>JAUCMT010000114.1:4333693-4349198 GCA_032357475.1 Enteromius thamalakanensis
TCGAAACGAGTTATCCTGTAATAACGCATACGAGATGACGTAAACGCATCAGGAGCCAGTGAGAAACTACAAAATAGCGGAAAATTCAAACCTGAAACACGGCCACGCGCTCCTGAAGATACTTGGACACAAATTTTTAAAGAGTAAGCGAGTTTTGAGATAAAACTTTAAGTTACGCATGATTGTTCAGCCACATGTACATTGCATTAGGCAAATTAGTAGACCACGTGGTATATGTAAACAGACGATACTAATGTTTTTCTTAGAACTAAATCCACTTTTCTGACTCTGAGGCATTCTTGCAAGTACATTTAACAAAGGTTCATGCTTCTGCAACACCGGGATTAGTTACGATTCCACAGATCTCTGTCATGGCAGCTCCAGTGGCAAAGCTTTCCTGAAGTTCCTGATAACCATGTGCTCTTTAGGTCCACCATAAAGGGTCTTCCTGCTAAAGCTGCACTGTCTGGTCCAAGAGGATTCCGTCACAGCTGTATCAGAGGATCCTATCACATCCTCAGTGTTTGTCACTGGTGTGTCAGATCAATAAATATTAACCATTTCTATTATGCTTGAGTTCTTGAGAGGTTATGCCTCCTATTTTACTAGTTTATATTTCTCACTTTGAATGTAGATTTGAATAATACACCCACCAGGTATCTAAAGAGGAGTAAAACTATGGCCCTCCATTTACTATTTGAAGCTCGTAGAGATATGGCAACCTGTTTAAACATTTAATACACCTGGCTCCGCTAGTTGTAATTTCACTTTGACTTTAAATCACTATCAAATTGCCTTTTAAAACATTGGCCTTTAAACATATAAAACATACTCTGCAGCTGCCATTTTATAATACAGCTTTTGACTGTTTTTAACAATAATGTATGAATAATATTACAGAAATTAAACAAGTTTTTAAACTTTATTTTTGTACATAAAATTAAACAATTTATGACATCAACAAAGAACTTTTAACCAGTGACTGCCCTCCTGCTTTCTAATGTCATTTCACATATCTAGATTTAAATTTGTGATATGCATAAATGCCGTCACCTACAGTATATAGATTAACACCAACAAAACAAATGTACGTACATGAAAGATGCTTAATAAGAGAATTTGCGCTTTAGTCAACATCAATGTACATTTAAAATGCTGTAGATTGAAAATGGAGTGACCCCATTTGTATATTCCAGAGATTGTCCTGAATTTCTGCTGAGTTAGCTCTAAAAAGTAAATGTGTAAGATCATTTTAGGTTTGTAAACATGTCATTGCATTGCTTTGCAACAAGGCCGTACAGTCTTGTCATTAAGACAGGGCTGACAAGTAATGCAAAGCATACGACTCAAATCCCAGTTAGACATGTTTTACAGCACTTGTATAGACAGCATATTTCAGTGTTTTAGCCACTTATTAATGTAATTATAATAATAAGTTCACATTCATGCTCCGTTCCAAAACCCTCTAAAGCAGCATTCTTGTTGACCGTTTAGAAACACAACTCTGTGCACCATACAAACAGGGTACTGCATAGGAGACTCAACTTTCAAGATTTAAACATGAGCATATATAATAAAAAATACCCATAAATATGTAACACATATAAATACAGGACAGAATAACAGATTTTTAATTTGCCTCATCCACCATCTTGTACTTATTGTTCACTGGATGTCTAAGATTGTCTTTTCACAGAGTCTACATGCTCTGCCTTAAAATTGGGCTAAAATGACTGGCAGAATAACCACATTGCTCACTTTTCATAAAGCCTTTTTGTCGCAGTATGCCTTAAAATGCTTTCTCCATAGGCAGCTCGCAAGGATTTGGAACAGAGCAAGTGTGTGTAATTTGAGGGCTACTGAATGAGAGTTCTGTGCTCTTTGCATGCCATGCATAGAAATTCAAGAAGTACAACAAATACTGATGAGAGAACAACTTGTGTCATAATTCAGTCTGTTTAGTTCTTTCTTGGGCTCGTGTCACATTACAAAGTGGAGGTACATTTGAAGCAATATCACAGGGAATTGGAAGCCATATATATGGGTCACATGGAGTAAGACAGCGCTCTTCTGCAGCTGTGTCCTGAAAACAAGGCCACGCCTTTCTGTCTTAGCCATGCCCACACACAGGAGCCAATGAACTTATAGCCAGTACTCATATACCAGTGAGTACACCTGTCGATCAAAGAAAGGATTCACCAACGGGTCCGGTGAGAGATTCAGAAGACCCACTAGGAAGAAAGTGAGAGAAACAGAGAATAGTGAAAATGGACGGGAAAAGTCAGAAGAGAGATTTAAAGGAACACTCCACCTTTTTTTGGAAATAGGCTCAGTCTCCAACTCCCCCAGAGTTAATATGTTGAGTTTTACCATTTTGGAATCTATTCAGCCATTCTCCAGGTCTGGCGATAGAGCATTTAGCATAGCTTAGCATAGATCATTGAATCTGATTAGACCAGAAGCATTTTGATTCAAAATCCTATTTAAAACTTGACTTTTCTGTAGTAAAATCGTGTACTAAGACTAACAGAAAATGTTGCATTTTTCTAGGCCGACATGGCTAGGAACTATACTCTCATTCTCGCAATGATATCACACAGCTTCTGAAAATAGGCTAACTGCCGTCAACATATCCAACATGACCAACTGCTTGCACAGGGAGCTATTTTCAGGCACTGGAATATCATTGCGCCTGCTGTGCCCATGTTACAGCAGCAAAGTTCCTTGATTATTATGCCGGAATGACAGTATAGTTCCAATTTATTAACTATGGGGGAGTCGGAGAATGGGCCTATTTCCAAAAAGAGTTAGTTAGTTCACAAGAGCATCCTGACCAGTCCCTCACAGAAAATTTGTAAATATAAATCTAAAAACTGCTCAAATATATAACTGGTCTGTATTTTATTAATTTTATAATAAATGTCTTGGTGGGCTCCCATCTCTTTCCCATAATTTATGGCCTTCACTGTGCTATGAATAAAAATGACTCATAAGTAAAGTAATAATAATTTGTGTGTTGGTGATCCAAAACTGGAGAATATGGCAAAGAAAGTGCGAAAATAAAGAAGTAATAGAAAACATATGAAGAGTTCATTTGCAAAAACAGATCTGTTTTTAACAATTTTCCAAAAACATGTTTTTTCATTGTGCATTCCAATAAATCTAAATCAAATTGCATTGGGTTATTTTGACTAGGTTAAGACATAACTAAACAATACAGCTAACTAATGCAATAAAGACAATAAAAACGTGATAACAATATTTTGAATGATAAATAAAAATAAACTCTTCATATATATAATACAGTGCAACAATACTGCTTCAAATTATACATTTTAAATTATTCTAGTTTAACCAATTATAAATTATATGAACATTAAACATCTCAAACCCAGATTCACCAGGGTTATTATAATTAACTAAAATAAAAAAATACAACCAAAAAATCATGTTTGTCACTGAAAAAAAGTTTATGAAATAAAATGTTTAAAACATTTCCCATTAAATATAGAATTTTAAAGAAATATTTATCAATTTCTTTTAGCTTAACTTGAAGTACTAAAGTAACTATAACTAAACTATAATAATACAAATGTATAAAACTATACAGACAAATATAAAACAATATATAAATAAAGACCACTGTAGCAGTATATCAGTGATACTGACTTAATCCTGACACTCACCCTCTATTTCGAACAATATCCTGAACGCACTGATCTTTGTGGTATCTCACAAACTGTGTACAGGTCAGTCGTATTTCCTCAGGAACCGCAGCAGACTCTGGGCTTTCATCCTCACCAAAGCCACACAGAGTAGCCAGCCTACAAGAGCAGAATGCTATGGCTGAGGCTACATCCAAAAATTGTCACATAAGAGCATAAAATAATAACACAAACATGGGTGATTCACCTCTTTTTGAATGGAAGAATAATAAGATGCTCGTCTAACCCAAAAATACCAAAGGAAACAAAACCCTGATGGAGAAATAGCATATTTTAAATATTAACAGCAGCTCTTCATATGTGTATAGCTCCATTTATATACGTTTTCAGTGAGAAATGTGTTACTGTGATCACCTGTCCATAATTGGCTACAGCACAAAAGAACTGCAGTTCTAGGTAAAGTCGTCCTGGATCAGCATTGAACAACCACCACAGACAGCTAGACAGGTTCTGAATTATACAAACAAACAGTCCCAAATATAAAAAAGATGTTGAGTATACTTCACAATGTTTCATGTTGCCTAAGCCATTATGCGTGTGTGTGTGTGTGTGTATGTGTTTTTTGGGAGTGTACGTCTTTCTCATATAGTATGTGAAGTGGACATACAGCCAGCATGCTGACGGTGAGGAGCAGGCAGAGGAGCACATGTCGAGCTATCTGTCTCTCTTCCTGCACACGTGAAGAGCTTGATGCCTCTCTCAGGGAAATCCCTAGAAGAAAAACACACTTTTATTTTCCCTCATGAAACCTAATTTAAGAATTTGATAAAGGATAAAAATGTAATTAATAAAAATATTTTAACCTGCTGAAGGTACTGGCGAGTCATTAAGATGTCCAACTATGGTTTCTGGCACGGGTTCACTGCAACAAACCTCTGTGGACAACAAAGGAGAATTATGCTACACATACATTCTAAAAATATGGAGAGCTGCCTAGCATGGCTATGAAGCTCATAGGAGCTTAGTCTGGCCAAGCTACCTTACTACCCGCCTTCTGGGAGCTTAACCTGCGTCCATCAGATACCTCTGTATACTACTGGACGAATCTACAACCAATCAGACCACTCATTCTGATGACGTACAGTATGCGTAGCGACGGAACCTGAAGACACCCTAACCAATTGTAGCTAGCTTCATTAAAGCAGCAGGAAAATGTCTGGTTTCAAAGAAAAGCTGTCATAAAAATTTCTCAAAACAGCTGCAACAGCAGAGTCGAACGATTGTTGCTGTTCAGTACACGCCTTGTTTAAAAGCTGATATGGTCGCAGAACTGCTGCGTCATCGCGTTACACCCGCCTCAGTCGTGCCCGGGGGGGCCGGGAGCTTGTTTCTTATTGGTTCCCACTTTTTTGGGAATCTGAAATGCTCTAAAATGGCAGCTTGGCCAGACTATCTTTGCTCACGAAAGGAATGTAGCATCAAAGGAAGTATGGGCGGGCTCAGGCGAAGAGCTGTCACCTTACTAAAAGGAATAGTAAAAAAAAAATTAAAACCACGCCATCAAAATGAACTTACCAAAAAGCTCATACTAATTAATTAATGATAAATTTGCATTCATCTTTTCACTGCACAAGATGATAACTAATGGACTGGAGCTGTGTGGATTACTCTTCTTAAGATAAAACAAACTCATCTACATCTTGAATGGCATTTTTTTGCAAAAAAAATACAATTTATTATTCTTCAGGCGAACCATTGCTTTAAACATACAATGGAAGTCATTTGGGTCCAGTGTTGCTTTATTTATGTGTGAACTATTCCTTTAAGTTAGTTGCTTTCCTACTTTTAGCTCTCTTGAATATATATACACATGCATGCACCTGAAATATACAGTTACCAGTGTTGAGGCTGCTGTAGGTTTGCTCTAGCTCAGATGAGTGCTGGTTCTCTGTCTGGGGTGGTCTCACATCTTCTGTTGGGCCTGTCATACAGTTCTGATCAAGCGCTTGATAATTCTGCTCCTCCTGAGCCCCTCGGCTCAAACTCATCAAAGACAGACCACCCAGCAGGATGCTGCTGCCCAGAACTACCACAGTACACACAATCTGAAGAGAAGGAGAATGAAAGGGGGTGGGGGAAGAGAAGTTAATAGGCAGACACATAGAAATTGTGACATGCTTTTGGGATGTTTTGTATAAACACAGTAAAAAATTCCAACCTACCTGCCCCTTCCCATAGAAAAAGGCAGAGTCCAAGTTGTCACTCATTCTGTGTCCTATCATGAGCAGCCCACCCACAATCAGAAAAGGTATTCTAATACAACAAAATTAAAACACACAAAAGAAGTTTTCTCCAATTCATTTTCAGTTCTGTTTTTATTTTTTAATAATACATCAGCATGCGCATGCAAACATCTACACATATATACTCACCCCCATCCAAAGATGATGAAAAAGACAGGTTTCACTTTCAAGTTTTCATTTCTGCCCAGTAAAGTAAGAGCGAACGCCAAAAGACCTACAACACAATATCTACACAACTGCTAAACATCGCTACAACTGCACAACACAAAGGAGATGTATTGCAAGCTAAAATCACACATCAATGAAAATGACACTTATCCACAAAGTATTGTTTACTGTGGGTGTGTGATGATTTGTTACCTGTCCACATGTAGGTACTGTAGAGAGACCCATAAAGTAGGGTAAAGGTGATAATTTGGCCAAACGCATTCCCCTGCTTCAGAACAAACTTCCACAGCATCATTGACACGCATGCTAGTAGCTGCATGAAAGACAAAATACATACAATACTGAGGAAATATATGTTAGGACAATTTTTGGGGGTTTTGTTTTTTAGTTTTTGGGTACTTATGGTAGTTGCTAGTCAAAAGATCCTTCCACAGGAGATGTGATTTAGGTCCCTCAATCAGTATATGTGTATTTAATAATGAATGTTTGTCTTTGTGCTAGATTATGCACCTGTGCTAAGAACAGATTTGTGGCAAACATATGCGGCAGCCTCCTGAACTTCTTACTCAGCAGCATGACAGCAAGGGTCCAACTCTGCAACACACACACGCACACACACAAACTTTCTGGTAATCCAGATTTTCTAACACATTGTTTCTAGGATCACATATTTCAAATATTTCTCTGTAGAACCTTTGATTTCTAATCCTCTTAATATTCTTATATATGTTCTTTGTGGTTACACATGCTTATTAAAGCGAACCCCTCCTTTTAAAGACCTCTCCATTTAAAATAAAGTATATAAAACATAAAGATGAAACGAAAGTGACGGAATAGAAACACAAACAAGACAAAAGAGAATCTGAACAGAACAGTCTAGACTAAACTAGACCAGAGCAGACTAGACTAGATTAGACTAGAGTAGAATAGAATAGAATAGAAAAGACAGGAGAGAAAACATATAGAATAGAAAATAATAGAAAAGAACAGAACAAAAATGAGAAAAGGGAATAGAATAGAAGCAGTGAACCAGGCAAGACATAAAACCTGATGACAAATGACAGAAGATAGTAAAAGTGAATTGAACAGAATAGAAAATAGAAAGAATAAAGAAAAATAAGAAATAGAAAACAAACAGAATGTCCACTAGACAGGAGTGAACAGAAAAGAGTTTAATAAAATCTTAAGTAAACCAAAAGAAACAGAATAATAGAAAACCACCAGAATAGAATAGAACAATATAGTATAGAAATGACAGAACCAGGGAGTGGAACAGAATAGAAGCGGGAGCGAACCAGAAAAGACAACAGAAAAGTACATGAATAGAATAGAATAGAATAGAATAGAATAGAATAGAATAGAATAGAATAGAATAGAATAGAATAGAACAATATAATATAGAAATGACAGAACCAGGGAGTGGAACAGAATAGAAGCGGGAGCGAACCAGAAAAGACAACAGAAAAGTACATTAATAGAATAGAATAGAATAGAATAGAATAGAATAGAATAGAACAGAACAATATAGTATAGAAATGACAGAACCAGGGAGTGGAACAGAATAAAAGCAGGAGCGAACCAGAAAAGACAACAGAAAAGTACATAGAATAAAATAGAATAGAATAGAATAGAATAGAATAGAATAGAATAGAATAGAATAGAATAGAATAAGAAATTAACCAGAAATAGGACAAGGCAAGTAATTCTAAATGAAATGGAACGGAATAGATTAGAGAGAATATACAATAATAATATATGTGTAATAATAAACATAACAGATTAAAATTGAATCAGAATTGAACGAGACGAGACAAGAGGTGAGAACAGAACAGGATAGAATGGGAAAAAGTGAAGAGAAAATAACTTAATATAGTAGAAATGTAGTGAACAAGAATATAATATATCTATTCCTTTGAATAAGTCTGTAAGCGAATAGTATGTGTTCTCTTACACACATCAACCCACACACACTCACCAGGGCAATCAGGCTGACGATGCTGATGTTAAAGCTCACGTCCTGCAGCTCCATCACCAGGGATGTGGCCTCCATCCATGGAATGGTCAGTAACCATGCCGAAACATACATGATGGGCGCTGATAGGAATGTGCTAATGACCATACCAGAGGTCACCTACCAAACACAATACACTTTTACTGATCTGTGTTGGTTAAATGTTTAATAGCAATAACAGAGTCTGTGAGACATTTGCAGGAATTCATTCATCGCTTACCACCTCCAGCTCCATGTTGTACTGGGCAGCATATATGACCACACTGGGAGCGGTAGGGAAGACTCCGTAAAGGAATGCATAATCAGACAGGCTGGAGTGATTTACAGAGCTGGAATTACCAGCATCCAACAGCTCCACCATGTCTTTACACATCAATGGCATAACAAGTCTGGAAAACAGAAACACACAGTCATAAATCAGTCTAAATTGCATTGATCAGTGCTCAAAATTATGTAGGCCTATATTTGAGATTTATGCATTATAATAGCATATATGAAGAGTTTATTTGCAAAAACAAACATTTTCATGACTTACGTAATATTACGTTTTATGTTTTATTGCATTATTCAGCTTAAAATGTATATACATAAATCTATATATCATAAACAAAGTGATGCATGTTTGTCATTGTCATACATGCATAAGAAAAAGGGAGCAAGCGTACGATTTATGTAATAATAGGTTTAAATAGGTTAATAGGCATGGGGCAGGTGTGGAATGTAAAATCTTGCAAAATAAAGCATTTTTTATTTGTAATAAACAGATCAGAGATTGCTCTTTCACTCACAGTTTGGCGGTGATAAGCAGGATAAGGGAAACCCCAGTGGCACGTGTGAGTTTACCCATCTGTCCCACCATGTTCAGGCCCAGATAAAAGAGGGCCGCCCCTCCAAAAGAATTTGCTAGTCCATCAACAAACTCTCCTAGCAAAACAGGCACACGTCCACCAAAAAGGAAATGAGAGAGAATTCCAACAATAACCATGAAGACTATTGGGTTTTTCAAAACCTGAAAAAGAAGGAAAGGTTAGAATAATGTAAAAAAAAAGAAAAAGAAATCAATAGAAACAGATTATATCAATAGAAACAGATAAAGATAAACACATGCACCTGCAGGATGACTGTAAAGATCACATGCAGTTTGCTATAGTTGCAGTCACTGGTGTGTCTCCATCTCTGAATCTCACACAAAGCAAAGCCCACGGGGTTCAGTAGCATCAGAGACACAGGAGCAACCAGATATATATACTGCATATACTCTGGGTGCGAACTTCTGTACAGTGCATCCACTGCATGAGAAAAAACGATCTCATGATTATTGACACAATGTACATTTTTCTGTATACAATTGTATGTGGATGTGTACTTTAGATGCATGCAAGTGGGGGGATCCTTACCTATAGGATATCCCAGTGCAAAGTCATTGCTTTGAGTGGCAAATATAGCAAACAGCCCGGCTTTACTGTATTTGCTCTCAGGATTTGCCACCAACAGCGTCAGCACACAAACTAGAAAGAACACACACACTTTTGCAATCAAAACGCTCCATAGAAAAGACCAGACGACATGCTGAAACTGCAGCTGCACCATGTTCTTGAAGAGCAACGCAGGAAGCGCGAAACGTGACACAAAATTTCCCAGGCCTTTGACCTGTCCCGTGCTGATGATGTCACTGCGGCCCGCCACATAGCCGCAGAAGATGATCCCAAAGCACTCCAGCAGAGCTGGGAAAAGTTTGTCGATAGACATGGCTGGTGCTCCAAGAGGGCTGTGAGTGATGTTGAGACCATGAATGGTGACATACTGACCCTCCATGATGATGAGGATGGCAGGGACCACTGAGTGATGATCTAACGATGCAAATCAGAAAGCTAGGAATAAAAAACAGATGGGGAGGAAAAACCCTCTGAGATCCAAAGTCAGGGCACAACAAAAGTGCTGACCTAGCTTTTTGGTAAAGCTGTTTTTTGTAGCAGCAATTTTTAACAATAAATGCTAAAAATACATTATATTAATATAGATAAGATAATAAAATGGTATTGCTGAAACTTGCTTTTATAATAAAAAAGAATACTGACCAAATAAAAAAGCCACATATAAAACGTTTAACAAACAGCTAAGAGTAAATAAAAATAGTAATATTAAATCATTGTTATTAAATATATTAAATATTATTAACAATTATGAATATATAATAATATATTATTTTACCTACTGTAGCTGTATACTGACGATCTGTATTATAATATTCATATATAATAGTACAGTGGTATATTATTTGAAATCTTAATGAACAAACATGTTATTTCTTATGATAAACAAGGCCACAGAATGCAGTCACATCAGCTACACTTGTCATCTGTACTACAACCGTCTTACCATGCGAAAATAACAACAGAAAAAGGACTGTTGTCGATGACGTACCATGTGTTCAAGTGTCGAGATGATCGATGCATGGATTGAATATCATGCTGTAAAAGAAAAACACACCCGAAACATTCATGCTTCTCTCTGCTTACAGCAGCATCTCCAAGCTCCGGCACTCCGTTACTTTCAATGTCATATCACTGAATGACTGACGCGTGGGCCCGCCTATGTTGTTGCAAACCCCGCCTTATTTCGTCTGGCGATGTCGCTGATTGGTGGAAATGTAGACTATATGCTGATATTCATGGAACACTCTCAAGTGATTGGTCAGTCATGCGTGTTAGCGGATGGGCGTCATCTTACCGCTAATATTAGCAATGAAGGAATCTGTTGGGAAACTTCGACAGGGGTTTGTTGATTACATGCTTTTTTTACTTTTTATACTTTTTTAAAAGGCAGGTTTATTTTCATTTATTGAAAAATAAAGTAAAAGCGCACTAAAATTGCAAAGAATATGCCTAAAAAAACACAATTGTCCACTGAAAGTATACAAATCTGAAATGTGTTATTTTTTAATGATAAGCAAAATCCAGATTCATTTGCATATTTATTTAGGAAACAACATATTTGGCACACCAGAGTTGCAAAAGATAATTTGCAATAAAGTAAATATAAAATACACAAATCTGCATGCACAAATAAAACTTCTAAAGTACCACATTAAGCATCTGGTCACACAACATTGTCAGTAACGTGTGCAAACAGGACATAAATCAGAGGCCTTTAGTATTTCTAATAAAGTTGGTGGCAAATATAGTTTCTTTCTGGATGTGCAATCCTCTCTCTCCTCTCAAATAAATTCATTATGCTTCAGATGTTATGCTACGTTGCATATATCACTATTTTTCTTTTTTTAATGTGTCATTAAAAAGCCCTTTGTAATTCATCTCTTTATGTAAACAAACATAAGGCAGCATAAACCAAGCCATTGCTTGGGTTCTTGATTCTTTCAAAGTATATAAATGAAATGAAAAAGTAATTCAAGGTATGATACACTTATCGAACATATACTTTTAGTCTAGTGCTTTAGGCAAATATAACAGCACACATCTGAGAAATATCCGTAAGGCAACATAATACTGAGCAAACATCAAGAAAACAAGCAAGTGCATACATACACCATAAACAATAACACTTCTTAAACTGTTTTTTGGCTTACGTCAACACAGATACAATTTCATAACACACATTAATCCACTTGCATAGGATTTTATGGCAAATCATCTTTCATCAGTCCTACTATACAATGTCTGCTTTTGTACTCGTTTAAATTGGAGAGGTTCTTTAATGAGTCTTTAATATCTGACATTTGCATTATCCTATAAACTCAGTCCTTGCTATTTTTATATCAGGGACTGCATATGTGAACAAATCAATCTGCAACAGAGTACTGGCAAACTCCAAACTTAGCATTCTGCATTTAGGCACTTATCACCACATACACATATACAGGTACTAAAGCAAACACATACTCCTTCAATATTTTACGTGACCTTTTCAGTCTGATATTGTTCTAGCTACCTGACATTTTACATTTAAGGGCTTAAAAATAATTTGATGTTTATGGAAAGACAGGACGGTAGGGGGCGCCAAAACGCACCAAAATGCTTTAAAGAAAATGTTGCACTCCTTCTCAAAATATAATTACATCAAGGACTGTCTTACAAACACTGATGCCCTATGTAGCTTTATAAATGGCTGCACCATAAGGGAACGGCTGCCCTGGTTAAGCAGTGATATATTCTGTATGACACAAAGACATTTGTCTGTTTGTGTCAATGACCGCGTACAAGCTGAAACATTCACACTCTCCTGAAGGCCAATGAACTGCTGAAATAGCGCATCATACTCAGAAAAACACTCAAAAATAAAGTAAAACTTAGCTGTAGTATCACTGTAGATCACAACACCTGACATGGACATAATAGCCTCATGTATTAATCTTTAAAGCAGACAAAAACTAAATATTATAAAAGATATGTCTGTAAAATGTTGCATTTATAATGAATGACTCTGGTAGAAAGTATCAAAAACAGACAGTACCAGAGAAAATAAGATAACTGGGTAAGGAAAGGATCGTCATGCCCTGAGACAAGTTTCTTTCACCTAGGTATGGGGGGCAGGGGAGGTGCACCTCGCTCTTTCTTTACTGAGCCTGAAACAGATAGAAGTATACAAACAGAGATACATAAACAAATGGGTAAGAGTACGATGGTGCTGAAAGCACTGAATGTTATTCGAAGTATTCATTGGCATGTAGAAGCGACAGCTGCGGGTTAGCTTCGTCTATGTTCATAGCAACAAAAACGCATAAGTAAGAGAGAACAGCTGTGATTGGTTACCTCGGCTTTCGTTCCTTGCCATTTTGCTGGGATAGGTCTTCTGACAGGGAATGTAGGGGTCTGGGGGTGGAAGATCCGATACAGGTCGGAACGTGAAGCGTGACTCCCACTCATCTTGGAAAATCAAAACACACACACCATTAGTGTCTCAGTTTGCAAAAACAAACAAAAAAACATGTTTACAATAATACACTTACAATAGAAGTATATAGGGCATACCTTTCACTTATTTTTGGCTCTGTATTTAACATCGATTAAAGGAACACTCCACTTTTTTGGAAATAGGCTCATTTTCCAACATCCCTAGAGTTATACAGATGTGTTTTACCATTTTCGAATCCATTCAGCCGATCACCGGGTCTGGTGGTCCCAAAATTAGCAAAGCTTAGCATAAATCATTGAATCCGATGAGACCAGCTAGCGTCGCGCTATAAAATGACTAAAGAGTTTCGATATTTTAACATTTATTTACATCTATTTCAAACTTGACTCTTCTGTAGTCACATGGTGTACTAAGACTGGCAGAAAATGCTAGGAACTATACTCTCATTCCGGCGTAATATCATTGCGCCTGCTTCGCTCATGGTACGACAGCAAAATTCCTTGATTATTACTCCGGAAGGAGAGTATAGTTCCTAGTCATATCAGCCTAGAAAATCCATAACTTTGCATTTTCCGCTAGTCTTAGTACACGATGCGACTACAGAAGAGTCAAATTTGAAATAGATGTAAATAAATGTTAAAATATCGAAACTCTTTAGTCATTTTATAGCGCGGCGCTAGCTGGTCTCGTCGGATTCAATGATTTATGCTAAGCTATGCTAATTTTGGGACCACCAGACCCAGCATTCGGCTGAATGGATTCAAAATTGGTAAAACACATCTGTATTACTCTAGGGATGTTGGAAAATGAGCCTATTTCCAAAAAAACATGAAGTGTTTCTTAAAGAGGGTTACTCACCGGACCTCACTGTCTCACGGAGCCACCTGTTCGTTCACTGGCACTGCTTGCACCCTCACTGCTTGCACCCTCACCTACCTGTTTTTACTCACCTGTATCACTTACCTGTCTCCATAGACTGCGAGGCGATCCTCTACGCCGAGCATGCCATCTGCTGCACCTGTGGAAAGGAAATAAAGAGAAATATCAATATCGCGGAGCTCATGATCACATCTAAGAAGGAAAAGCTTCATTGAGAAGTTCACTAGCAACTCACCTCACGAACTGTGTGACGTCGCTTCACTCAGCACGCTGCCAAGTCAAGAATGAACTGCTGATACATTTGAACTTTACCTTCCTTAATAAATATATTTGTTCATACTTACCTCAGCTCTCCGTCTCCCTTCCTACTGAGCGGTACGGAATCTCAGCCCTTCAAAATACAATCTGCCGATCATCACGCTCGGTATGGAAGCGAACGCTGAAAGGGATGAGTTGGAAACGGTTCTACAAGCCATAGAGGCATTACGATTGTCAACGCACGTTCCAACTACCATGAATCGTCCACCCCAGTACTCCGGTGAGTCCACTTCCTGCAAAGGATTCCTCATGCAGTGTGATTTACACTTTGAAATACTGCCTCATAATTTTCCAACAGAACGGAGTAAGATCGCGTTCATAATGACGCTACTTACAGGACGAGCTCTACAGTGGGCAGAGGCGTTGTGGGCAGGTGAAAGTACACACTTATCCACTTATGATAACTTTTGACAACACTTTAAAGAGGTTTTCGGTCACGATCCGTCACCAGTATCTTCACAAGAGAATCTACTGCAATTAAAACAAGAGAAACTTACCATAAATGAATATATTCTCAAATTCCGCACTCTGGCGGCCACAAGTGGCTGGAATGACCCCGCATTACTGGCAGTCTTTCAGCGTGGCTTAAGACCGAATATACGTGCACAAATGGCCATATTTGATGACACCACCAGTTTGGAAGCCTTCCTCCGTAAAGTCACTACAGTTTCCAAAAATCTCACCTTTTATTCACCCACAGTGCCTTTCAGATCATGTTAGGCCAGCGGAACGGAGTGTAAACCTATGCAAGTGGATTCTTATCGCTTAACGGACACAGAGAGACACCGACGAAGGGAGGAAAAGTGTTGCTTCTATTGTGGTGCCAAGGATCATTTTCAACGAAACTGTCCCATACGACCAGAATCTAAATCGGTGAGTGTGGTCTCTTTTAACCCCACCAGTGACTCTACAAATTGGATGTCTGCACCAGGAAATCATATCCTTTCTGGTACTCCACAATGCCACAGTAGATTTGGTGTTGGGTCGACCCTGGCTCAGTCTGCATAACCCATTAATGGATTGGAGTACATGTGAAGTTTTAAAATGGAGTGATAGGTGTTTAAGGAATTGTCTAATACCCTGCCAAAAATCCCAGGTACCTGAATTAAAATGCTGTTCAACGTCTGTGGAGAGCCCGGAAGTAGCTATCACCCTGGAAATTCCACACGAGTACCAAGATTACTCAGATGTATTCAGTAAACAAGCCACTAAACTAGGGCTGTAATCAACCAAAGAAAATCTTGGTCGACTGAAGTCCTGAAACTTTCGACTAAAAATCGACTAAAAAT
>JAUCMT010000114.1:4349298-4386915 GCA_032357475.1 Enteromius thamalakanensis
CTATGCTAATTTTGGGACCACCAGACCCGGCGATCGGCTGAATGGATTCAAAAATGGTAAAACACATCTGTATAACTCTAGGGATGTTGGAAAATGAGCCTATTTCCAAAAAAAGTGGAGTGTTCCTTTAATAGTGAGACTGCTGTAGATGAAGTTCTTGGTTTGTTCAGCCCTAAAATATATTCTTTTGTATACTATAGGGTATGTGTACAGTTCACATGACTTAAATTTCATCATCACACACGCATACTGCACATGTCTAGAGAGGAACTTGTGAGATAACCGCAACTCTGGTAACTTTTTCACCATCAGCACAGCCAGATTCCCTAACTGTAACTCCCTACTTCACAAGGTAGCAATACTTGCCAATGATGTTAAATGGCCAAAAGGATGTGCCCCCCTTTAATGTCTTTTTTCGCTCGCAGCACTCCTGTAAAACCTGTCCTAAATACGCCTTCACTTGCCCACGTCACACATACAATGTTACTAGCGAGATGGATTAAATAAATCGCTCTACACATATATATTAGAAGCTGCCATTTAGTATTCATTAACAAACCTGTACACCACACATGGATAATAACTGACCACGAACATTTCTTATACGTCTTGCTGTTTTTTTGAACAATAAAAATTTTGCCTTAAAGTATGTTGTAACGCAAGCATTACTGAACATGTACAGAGTAAAATATTACTGAAACTCGATTGGTAATGCCTTACACTACTGCGTTACATGAAAAAGTAATGTATTACTGTAATGCATTACTTTTGTAACACGTTACTCCCAACACTGCATAATACTGCAGTCTGCTCACAAGTATTTTAAAATGTAATTTAAGTACTTATTTTTTGGAAACTATTACAATTCAAATTACATGTAATCAGTTTCTACCCAGCTATGCAAATAGGTGTAGTGTATCTTTACCTTCTGGCAAACTGCACCAATGGAAAACAACAAAATGCATAACATTTATTATTCGTAAACTCTAAAGACTCTTAAACAAGTGTATTTGAAAGTCACAATACCTATATGATGTCCCTGATTGTGGTATCCGTTGCCCATAGGTGGGAGAGGAGGGGGCAGTGGTCCAGCGGAGGGTCTGTCTGGGGGGAGTGGTGGTCTACTTCCACCACGGTGAAGCTCCGCACCTGGTCTGTTCGGTGGAGGAGGGGCTGGTGATGACCTCACACTTCCTCCTCCAGGACGGCCAGAAGGAGGTGGAGGTGGAAGAGGACCTGTGAAAAAAAAGACAAAGACAGTAATATAAATGTTCAAACGGGTGAATTTCAGATTATCTTGCAAGAATGTGCTCCTTCTCTACCTGTTCGTCCACCTGCACTCCGGCCCAATGCGGGCGGTCTGTCAGAGGGAGGTGGAGGAAGGGGTCCAGATCGCCCAGGTGGAGGGGCGGGAGGATGCGAGCCAAGTGACAGGTTCCGTTCAGGAAGGCGTGGCGTATGCTCCTCAGGGGTAGACGGACTTGGGCGTCCTGGCGGCAGAGGAGGTGCTGCACTAACAGGTGGCCGCAGAGAGGCAGGAGAAGGAGTTGGAGGAGGAGTCGGTTTACTGCTCGCTGATGGTGGAGGTGGAGGGGGCGGGCTGTCCCGAGTCAGTGGCAAAGAACGATTTGCAGGGGGAATAGGTGGAGGACGGTCATCGCCTCGACCAGGAGCAGGTGGAGGAGGAGGCCGTCCAGCATGACTGGCTGAGGGTGAAGGAATGGATGGAGGACGACCAAATGCTGCTGGCACCGGTGGAGGTGCAGGCTGTCGTCCGGGTGGGTTTGGAGGTGGTGGGGTTGGTGCGGAACCAAAACGAGGAGTCCCTGGAAGCGAGGGTGGTCCCCTGCTCTGTGCCCCACTCTGAAAAGGTCGTGGGGCGCTTGGAAGAGGAGGTGGTCCGCCAGGCGTTTCTGGACGTGGTGGGGTCATTCGTGGGCGGGGGGGGTCAGCGGATTCACTGCGTTGCAGAGGTAGACGGGGGGTGGGGCCAGACCCTCCTCCAAAGGGCCGTGGACCAGAGCTACGAGCACCAGGTGGCAGAACTGGAGGTCTGACACTACTAAAAGAGTCTGAAAGAGAGCAAATAAATCGAATATAAAGAGATAATCCAAAAACTGAAATGTTATTATTTAAATTGTTTCTGTTTTCTAAAGTAAATACAGCTACAGCTTGCTTAAAATGCTGAGCTAGGCTAGGGACAGAATAAAGGTCCTTGCACACAGATTCTCACAAAATATTCGTATGCATTTTTCATCCTTTCATTTCAAAATGCTTGTTACAGATGCGAAAAAGCAGAAAAACTTAAAAAAAAAATTTATTACGTACAAAAGTTTCAGAGGCAGTGTGTAAACGTTATTGACTATGGACAAGCTATGCAATATCCCATTCAGTTTCGCAGGCCATTCATTTGCGAAACTGAATGTGATATTGCGTAGCTTGTAAGTGATCTATGGCTCTGTGTATTAACTGACGCTCCATCTGAAACCAGGTGATGGAGATTTACCACTAATCAACAAAACAGCTTTACTGACTTTATTCAGATGCACATGACTGTAGCAGGCGATATATCCATATACCCAAATTCATATACCCAAAATGAATTCAACTAAACTAAATATTATATTTTATGATTGGATAGGCCACAATTTCTATACTCATAAATCCCTGCTGAATGAATCGGAATGTGACAGTAAACGGTAGCTTTAAGTAGCAAATTTTAGTAGGGTGTTTGACATACATGTTTGCATTCTTACCATCTCGAGTGGAGCGCAGCTTTGGCATGCCTCCCTGGAAGAGCCCACCCAGACCACCTCCACCTCCACCTCCAAAACCTCCTCCTCCACCTCCTCCTCCTCCGCCGCCTCCACCACCACCTCCACCACCACCACCACCACCACCACCACCACCACCACCACCTTTGGGTTCTGTCAAAACAAACATGCATTTAATATTTTGGACTAGAAAGCAAACCTGCAACCAATTAGTGTTACTCAATTAAAATGCAAAACAAATCACAAACACACAGAGGTATAGTAGCATGAAAGAAAACCAATTTAAATATATGTGCCTCATAATTAAATTGTGAATGTTTTGGTGCATAGACAAACATTGTCAGTATAACTCCATGAGGTGCTGGTTCTTACTGTCAAGTACTGGGGCGCTACGGTCATTAGTAACCGCCTTCTTTAGCCTTGCTCCTTTGGAGATGTCCGACAGCAGAGCATTCCTGCCCTGCTGCTCTGATTTATTCAAGGCAGGTTTTTCCGTGTTTGCCTGTAAGAAATAGAAGCACAGGTATTTTCTGTAGAAATCCTTAAAGCACTGGTGCCCCGATTTGCAGTCTAGAAGAGTTGACAACAGTAGGAAAAGGTCAAAGCCAGATTTTGGGCAGTCAAGTTAAATCTCAATAACTTAAAAAAAAAACACATTAAGCAGAATATCACAGTATATGATGGGCCCAGACATCAGTCCATTATTTCATCCGTCTCATCCATATACAACATGCTTGCTATTTTGAGCTGATTTTGTTTTTATTCGTCACGCCTCATTGCAACGAGGTGCATGTTTCTGTGTGAGGTTAATGTGTGCAGAAATGACAGTGTGTGTGATCATTTAGTGTACAGAATACGCTCTAAAGTTGCGTATAGTATTTAGTGTGTGTGTGTACCTGTGAGAAGGTGGGGGGTGGGGGAGGGGGAGGGGGAGGAGGAACCGGCATTTTTTCTCCTTGTTGTCACCTCCTCTCACTGAGACCTGACAAACAGAAAAGAGAATTTATAGATTTCATATTTTCAAAATGTATTTTGTTGCTACAACGTTGAGTGGCTTGCAGAGGGCTGTTGTGCAGTTTCTAGGGAGTTCTGGGTCGTTACTTGAAAAATAAAAAAAAATACATATATAAAAAAAAAACAATTCTTGTTATATAGACAAAATACTTAGCCTTTAAATGTACAAATATAGCTAAAAGTAAATCTATGCGTTTTGTCTTCAGGACAAGTGTAATTCTTGAAAACCTTGGCATATTCTTTCTTAGAAAAACATAAGGTTACACTTTTAGACATTCTACTAAGTACAAGTACCGTTGTAACTGCATGCCAACTATATCTCAACTAATTCTCATTAATTTGCAACTACATGCGTCCTACTTACTCTCAGAAGACTGCTTGGTTAGAGTAGGTTTAGGGTTACTTACTAGTATGACTAAAGTGGACTTAAGAAATAAAGTAATAAAAGTTACCAAACAAGAAATGTTATAATATATTTGCACACTGCTTATAAATATTTGGAAACATTTATCTACCAATTAATTACTAATCATTTGTGATGGTTAAAAAGTTACTAAAAAATTTAACAATGCCGGTATCTTAAACTACATTCACCTTGAAACAAGCCTCATTGCTCAAGCACACCACACATGAAGCATATAATGTGACTCTGACGTCGCGTCACTTGATTTTTTGACTGCGTGACTGGAGTTTCATTACACTGCTGCTCATATCCATTAATCCATTATTAAGATTCATACACATGTGTATTGTAAGCGTAAGCAAAATATGTTTATTGCTTGACAGTTACATCACATAGCAATTTTTAAGTTAAACTTTTATAAATTACAACCATACAAAACCAAAGTGCAAAATTTACATTTCTATTTCTAATACATTTGGCACTGGGGTTTTAAAAAGACTGAATTATATCATTTCTTTTTCATGGGGCCTATTATGTTTCACCATTGTAATAATAGCAGTGGTGCTTGAACACCATCTAACAGGAAACCCAATTGTAGCATGTATAGCAACCTCTGAAACATCACACTTTAGGTCTGAAGCATTCACTAAATCACTGGTACTATCCTAACCACACCACATGACCATACTAGTGGTCTTGCAAAGCCGCAAAGTTTTCAATGGGCTTGACTGTACAGGTAGTCAGACTTGATAGATCCTATTGTGCATGCTATGTCATGTGGGAAAGAAAATCATCTCTGAGATATAGAAAGCTTAATGTAATAGACTAGTTATTTTAAAATTCCCTCACACACACATATAACACAGCAATGCCAGCGATTACAGGCTCTATTTTTTCTCTGTGAACTCTTAAAGGCCTCTCACTGCTGACATCCGGAAGAGATCATAAACAGGAAGAGCTACAGCAATATACCTCTCACTTCTCATTCTCTCTTTTATAAACACACATGCGTTAATATCATCCAGATAAAAGGTGACAAAGAAACAACAAAAGGTTTAGAACCAGAAGTGGGAACAAAGAGAGAACAAGTCAACACAAATACGCGGAAACGAACGGTTTACAAGCTCTTTAAAACGTCTGCTCTTTTTCATCAAGAGCTCTCAAGGGCTTCTCTCACTACTTCATTTCTCGCTCTCTCTTTCACTTCCTCTCTCTCTCTCCTTCTTTCAGGTATTTTTATTCAGAGGTAAACGGACATCCGGTCAGTTTGGCAAATGTTCTGTTTGCTTTGAACTTCCTGACGCTGGGCAAAAATAAATAAAAAAAAATAGTTAAGTTGTGCTAATCTTCAATGATACGACTAATAAAACACTGCTTTGAAATCTCAGAAGTGCAAAGGTTATAATAACTTTGAAAACCTTTTTTTTTTTTTTTTTTTTTTTAATGTTCACAACAGCACTGCATTTCAAAAGGTGTGAAGAGAAATAAAGCCAATGCTTCTAATGGCAGTAAAAGTTTATTAAACTATCATTAAGTTAATCAGTTCAGAAGGGATTGAATGTTACATCACTTGCTGATTAATTTAAGTATTTGTGAGACTTAAAAGACTTGCTCTGTTTTGATCATCCCAAACAGGGAAGTTAGCCAACAATCGTCACAAGTTCTGTCGTTACAACATAGTTTAATGATTTGGCGTTTTCCAAAACCATAGTTGCAATGAATATTCACAAAAAGCAAACAGACTGGGAACAAACATAGAGAAACAGACCTCAGATGCCACGATACTACAGCATCTCAAAGAAAATATGTTGCAGGGAAAGTGCACACCAATTCCATACACAATTCTATGTTAATGTGATGATAAAAATGATTGGCTTCAACGTGTTTAAACGTCCACTCTGTGCTACATACATATTTTGCAATTATGTTTGGTAATGCTAGTAGTGCAAAAATGATTTCCAAGAGATAATGATTAACCAAAAAGTGGAAATGATACAGAAGAGGAGAAGAAACAACAAAGTGTGAGAAAATAAATAAAAGAGCATAAAGTGAAGGAGATGTGAGAGAAGAGGTGCACAGTAAAAGTTCCTGGACAAGGGACTATATTTACATTCCAGTGTCTGGAGAGAGAGAGATGGACTATGGAGAATGTGATGCTGGTTAAACACTCTACAGCTGCCCTGTCCGCTAGGTGCTTTACATCCAGCAGTCTGAAATGTCATCATGTCTAAAACAGGGACTTTGGCTGGACATTTTGTCTGTGCTTTTTGGAAAAAGTCCACGCTAAGTGTGTGTTTAAGTGTGCTTAACGCATTTAATCTCTGTAGTAGTCAAGACATAGTATACAAATTGGGATGACTACTACTAACCCCCAGTTTCACAGACATTAAACCTAGTCCTAGACTAAAATGTAAATCCGAGCTGTTTAATCTCAAATAAACTTGCACCGACTCATCTTAAAACATGCCTTTGTTTTGTCTTAAGGTGCACACAAGTAATGGTTTTTTTTATAAAAATTCCTTAAATGTAAAAAGTTTTATTTTCATGGATTATTTTTATTTTTACTATGTCTTGTATTGTGTATTGTTATGTATTATTGTACCTTTGACTTTTAGTTATATTTTGAAGTACGCTTTTGCTTCAAATCAAAGTTTGTAATGTTGTGATTCACCTCATGGCTGCTTGGTTTGAGTCACGGCTTACGACGCTTTAATGAAGACTTTTTTTTTTTTTAAATATCTATGGAAAAAAATACACTTTCAAGATTAATGCCACTGAAAAAGCGGCGGGGCACCATTACACTCTATTGAGATGAAACCAAAAACCCAGAATTTATGGAATCCAATTGTAAGGCCAATGTCAACAATGAAAAGTTAAATATATCCAGCTCTCACTAAATAATGTAAAAAAAGAACGATTTAGCCCTTTAGCCACAGCCTGCTACATCACACATGCAAAATCAGGCAGGAAAGGGCCACCCACAAAGAAATATACATTAATTTGTTTATTTGAAAGTGTCATGTCAAGTTGGAAAGCAGGATATGTCAATTGCGCTTTGCAATGCTTGCTTATAATACCACATCACAAGCAAAAAAGTAGCTTACAAGTGCTCAGCTTGCATAATGTGAGCATGCTTGAGTAAATAATGTGACCGCTGTCTCTTACTCTGTCTTTCCATTACTTTGTATGCAGTATTTATTGTCCACTTCCTTTCTGAAACTCAGCATAATGTTGACACCTCTAGCTACATGCAAGCTTGTATCAAGTGAATGATCTCAGAACCCATCACATGATTTCTAACTCTCTTCAAAACGCTGGTCAAATAGAACGCTAAACCAGACAAGAGAGAAGTAGAAGTTATGACAGCACTTCTGTTGCAGAGAGGAAGTCAACGTAGAGGGGTTATTTGAATGACTTATGCAGCCTAAAATTACTTGTTCCTTCCAAAGTTGTCACTAAAACTGCATGCCTATATTCACAGCTAACTGCGATTTAAAAAAACAAAAACAGTTGCTTAATAGTGTCACATTTCACACTTGGTAAAAACCACTTGAGAAATCAAGAGGACTAACAATGACATAAGCAGTCTTTTAAAAAATGTAATGCAAAAAAAAAAAACAGATTTGCATTTTAAATCAAAACGTTGATCAAAACGTTTTAATGCAAAAAAAAAAAAAAACATCCGTACAATCCCCAGCTAACGAACACACAAACAATGTGCTTTAAAGTAACCCGTTTAAAAGGAACAAACAGAGCAAAGCAATGATATCATGTTTGAAATAACTTGTGACACTGATGGCTTAAAATACTGTGGTCTTACAAAAAGAGAAGTGGAAAGCATAAGACTTGCATTGTATACCAGTGTGGAGACCCCATGACCTGTCAATTAGAACCACATGTTCCTACTAGTCCGACTCATTTCCACGAATCGGTTCTTCTGAACAGTTCATTTTTTAAACATGAAGGTCAGCCATAATTAGGGCAACCTAATTACAGTTTGCACTGACATTAATTTAACAAGTAATTCCAAATAATGTTCGTGTTATCGTCTCCTTTTCATTATACACTGGTTTAATGAGCTATTGTGTGTGAAGCCAATTCAGTTCTATCCGTGAACAATTCTAACTGATTCAATTAAAAGATCCGACTCAAAGAAAGATTCATTCATTTATCAGAAATCGCTTGCTACTGCAGCTGATTAAAATAACGGTGACATGACAACGGTAATAATTAGTTTGTTTTTGTTTTTAGAAAAAAATACTTAAGTTTTGTTCCTACAAAAAAAAAAAATCACCCTGCCACATATTCACGCTCAAACTGGCAACCCAGGAAGTGGGGAGCCTCTGCTTCCCCTGAAAGTTGGCACCGTTTGAGCTTTTGTGGGTGAAAAATTAGTTTTAAAAACACAACACTTCATCCAAACAACAATCAACTCGCATAATTCTCACAAAGTTTGCGGTACTAAATAAATCACGGGAAATTGGGATACGCGTGAGATCCTTTAGTCGGGCATTTTAGAAAGCAACAGCGTAAACACTTACCGGTGCTTTGCGTCTTTTTCTCCGCGTCCTGCGCTTACGAACCAAATGCAGCAACGATCATCATCATAAAGCATCTACACAAACAGAGGAACACAAGTTCTGAGCCACTCCTTCATGGCAAAACACACACACATAACTTCTCCCCAGTTTCCGCCCAGCGCGTGCTGTCTACAACCCATCACATTCACAGGAAAAACATTCAAATCGTACCGCTTGAACAGTGCATGCAAGAATTAAGTACGTGTCAGCAGTATCACATCTCTTTAAATGAGGGAACTACAGCTCAATTCTTTGAATAAGACGTAATATCTCCTAATCCGTTTCTTTACCCAGTTTTTCTTCCTCCACCAGCAGCAACACTCTTCGTTCCTTTTATCCGGGACATTGGTCTGTGATGCAACGTTTCCAGATGTGTGCGACTGCCTCGAGCTGAGCTCAAACATCTGTCAAGCTCTTGCACACGATGTGTGACAGAAAAACCGAGCGCTGTGTAAATGTATGGAAAATGTAAGATATTTAAAGAGCTTCAATTACAGTTCACAAATATCTGGTCATAGTAAGTAAAAGAAGTCTGGAACGAGCCAAAAATTATGATAGATAGAGAGAGAGCCCAAAACTGTTATATTACTAGTAGTTTATTATGCATTACAACACAAATGTTATATTTTCATTCAGGCCTACATGCTTCATCAAAAAAAAGTTTCAACTATATATAAGCTTAAATTAACCATTAAATATGTATAAGTGTAATATATTTAATCAAAGACACAGCGTCAAAGAAATGTAACAACAGCAACATCATCAACTTTAACCATTTGTCTGCTATTTAGGTTTAGTTAATGTGCAGTTAATCAAATACCATTTATTCATTCTTTTCTCTTTAAATACCAAACAGTTCAAGTACATTTGTTATCGTGGAAAAAATGACGACTAAACAGACTAAGAAAAATTAAAACAAATCAAACAAACTGAATAAAATATAATATAATCCTATGTAAAATAAATGCCACAATAAATGCCATTCTCATATCTCTGCTTGATTCTGTCAAGCTCTGCATATACATATGCACACAGACATTCTGAGGATATGAGCGAGCAACTGTGTTAACAGAAATACTATAAATGAAGAGAAACAAACAGTGCGTGTGGTTTATTTTCCAGTTGTTGAAAAAGCTCACTGATTCGTTAACATCTGGTCTGATCAGGCATGTTTGCCTCTTTGCTACAGCTCAGCAGAGAGTTAAGGCACTCCAGTCCCTGGCTTTATTTAGGCCTTTGGGCTCTCACAGCATGCTGAGCTCAATCAGGCGTCCGGCAAACACTCCTAATGTGCCAATGATACACACCGCCATAAACACACATAAAAGAATGTGATCGAGGACCATAGCGACAAATTTCCATTCCTCTGCGGCCTAGATGAACAGACAGAAAGAAAGATTCAATAGTTAGATAAAGGTGGAAAATTAATGTAGAGTAAAACAAAACATCTAAAGTTGTTTTCAAAGAGATGGAAAAGTTTTAGAAACAACCAAAAATGATTTAGGTGAATGTTCTCACATTGTTGGACTCCTCGTCGCTTTTCATGGTGTCTGCAATGTATTTCACACCCTCGATGGCACTACGTACATCAGGATTTTTGGTTATGGGAGAGTGGTAAGTGACAGAGGCGGGCATGGGTTTCCCTGAAATGTCAGAGATGTCAAAATCTGCAGGAAAGAGACGCTTTTCCTGCCGCTCCTGGGATGGCCGCTTCATAGTGGAGAAAAACATCAAGTTTGGAATGGTGTCTATAAAGATCTGTGGGACAGAGGAGAAAGAATCTCAACAGGTTTACCAATAGCTAAAAGTAAACAAAAAATACCCCCAAATATATGCAAGTTTAGAAACAAGTAAAACCCTAAATAATGCATAAATACATACAGTAAATAATAGTATATATATATATATATATAGATATATATAAAGTTTGTGTTCCACTAGCAGTCCAAACAAGACTGCTTACATAATAAAAAAAAAAAAAAGTAAAGTAAGTAAAGAATTTTTCCTGCTGCTTTAATGAAGCTAGCTACAATTGGTTACAGTGTCTTCAGGTTCCATCGCTACGCATACTGTACGTCATCAGAATGAGTAGTCTGATTGGTTGTAGATTCGTCCAGTAGTATACAGAGGCATCTGATGGACGCAGGTTAAGCCCAATTAAGGTAGCTTGGCCAGACTAAGCTCCTATGAGCTTTATAGTCGTGGAAGCCAGGCTAACATGCTAAAGCATTAGGTCTGTAATTTTTACACCGTAAAAGAACCGTTAATAAAATCAACCAAATTGTTTTGACAGGTTCTGTTCCATCCATATATACAGTTATTCCACTTCAAAGCTGACTTGTTTATGACACATTATGTAAAACACATTCTGGAAACCAGTATGGGTGTACATAAAAGTATTTACCAGAATACTCTATCACAACTTAATTATATTTACACCTATATATCTAATTATTTTCAATCTTATATATATATTTCACTCTCTCTCTCTCTCTCTCTCTCTCTCTCTTTATATATATATATATATATATATATATATATATACATGCTAGGAGAATACTTTTTGCGCAAAGAAAACTAAAATAACATAATTTACTCAACCATTCTTCTCCCCTGAGTTACGTCTTCCTTCATTTTAGAGAGCATCACTACACATACGTGCATACGCAAGCTTTAACATATTTGACATAATCAGCCTCATTTACATCCAGGGGAAAGCACGTGCATGAACATAATCTGTTGTCTGTTTACGCCTAGTGGAAAGTGTACGCATGTGTTATGATACTCTAAAAGAAACCGTTAAGTCAGGGGAGTAAATTATATTATCATTGTTTTAAAAAAAATATATTGTCCTAGCGCTGCAAAACTGAACTTGCGCCACTGATGTCACACGGACTGTTTTACTGATGTTTTTACTATGTTTCTGAATCAATTTTAACTTTTAAATTTTTTTATTTATTTTTATTTTATTTCTGTGGGAGGGTCAGATGGCTCTCCAATTTCATCAAAAATATATCTTATGGGTTTTGGAACGACATGAGGGCGAGTAATTAATGATAAATTTTTTATTTTTTGTGTGAATTAACCCTTTAAGCATATCTCTAACAAGTACATACAAAGTAAACTGAAAGTTTAGTCTCTTATTTATAATTTCAAAGAAGCCTCCTAACATAAAACTACTTGAATACAGGACATAAAATGGTAAGCAGCTCTTTTTCATACATACCTTGCGGACCCAAGCAGGCATGGTGTGTGTGCTAGGGGAGCGGTGATGTGTGTTGATGACAATCACAGTGATGATGATGGAAGCAATGACGAAGATCATAGTAAAGAGCATGTATTTGCCGATGAGTGGAACAGCACTGGAGGTGGAGGGGATCAACTCAACAATCACCAGCAAGAACACAGTCAGAGACAACAGGACAGAGATGCTGAGAGTCATCTTCTCACCTAGACAGAATCAAGTAACGTTTAAAACGCCCATCAAGCTCCAGGAAATAAACATAATAATAATCAGATGTGATCACATACTTTTCATTGGGAACATATAATGCAAAAAAAGCCATTACTCCATGATTTTAAATATATATAAATATATTACCAGAACATTTCCAACAAAAATGATTAGTTACCATGTATAACATTCATAACGCATACCCCTAAATACAATAAAACGCAGGGTTACCAGAGTCTGTGGGCAGGTAGAACACAAGCCCAGTGAGGAAGGAGAACAGCATGCAGGGGATGATGACGTTAACGATGAAATAAAGTGGGAGGCGGAGCAGGAGGAAGTGATAAGTAATATCAAGGTAGGGTGTATCTGGACAGCAAGCGTAGTACACCCAGTGTTTCCAACTCCTGTAATCCTTCATCACCCACTCTCCGCTCTCCATGAAATTGCTGAGGTCCGGTCTGTCGCTGTCCTACACAAAATGTATGAATAAACTGGTTCATACAAACTCAAACAATAAGAAACATATATTCATGCATCCTGATGCTCGTGTGTGGTGTTTTAGTTACAGGGTTGATAATGACAAGGTTGCCATCATAGGTCCATGTTCCAAGTTTCATGCTGCAGTTTTGCAGGTCGAAGGGAAAGTGAAGGACCACGATCTCACAGTAGCTCTTAAAGATTGCCGGAGGAGTCCACGTTATCATACCCGTGTGCTCCAACAATACCTTTGTTTCATGGACGATAGCAAAGTCTCCATCAGCACTACACACACAAAAAAAAAACAGATAAAGAAAGATATCAGAACAGGTATAAGTGCATCAATATTACATGACGGAATCACACAATTGTACAAGTGCAAAGTGAAAGTGACAAAGTGACTCATACTTGTTATAAAGCACTAAATCTGGTTTCCAGATGTCAGTGGAAGGAATTCTGATCTTCCTGATGCCACCATAGTCATCAGGATTCCATAGCAGATTCACGTCCTTCCATTGCTGAACATCAGATAAGGAGAAAGAGATATGTGTCTTAATCTAAGCCGGTACTGTTATGTCAAATTTAAATATTGAAAGATTTATGCATTATGGCAGCATTTCTGAACTGGTTTTAATTAATTAATCTTAAACAAAATCACTGCAAAAATGTAATCAGAATCAGGCAGATACACTACAACATGAAATAAAAATTAAATTTTTTAGATAATTTAAAGCTAAAATCTGACTTCAACATTTCTGGACAGGTTTCATGTGGCACATTAAAATAAGTTGTGTTAAATGACCTAATTTATATGTTGTAAACGATTCCTAAAACTGAGTTTTTGTTCAAATAGATCAATTTTCCCACAGCAAACACCTTGATATCTACTTAGATAACACAGCAAACAAGACCTGAAACAGCAGTTGAAACCCCCACCTGCTTTAACCGTACATTACTGGTGACGATCTGATTAACTTCATCCTGTAAATAAGAAAGGACAAAATAATGGAAGGCAAGAGAAAACTAAAATTATTGTTTTATCATTTAAGATATTTACCACACTGATCAGCTGAATGAGTTGTAGTCCCACAGTAACAACCACTGGATCCTTAAAATGACTAACAGGACGAACAACCTTGTTATATCCGGTAAACAGAGACTTTACTAATCTTGTCTCGTCTTCTGAGCACAGTACTGGTCCTGCAACACACACACACGCACAGTATTGAGGAAAAAGTCATCGCCCCACTCCTCTTACTCACACACAAACACACACAGCCTACATCCTAAATGGCACAGAGGATTAACATTGATGGAGTCAAGCAACTGCACATTTAACACACACACACGGATGAAACACTAAAACATGCAATCAATGCCCATTGATAGGCCAACATTAGGATATTTCGTTTCTTTACATTTCATTTTTTAATTTTATATTTATATTTAATAAAAATGATTCATATTTTTAAGTGTTCACGACAGAATTTGTCAATTTCCTTGGAATGTTGACTTCAACATCAGGACTATTGCGTCATCATTTTGAGTACTAGTCTGTTAGTGTACTAATTTACTACACAGGTAAATGAGTGAGCTTTGAGCCCACGTTTACAGTAAGTTACTTTAAATTTACAAAGAGAGAGAGAGAGAGATACACAGAGAGAGAGAGAGAGAGAGAGAGAGAGATTTCCTGTTAAAGTTTAGGCCACAACCAGTATCAAATTCGTAGTTCACAGTCTCACTTCTCCCTGCTGAACAGAGCCTTGATTTTAGCCTCAAATAGAAAATATAAAGAGAGAGACGAGACGAGAATATTTGTCAGCAAATAGCACAAAACTGACCGCTGACATCCTAATCTTGTATCAGCCACCAACCACTTGAATGAGGCCGACAGGCCGCGCACTTGCACCTGTCAATCAAACAGGACGCATAGTATGCATACGACACACGTAGCATAGAAATCTTTTTAAATGGTTTAAAAACTAAAAATTCGAACTTAACAACAATGTCTCGCTATGGAAATGTACCTTTACCGGTTTCCAACAAAAGCACGATTATTTGTTTTCTGTACTTGTCAAGGAGGTCATTTATAGGTAAGTGCACTGTTCTTCTACATAATAGCTTAGGTTTAGAATATCGGTTGAACTGAAGCCTTTATCAGCAACGTATATTTAAAGTCAGGTTAAACTGAAATAGTTTGACTTCTCACGTTATATGGCAGTTTTTCCTTGTAAAAAATTCTAATATAAAACAAAGTGGTTACTCACGAAATAGAAACGGCAAAATAGGTAAAATAAGTATGAAGTTATTCATCTCTTTGTTATGAATATGAAAATCCGTGTGGTCGCCTGAAGAAGCACCTCGTCCTGACTGTAGCTGAACTCTGAGTGAGCACGAGCTGGCAGCTGTCGGAGTCAGCGGGAGACAAACATTGCTGCACGTGCATGCTGGGTTTAAACTTAAAGCACACAATTATCAAACGTTTTAAATGTAACTCTTTTATCTGATCTAAAACGGTTAGTTGTCACCGTGGTCTTTAGGAAAAAAGCCAAAATATGTGCACCTCATATTTTTCCCTTTGAAAAAGTTGCAAGATGATCGAAAATGCATTCTGATGTGCAGGTTTATTAATTAACACGATAATCTCTCGTAGAAGCTACTTTGCTTACTACTTTTATATGTTTTCTGTGGCGGGGGGAAATTTGATAGATGTAAAAAATATTTAATATGGAATTTATATCAAGAAACCCATCACAAACCGAGGTAACGCATTACAAGTAACGCGAGTTACATAATCTTAATTTTCCAAGTAGCTAATAAAGTAACGCATTACTTTTTAATTTTAGAATATAACGGATTTACTTTTTCTTATATATGGACCTGCAAGTCTCCTGCCCGTTGGGAGAAATTAGAAATAGAAAAGCATTGTGTGTGAATATAGTGTAGTTTCAGACTATATGTGAATGTGCATTAAATCTCACTCTCAAAAAACAGATTTAGTATTATCAAAATGAATTAGAATAAACTTTAACCAATGTTTTTGCTGCAGTCCTTTGATGATCCACTTCAACAATACCTAATCAAAACAACTATTGTGCTTCATTGTTTTTTTTATTGCTGAAGAGTATTGAACTTTCTTCTCCTGTGTGACACTTTTTGGTGCATCTATATATTTGCTAAAAATAGGACTTTTTAATATGAAAAACACACTCAAGCTGTGCTTAGATTTAAAAAGTAACACAAAAGTAACAATGCATTCCTTTTCATAAAATGTAACTAAGTAACACAATTAGTAATTTTTTTCTAGGAAACAATGCAATATTGTAATGCATTACTTTTTAAAAGTAACTTTCCCCAACACTGAGTCTCACACTAAAAGAGACAACAAGAAAATTTAAGATAGACAATTTACCAGGAAAATAAGTAAAATTTGAGCAATATTGTGACAGACAACACTATTCTTGGTAAATTACTAGTCCACCATATAAAAGTGTTGCCCTCGTTTGATTATTAAACAAATCAAGAGTAATGCCCATTTAAAACATTCCTCAAATAGCTTGAAATCCGCAATTTCCAACACACACACAAAAAAAAACATTTTAAATAGTGAAATACATGTATTTATTCTGTATTTGGATACATTTTTACAATACATGTTTTACCTCATCAGCCTTCAACAAAACCTGGAAAATGTACAATTATTAATGACACCAACACAGAACTCTTTTGGTAGCCAGTGTAAAACGCGTGTCGTCACAGCGGTGTGAAGAGACAGACGGAGCAGCATTTACATGGCAAACAGAATGAGGAAAGCCACCATCAAACAGAAGAGACCCATAGCCTCAGACAGGGCAAATCCCAAGATAGCATAGGAGAACAACTGCTGCTTCAGAGATGGGTTCCTGTGAGAGAAAAAGGAGGTCAGAGGTCACTCATTACCATTGAACATTGCTTTATCACAGAAAAAATAGTGTATTGCATGAGAGGGGTTAAATATGCTAGAGTTGAACTCATTTTACATAACACTACAGTTGCACTGCTATTCAGAAATCTCAGTTATTAAACTTAACGTTAAAATATTTTAATATTTTAGAATTAGAAAAAAGGAGAAGTAAAAAGGAAAAAACTATAGTTTACATGGCAATACCTTTACCATATCTAAAGCAGCCATTCTGACAACAGCAACAAGATGGAGATTATTTGCAGAGAAAATATCAGCGGTGCATGTTGATCTCATCTACCTGGCATATCCAATAATGAGGCTGCCGAACACGGTTCCGATTCCAGCTCCTGATCCAGCCACTCCCACAGTGGCGGCACCAGCACCAATGAACTTGGCGGCTGTGTCGATGTCACGGCTTACGGCGCTTGTCTGAAAACCTCGCACTGCAACCTGGGAAATGGCTGTCTGTGGCAGAAAAGCTGGGCTGGCCTTTACAGGGGAGAAAAACACGATCAACAACAAATCTACCATCACTTAAAAAGAAAACACTTTGTAACAAGCTTATAATGCATGAAAGTGCATATAATAGGGACGAATCTTAAGGTGTTTTAAGAACTGTCCCTTGCATAGTAAAAACGCTTTAGAGGAAAAAAAGAATATCTAAAAAGAAATTTAAACATCCATATACAACTGCTAATGCATGCCATGGCGTATACATAGAGCACTCACCTCTGCAGAGCTGACATCTGGCCTGGAGAGCACAGAGGCAGAGAGTGGTCTGTACAGCGCCCTTGAGCCAGAGCGGACCTGAGATGGAGATCAGAAATCATATTAGAACCCAAGACATACAATCATTTTTATCATAAGTGCTGTACTTTAGACTGAGACACACAAGGCCCAACTGTTGCTGCAACACTTCAATTGCATGGGCGGTCAAGAAAATCTAGAAATTAGAAATTCTACTGGACATTTATCAAGTCACACTTAAAGTGTCAACAAAACAAATCACTACATTTGTAAAGAAAAGAAAATAGCTGGGAATAACGTTAGTCCAATACAAGAGGACAGCAACAAAGCAGAGCATAACACCCACAGTCTTGAACCAACCATCACTACAATATTTGCATTTATAATAATGCATTTAAAAGAGTTACTTTTTCTTGTTTGACATTCTAGCTGACAACAAAACAGTACGTTTAGCTGTCAGATTTCTATAATGACCTTGACTTCCCAGGAATCGCGGTTCAGATGCTAGCATTAGCAACAAGCTGCCCATTGACATCTTTAACCACAATGACATACCCAGAGAAATATTCTGCAGCAGTATTTTTTGCAATATGTGATGCAAACAACGCACATAAAACGCGCTGTATCATCACAGGTGGGGGAAAAGTAAAGTGCACAAGGCCTCTTGCATTAAGGAAGCATAATTCTCCGAGGTTATCCATTCTATCCTAACTGCAAAATTCACCACAAATACTCACCAATGCGGGTGTGGACACGAACTTCGCACAGGCGTACATGTTTGATTGAACTCGCTGGCTGTGGTGAGGAATAAACCCGCGTCTGTCTCTATGGAAAAAGCCGACAGTTTAAGGTCAATGCAATATCAGCGCTATCAAAACGCTAAATAGCTACTTGTGCAAAGATTATATAATATGTAGTACATAAAACTGATCAAATGGTTTGATTAAATATATCTATAGCGTCACGATGGTATAAGATTGTGACAATATAGCTTCTCCGGTTCCCATTTAGCTCTCCTTCACTTACCCGGCTGCAGAGGTCGAACCGCTGAGGAGCTACTGCGCATGCCCGACCCTCTATTTAATAAAGCTCCCGGATGCTTGTGTGACGCGCATGAAGGTCATTTAATGGTGCTTTATTTAAAATTGCGCTGAGGCCAAAGAAAACATTACAGTTACTAATTTTACTTATGTGTTTGTTTATTGAAATGTGCAGTTAAAGTTTGTAATTTAATTGTGTGCATTAATAATAATAAAAACACACATTCAACACACAGTAAGGTTATATTAGACAAAGTTTTTTTCTAGACAAGTGTTTTAAAAAATAAGCTCTAATAGATTACTGAAGCACACATACAACATTTGTAAATTAAAAGGCCTATACAACAAAGATCAAATATTTAGTACTTTAGTTCTGGTCTTTGGCTTCATACTTATTAGCCAGCCACATGGGACATGCAATTATGAAAGCATATAAAACCATGAGACCATGAAACAACTCCTAGTTTTGTACAAATATTTCATGTAATAATTTATGGTATTAGGGTTATATTACATTTGCTGGTTTGACACGTTGAAAATATCTCAAAGAGCAAAAGAAGATAACGTTATTTCCTATCAAAGAACACAGCTGTTGTAACTTAAGTCACTGCTGGTGTATCGGGAGTTGAAACAACTGAATTAAAATTTGAAATGAAATTAAAAGTAAATGGGTGTTTTGAATGGTATTGTGGAGTTACTTCAATTGCTATGGGCAACAAACGACAAAAAAAGGTATGTAATAAACTCAATAATACCTCAGTGTACAGTAAAGCATAAGTATATATCTATTGATTTATGTATCAAGCATCAGCTTTCTATATTGTGCTTCTTAATTCTTAAACAATCACTGTTTGCAAACAGAGAAAATCCCACGTTGAAAGAATCATTCTTTACAAAAAGTATTTTATTGAATTTACCATGCACACAATCCGGTCTGTAAATGCAACAGACATGTGCACAACAACTTGCAAGTACTGACAAACAAACAAGTGAATAATTCCAGTTCCAAAGCACATGAATTTTGTGTTGCTTACTAAGATAAAACTCAATTAACAATGAACAGGAAAATTAAATAATTAATGCAAAATGCAGTGGAACAATTGACTACAAAACGATCACCATCTTCTTCGTGTTTTGAAAAATCCATGAATAAATACCTCTGTCACTTCTGTTACCAGTTGACTTGTAAGCGTAAACATCAATGCAGACAACTATGCATGAAACCAATTATACTGACAAACTTTTGTAAACTGTGGAGTAAGTCCCAGACATATTCCTAACCAGAAAGGCACAAGACAGTTGAATTATTACACAAAAACAAGTAAACAAACTGTTGGCCAGAAAACACAAGCAATTAAAACAATTCAAAACAAAAGAATAAATATTTAAGAATCAAAATAGTGCAGTAGTATTTTTGTTCAGCTTGCAGTTTCAAATAATTCTGTAAACACAAAGACAGCTAAACGCTTGCTACATGTTTTATCCTTATTTACTATTCAACTGAATGCTAACACTGTAAAATTATACTATTCTGACTTTAGCAAATGCGGTCTGTTTATGTTACCACCCTCATAAACGAACCATGCAGTGGTATTGTACTGAGTGACATCACCACTATGGGGCGCACCACACCATTAGTATTACAAGCTGTAATGTGATATGATATTTAGCCACCTATATGTAAACACTGTGGTGCATATATAAATAAATTAGCAATAAAAGCTCTTAATTAATAAGATGTACTTAATGAACATGCTTTAGAGTGAATTCAAAACCAAACAGCCCAAAAACCAAAAGCTGCAGTGAACGGCATTGATCATAAACATGTTTAAACTACGTTCAAACAGAGTTTAGTTTGATTCCTCCTCTTTCTGCTGTTGCCCCTTAGTTTCAGCCTCTTCCTGCTGGACATCCTCTGAGGGGGACGGGCTCTGCTGAGACTGTGCCTCTTCTTCCTCTGATTCACCTGCAGCAGGTGGATCTTCAGTGGTAGGGTCCTGAGGCTCCCCAGTGGTAGTTCTTTCTATGTCATCTGTAAAAATTAAATAATTTTTGCAGTTTACTGTTAAAAAAAATTGTGTGAAATTGTGTACGTATTAGGCCTGTTATTGCATTAAAAATTAAGAATATAATTTGAGGCTTTCTTCATTAAGCATGAAAATTTTAAACAAAAAATCCCAGCATGCATTACCAAGACTGTAAAAAAGCCAAATAATAATTATAGGCAAAAGATAACGAGCCATGCACATAAGGGTTAGGAAACAATATCAGTTAAGATTTTTTTTAGGGAGAGGTATTCAACATTTCAGACATTCGGTATCTAAACAAGCATCTTGCTTAAACTAATAGGGCCTAGTAATTTTGTGGATATTTTGCAATATTAATATTAGTTTCTCCAGTCCACATTTAGCAAAAACCATTATTTGGTGTGCAATTTCTATTTCTATAAAGAGCAACATAAAAGCTGAATGTCAAAAATGCAGGATATTTCCCTTTTTACAATACATTTCAAATCACATATTAGACATTTTTTTTCAAATAAGATTTACAGCCATTAACAAACACACACACACCTTCCTGCTTTGTAATGGTGACAGTCATTATTGTGTTGTGTGATTCTGTGTAGAATGCAAAGTGGTAATTTAATAGGAAATGATTGTGATCATCATTACCCACAGTAAGTGAAAGGAGGAGAGAATTGTTTAACACCAACGCATCATGCAGTGCATACATTCCTGTTCAAAACTTTGGGGTCAGTAAAATTTTTGGAATAAATTAATAATTTGATTCAGCAAGAGCACATTAAACTGATCAAAAGTGACAGTAAAAGCCTTGACAGTGCTACGAAAATGATATAAAAGAATATATTAAATAACAGTTTTCACTAAAATATTAAGCAGCACAATAGTTTCAACACTGATAATAAAAACTAATTATTCTCATAACTGAAACTGAAGACAGAAGTAAAACATATTTTTAAATATATTAAAATAGAAATTTATTTTAAATTGTAAACTTGCATTTTTGATCAAATAAATGCAGCCTTGGTGAACATAAAAGCCTTTCAAAAATACAGTAAAATCATACTGACCCCAAACCTTTGATAGTAATGTATGTTTAAATAAAGTGTTTCTGTGTGTGGGTTCTGGGACCTGAGGGAAATTTCTTGAAACTATGAACTTTACTCCAAGGAGTGCCAGAGTGAGAAACACGAGAGGAGCGAGCCGAGACAATACGGTCTAAAAAACACACAAATATAATAAAATACAACATTGATTCACACAAATAATAAATGTGAAGTTTCTTTAAAACTGCATGTCTTGACTTTGAAAGTTGTTTGCTCTCCTCTTGGAGGCTTTCTAGCTGCAGTTTTAAGACTGATTGACAGATGACAAAATGATTTGATGAGGTCTTGATAATGAGGTCACTGGCTGTCAGCAACATCAAATACCTTCAGGGGCGTCACTGTCCTCTGGTGTCTCTGTGGCGGCAGAAGACTGTGTTTCGGGAGATTCAGAGCGAAGTCTGCGCTCAAAACTAAATTCTGGGAGTCTGGGTGCCTGGGGGCGTGTCTTTCTTGCCGGGTTCATGAAGTAGCAATAAGCACAACGGAAAGCTGTAACGTGAAACACCACTCATAAATCAAATCCTCAGGGAAGGAAGTATCATCACAGTTCCGTACTGTGTTCTGACAGGTTCTTACCTACATACTCAAATTCCTCTTTCAAAGCCATACCATTGTGGGAAAAACACTGCTGGCAAATCAACGCATATCTGAAAGTATAAGAATAAATGGGAGGGGAAAAAAAAACAAACAATGTGTGTCTCTGGTTTTATGTTATACCAGTGTAATACCTGTTCTGAGGTCCGTCTCCCACCAGATACTCAACGACTCTGTCGACAGCGCTGCGCTCTCGTGGAAGGATGGGTCGAGCAAGAGGTGGACCAGGAGGGCGCAAACCTAAATAAAAATAAGCTAAATCAACACACTGCACAAACCAAAAAATAAAGACTCACAATAATGCAAATGACATAAAATATGGCAAAGCATTAAAAAGCCTATAAAAAATTCAGCTTGTGTTTAAGCCTCAGAAATATTTATACAGGCTTAAACTGTGTGAATGCCTTGATCCAGACTTAAAGGGATTGGTTTAATTCACATGATTTTCTTTCTTCTGCTGCATTTCTAGAAATGTCTCAGTGTTGTTTTGTCCATGCAATCCAAGTCAATGGTCACCAAAATTATCTACAATAACTTTTGTGTTCTGCAGAATGATCATCGTACAGGTCTAGAATAATATGAGGGAGAGTACACGATTACACCATTATTTTAAGCAAGCTACTGCTTTATAAAGACATTTTAGCACTTTTATATGTGAAATTGTATACAGTGTACCTAAAACTAGGTATGCACAAAACTAAATGTTAATTAATACAAAAAATTAATATACGTGTACATATATATGCACAAAGATATATATCACTCAGTTTAAAGCATTAAAAGCACTAATAATACAAATAATAACGATGGCCAATAATCAGAGTAAGGACTTAATCGCATTATGATGTTTACATGTCAAGAGCAAGCTTTTCACTCCTGTTTACATGCTACTTCCATATTCTTATTCGCTAAAATTTTGTGCTAAATTTTCTACTGCCACAATCACATACCCCAATGCATATGACAAATTATGGATTCAGAAAGAGCCCAGATGCATTACCTAACCAGGTTTACCATTACCAGAAAATCACGTTTTGTTGATATTTTCAGTGCACACTAATAAAAGACTCTTTACACCTTTATCAGAAAAAATGACAACGAAGGCTATTTTGTTTTCACTAAAAGAATAAAAGTGATTGCGCTGGTGCCTCCGTGTCCTGGAGCGAGCGAACACATGTGGATATGTTAGCGCACTTTTATTATAGTGACCTTAAAATGTTAAATGTTAAAACATTTTTATATGCTTGAATTATTTTAGTATGTAGGCTACAATGATTTTATTTTAGGCAAGTCGTGATAATTTGAAAAGGCATCAGCTCACTTTCTGCCGCTGGTCGTTGCTTTAAAAAAAACAAAAACGTATGGACTATTTAACAAACTAAACTGCTCCAAACGTTTTTCTAAATTGACTTAAAAAACAAAACGAAAAATAATAATTTTGCCATTACACACAAAACGAAATTATTTTAATAGCCGAAACAAGTGGAAATACTATGATTAAGGTGTTTAACATGTCTGTATATTCCGATTAAATTCGGCGTAGGCCACCTATGATAATACGATTATGCTTGCTGCGATAATGATCTTAATTGCATTGTTATAATTGAAGTATTGTGTTTACATGAGGTAAAGTTTGATCGCAATATTGCCAAAATCTCATTATAATCGCATTAAGAGGGTCCCTGTAAACACACTCATTGTTAAATGTGTTCTTTAGCACACTTAGGATTCAATATCCTTTTAATAAATATATTTTTCCTACTGTACAGTTCTAATTTTGGAATGCACAAATTGACTTATTATTTAAAATTTTCTTCTTTAGACAAAAAAAAGTATTTGTCTGGGCTATTCATCATTTATTGTCAAAATATAAACATTATCAGTGCATTACAGTCAAACATCACATTTGTACTGTATTATCAAAGACACAAATGTTCAATAAACAGGTGCATGTATTAAATATTAGGTATATTATCACCCATTAAACATGAAATTTAACTGATTTACAGTTACAGGATATATTATCTGCTATTTTATCCGAATTTCATAGAGTTACAGCTATCTACTTATCATTTATGCATCCACGGAAGGATTAATATATGAATGTGAGTGTACTGAACCTGATCCAGGTGCAGGTGAATAAGGATTCATGCTTCTTCTCATCATTTGTTGTGGTGTTTCTGCCTGACTCGCACTTGTTGGGCTGGCTACAGACCCAGCTAGCCCTTTCTCGGGAGGCCCACCTGGGGCAGCACGTAGGGGTGTTCCTCCTGGGGTCATGGGACCGAGTACTTGACCAGGAGTAGCCATTGCAACATGCCGCTGCCGGAGGTCTGGATATAATGAGAGTACAGAGTGCATTATGCATTAGAAAAACACACATAATCAAATTTATAACATATACAAACCTTGTCCTGGTCTAGGGGTCATATGTGGTCTGACTGGAGTGGCTTCTGCTTCCTGTAAAGATAAACCACATCTAGCTCACTAGCTCCAAACTACATCCAGCTGTAATAATACATATGACTGTACTTACTGCTTTCTTTTTAGATTCTGGATCAAATCTCTCCAATATGAGTTTAGCATTTTTATAGGTCTCCGTTTCCATCACCTCCTCAAGCTGACAAAACCATAATTCATTTGTTTTTATGGAACATATAAACAATTGTCTTGATCTGACAAGTTTATTAAGTTTCTATTGTCTCTGAAACCACACTTACTTTTTTCCGTTTCTGTGCTTTTAAATCATCTAGTTTTTCATCTGAAACAGAAGAAGCCTTAAATTAGTCATTCTATAAAAAGACTTTCACTCTCAAATCCCAATCAGGTCCCTGTCAGGTGTATTGAAACATATTTATGAACAATTTACTACGATGCAGAAAAAACTGCGCAAAAAAATCATATCATATGCTTACTGTTTCTTTCTGTGCGTTTGGAGAAAAGGAAGATGAGCAGTTTTCGTACTAGCAACACTCTATAAAGAGAGAGTATAAAATTAAGCAAGAAAACAAATCAACAAACTAATAATGCAACACAATAACCTATAAGCCAAGCAGTCTTTAAAAAGGCGTATAACAGAATACAATAAATGTATATGTGTAATGCAGATGTAAAAACAAATGATACAATAAGCAAGCCTTAAAAAATGTCAATATCTTCAAATAAAATATAGGACTCACAGTGCAGGAAAGGCCAGCAGAGGCAAGGCAGTGATGAAGCGAGCTCCCCATTGCTCAGGGAAGTACAGGTAATATACACACAGACACGTGATCAGGTACAGAGCAGACGAGTAGAAGAGAAGTCGGCCTACCCACAACTTCATCAAACGCTGGTTCTTTGCACGAAACTCCTCAAGGTCCTTTATGTCCTGTGGATTTATGTCGCAATATTGTAATACCATTACCAATAACTATGTCATATGTTGTTAAAATGCGCTGTAAGGTAACCTATAAATGACCTACATTTGATACCATTGTACTTAACGCTGTAAAATCTGCTATATGACATTTGGGTTAATACATTTCTAGGATACTCGTACAATGCATGCCTTCTGTAAGATTGATTAGAAAGTAAGCAGCCTTAGTTCAATTCTTAAAATGTACTAAACACGTCCTTTTGATGTGAAATCTTTCATGAGTAAAATAAATGTAAAAATCACTTTTTTGTAATAAATATCATAAAATTAACATTTGCCGGACTTAATTTTTTTTTTTTAAATTATGTAATTTCATGCTGAAACAGGTTTATTATTAACATTTATCTTAACCATCATTGTATTCCATTGCGTTATGTTTTTAACTAAAGTATTTTTCTATTAAACTATTAATCACTTATCATCATTTTTAAAGTAATAACTATAAATCTATATACGTTGCAAGGCTTTAACACTGTTACAGAAACAACTTCAATGATTTAAGTTTTAAGCAAAATGTATTTTTCCTGTTTGACCATATACATAATAACACCCAATTGCATATTTATCCTTAATGTGGAAATTCCTCAGATTCAAGCTTATATTTTTTTAAATATGAGATACTTATTTTCACTACATGGCCAAAAAATCCTGATGTATCCAAAATAATACAAAACATAAAATACATATGCAAATAAGCACATACATTAGATCATAATAACTAAAGTCATTTTTAAGGTCAAGGATAGGAATAACTCCTCAAAATAAATTATTATGTTTGTTTATATGGTGGCATGAATAACAGATTTGTCACCATGTGTCATGTTACAGCATTTCATTAAAAACTACGCCCAACATAAATCTGAGCAACAGACTGGCCCTGCTAATGCAGAACATGAATACAGAATGCTCTGTTATATATAAGCTCTGTTAGTTACATTTGAATGTACAGGAGAAATTAAACTTAAAGCCCTCTGGAATTGCAAAGTGTATTCCTGCAGCACTCTAAACCAATGCAGTGACCACTACTGAACAGCTTAGGTCAACCGCAGCAGCCCAGCAAACAGATGGTCCTGTCAATACAGTCTCCAGATAGACGGAGGCTTCAGGAGGCGAGCCAGGAATGAGTACAGCAAGGAAGTGCAGCCAGTACAAGGGTTCAGATGATGACATACAGCTCTGTGATGTGTGATAAGGTTACAATGGCTGAAAGCAGTCTGAAGCTTTGAAAGGGCAGGACAACATACCTTATCCAGTACCTCTAGAAGTTCCACAGTGGAAGGTTTAGACTGTTGGAACATAACAATTATGGTATTATTTATAGAATGTGTTTGATAAAGAAGTGCAAGAACTGGATTGGGGGTAAAAATTGCAAAAGGAGACAGATATTCACCTTCCACCGTGAAATGATGGCTCCCATTGTCAGTTAAGGCGAAATCCACACCTTAACACAAAAACAAAAGCATTTTAATTACTCTCGCAACACACCCACACCCCTCTAATGCATCTTTCTGGAACATTGCTCGTACATAATGGTTAAAAAGACACTGCAACCAGACGAAACAAAGACTAGTAGGCTAGATTAAACTAAGATTTAAGACAACAGTGCAAATGTAATTTTTGCAAAGGATATTAACGTTACTGCCACAGGGACAGGCAGAAAGCACCTGCCCTAAAACTGTCCAGGATCAAATTCACTTAATGTAAAGCCGTAGGCGGTGTGATTCAAACATATGTTCGTTAGGTTAATATTAGGTGGAGCATATTATAAGATTAAAATTTGCATGAGTTCACTCGTTAACTTGCCTTTCTACAGAGATGAGTCGGAGGCTGGGCGTATGACTGTGACGTAATCAGTCGTTCTCGGAAGTTCACTCGATCCTTCAAAATAAAAGCCCCGTAGCGTTGAACCAAATGTATCTAAATTTTGGTTCTGCCTCAAAACGGCACTGACTGCATTAATTAATACCGCTAATTAAAAAAAGTAATTAAATTACAAAAAAACATAACCCCATGCTTATGGCCCTCATTTGTACAATAACTTTCAGAAATTATACTACGAAAAAAATTAAAGAAGAAAAGCAATTAAAGAAAGAAATGACGTTACTGGTATTCTACATGGAAATATAAAATAATATATCAATTGGGAAAACGGAAGCAAAATGTTTTAGCTGTGCTTTTGTATTAATACATCATGTAACCAGTAAACGTAACTTGCATATTTTAAGAAGAAAAAAAACGAATTACGGGGTGGTTTGGGAAGGGCCTTATAAACTTAATCCCAAAACAGACCAAAATATCAAAACAATGTAATGTATTCTTAGTCTAGTAATATTAACCTTTACTAAGATACATTTCTAGCTCTGAATTATTTGAAATAACCTAATAGCCTAGCCTAATTGTGGCAGCCTAAAACACCATAAACATTACCCAAGTTGCTGAATAAAATATTCGATGGCCTTATCCATGCTCGTTCAATTACCTGCATTTATTGGATTGACGGAGAAAAACACATAGGCTATAGTGTGCCTAAAATGCATATACACAGTTCTGTTGAATGCTAAAAAATATTGCAAGGACAAGGAATGTTCTCCAGTAGCAAAAAAAGAAAGAAAGAAAAAACACTTATTATATTTATATTATGTATATATATTGATGGTTCCTTTCATTCATATTGTGCATAATATTAAATATCGAAAGAATCTCAATATGTATGTGTTCAGTAGCCTATTGATCCATGTAGCGCAGACACAAAAACCCAGGCTTATTTTGTGGGGAATAAACATAATAATTGCAACTACACGTAGGCCTAAAATTAAAGAATTTTATAACAGCTGTTATTACTGTTATAATATACTATTATTACAACAACATTTAATTAGCCTACGACGAAGGCTGCATAAAAACAGACCGATAGACCGTTTCTCTCACACATGAAAATGAGCTTTAATTTGAGAAAAACCTAATTGTAATGTTATAAATTGTATTTATTGTTTATAAATTCCAACACTCATGCACAAGTCTCTCTTAATTCCCACCCCACACAGACACATTTACCTTTATTGTAGATAAGGGTTATTGTAGACTTTTGGCATTTTTTTTGTAATACCAGGCTACAAATGAAAGGCAATGATAGTAATTAAAATGATGTTCAAATGTACTGCAAAGGACATTGATTCCTTTTTCACCAAGATAGGCAACACAGACCCATTTTAGCTGAACATTTTGTTGAAAAAAGATGGATTTTCAAACGTTTAAAAGAGATGATGGTTTACCTGTTTTAATCATCTGATAGAAGATGCCTTACTTAACATAGCTACAAAGAGCAGTCCTGCATGTGCAGACACTTGCTGCCCATGCCGCCCCATATTTTGAGCAATTTCAAGCGTTTCTGTTTCCTTCATTTGTTCATTTTTGTAGATTGTAAACGGTTAGCTGGCAACGCCACTGTGGGGTAGAAAATCTGCGGTTTCTAAGCTCTTCCCAGCTCAAAAGTTGATTTACAGCTCAGGTTGTAAAACGGTTTTTACGAGCCTCGCGCGTCCGTCATTGGGTATCACAGATGAGACGCGCTCCGGGCTCGCGGTGATATTGGCCCCTCTCTTTCCTTCCCACGCGCTGTGTTGCACAGGAGAGCTCAGTACGAGGACGTCTGTCTGCAATTCTGTCTATTTTATCATTTGTGCAGTATAGTTTTTTTTTTCTTTTACTCATTTTCTTTTAAATATCGTCTGTTTACTTTAATACAGGGAAATGCATTTTAAATAGTTCGTTTTTGCATCAAATGGTAAGTGCAGCTGCAAAATCAAGCTTTTTTCTTTTAAAAATGTTTTTATTGACTTTTTCTAATCAATCAGTGGCTTTATTAATAATTATCAATTGTAATTTTAACAGGAAAATTCTCACGGGCTGGTCATCCAGTGAGTTTTTATGCAGACGGCAATTTACATTGTTGAATAAGAGAAACTGCAAATCTAAAAAAGTGAGACAATGAGATAATCTTGAAATGGTCAGATAAATTAAAATGTGCTGTGCATGTCTGTTCTATGAGTAAAACTGCATTTATTATTCTGGGTTCTTTGTTAACGAATCAATTTAAATTTGAAAGCAAGAGGGTTCTCCTAATTTACTACCTTACTGCATTGCGGCGTGAGAGAGAGAGACAGACATAAAGAACGAGGGAGCGAGAGAAACAGAGAGACCATGAAAGAAATGTGATTTGCTTCAGATAGCAGATTTCTCAAATAGTTTTATTTTTTTATTACATGATTACAAAAAGGCACCAATTTCATTTTAATTAAAAAATATCTGAAATTAACAACATCAAATTCATGCTCGAAAAAGATAGATAACTAATTAAATACCTCAAATACCTTAATTTGTAGGCTATCTTAACTGAAATAACTTTGCTTTAAAAGGGATTTTCTTGATTACAGGGTGTTTTCAATTTTAGAATTTTCAAATAAAATATTGTTGATTTTTTTTTTTTTTTTCTGGACCATGGAAACGTTGTTTTCTTAATTTTCATAAGACGTTCCATTTCTGAACACTCACTCGGAATCTTTGTTCCGTCGTCTATATATACCCTGTAGAACCGAATGTGTGTTTACACAGAACATTCACAGATTCGGTTTTAGGGGAGTATGTGGACGATGCAAAAACGTCTGCTTCCAAGATAAAACCACGCTGCATTTGGTGAATGCATAAACGACTCAACCACTTTTTTTTCTTTTTTTAAATTTTGTTTCGTAGAACTTGAATCAATGCACAACGCATGCAAAAACATGTTAATTAAAATAGCTTTTTAAGAATATGTTTTTTTTTTTGCCTTTTAAGTTTAGCTACGCTTAAGCTCAAAGACAAATAACCTATGTTGTCTAACATCAAATAATATTATAAATAATATTATATTCCCACGTCTTTAATGTGTGTTTGTATTTCATTTTGTTTCAGCTCTCCTTTCTTCCCTTCTTTTAGTGAAGATGCCCCGAACTGCTCAAGCCTGGAAAAAAATATGCAGCAACATAATAAAATACACGCTTATTGATAAGATGAAATGTGACGAATATGTGTGTCAATGTTCTAAATGATCTGTAATAAAAAAGAAAGTGTAAATGTGTCCTCTTTGTTTCCAAATAAATACAATAGGCTACAATAACATCAAGAAGAAATGATTACAATTCATTATCAGTGATTTTAGCTAATAGCACTAATATTAGCTAATAACACACATATAGTTTTAGGTTTAATGCGTCTTAGTATTTAAAAAAGCTATGAGATTTAACATATTAACATAGGCTTAAGGCATCTGTATTTATATTGATGAGCTGTAATAAAGTGCCAATATCTGTACGTATTAATTGAGATGCGGCTCACACACAGTGAAGGCGTGCGCACATGATTTACTGTCCGCGCCCTGTTCTAATAGCACCATAATGACCGCTTGCAGAGTCAGACACCTGCTCCTCCACTATAAAATACATTAGCACTTAAATAACTATCAAATATACAAAATATATAGCCGGAATCAAATGTCTTGTGCTTATAATAAACTAAAATTGTACAAAAAGAAAGTGGGAAAAAAAAGATGTTAACTAATTTTGCAGAAAGTAGCTTCTGCAGCGCAGTGCCGCGTTCATATTACGCGATCGGAAGTGGAGGAACGTGATTGGCTAGGAAGCAGGAAAAGGGTGACGTCACTACACTGGGACAGCAACTCGCTTTGCCCTTGCGTGGGAAATTAATGCCAGTTCAGTTTTCCGATCAGTTATTGCGCGTAGATTAAAGGAGATTTCCCCTGCACCGCCATGTCTCTTGCTGGAGAGGCTTTCGTCTCTCAGATTGCAGGTAATGTATGGACCTGTGTGTAATGTTGCGAGAATATATGGCTTCGTGAGTGTTTTGTTTTGTGTTAGAGATGATGATAATCGGTATCTTACTTTCAATACAGGCATTTCATTTCTCTGGGTATCAGTAGAGTTCAGCCACAGGGCTTCTGTGTACGAGTCTTTTATTTTAGATGTTAAAGCTGTTACAGTTGTGTTGTTTTCAGTGCTACTGTCAGGGTCAAAGATAAACAAGCGCATTAAATCTTTATTAATATAATGTATGCCTACACCGAGCGTATATATATATATATATATATATATATATATATATATATGTGTATATATGTGTGTGTGTGTGTGTGTGTGTGAGTTTAAGATATGTAATATTAATTGTCACATTTCAATAGTTCATGTGTTATTATTTTCTGTTGCAGCTGCTGAGCCATGGCCTGAAAATGCAACTCTGTATCAACCTCTTAAGGGTAACTGATAAACAAGAAGCTCTTTTTTACGTAGAATGAATTAAAACTACAAACGATGTCAAATGAGCGACACATTAATTTTTTTTTTTTTATGCAGAGGATCAAATCTTGCTGTCAGATTCTGCATCCTCTCTGGGCGTTCAGGTGAAAAGTTGTACCTTTGTCAATCACCAAATCACATTGGCTACTTGTAAAAATATGTAAAGTGACAAATACATTTTGTTTTTGTTAGTGACGTTATTCTTGTTTTGCAGACTTTTCTGAGGATGTGTGGCCTGCCAGTGCTGGTGTCCTGCCGTGCCAATGCTGAGCACATGTCGCCGTCAGGTAAGCAACCAATCTCTTTACTTTACCCTCACTCAATTTCAGGTTTTTTACTGCTTTGTCTTTTTTTTTTTTTAGTTTTATCTTATGTTTGAAGGATGTTTGTTGAGAGCTTTGGTTTTGTCAGCTTGAATAGTTAGAGTTTGTTGCTCTGTTCATTAGGGAAGGTTCCTTTCATTCACGTTGGAAATCAAGTTGTGTCCGAATTGGGGCCGATTGTTCAGTTCACAAAGGCAAAGGTATCACTCACTCTAAAATCAAATTCCATATAAATCCTACAATGTTTGACTGTTGGCTGACATTGCTGTCCATAGGGTCATTCTCTGAGTGACGGGTTGGATGATGTCCAGAGGGCAGAGATGAAGGCTTACATGGAGCTGGTTAATAACATGCTGCTGACGGCAGAGGTACACCTCAGCATGCAAAACCTTTTAAAAGTTTGGGGTCGGTACAATTTAGTTTTGGAGTATGCACGCCAGTGCTGCTTTTAGTTGGTTAAAATACAGTAAAAGGGTAATATTACGAAGTATGTTTTTCAAAAACAACTGTTTTTCTATTTTAATGTAGTTTAAAATGTAATTTATTTGATATAAATATAGTTTATTTCTGTGATGAGGATACATTGTCCTTCAGAGATCATTCAAATGTGCTATTAATATATTAAACAAATATACTACTATAATATAAAATAAATTGTTAAATGTTGTTGTGATAAATTTTTAGGATTATTTGGTGAAAACTAAAAAGAACAGGGTTTATGTAAATGGTATGTAACATTTTTTTTGTAGCAATTGCAAATTTTGATCAATCTAATGCGCACTCAATAATAGTTTTAATTTCTTAAAAAAAAAAAAAGTACTGGCCCCTATCCTTTGAATGGAAGCCCGTATGCCAAAAAAAATCAGCACATTATGCATCATTGTGGATTTCTCTAATGATATGTGTTTTATGTTTACATGCATATTTATAAAATTGATAAACAGTGCAGAATAGTGAAACTTAACTCTTCTTTCTAGTTGTACATCCAGTGGTGTGATGACTATACTGCTACAGAGGTACGTGTCACGTGTGAGGATGTTTCCAAATCATATATCATATAAACAAAGATGACATCCACTGCACTAAATATAAATAGATAGGAAGGCCTGTCGCAAAAATACATGTTCATGACCTCACTAATATTTGGTGATGCCATATATAACTCATTATATTTAAATAAAAAACATTGTACAAATATGTAAAGAAAATGTGTTTTTACAATTTATTCAATTTTAAGGCATGTAATATTTTGATATTTAATTTCCATGGTCTAAATATTTGTAAAAAATTAAAGGTTTGTTCTCATTTGAATGTGTGTAGTTCTTCTTGCATTATTATGTTGTTATATTATGATTATACATTCAGTGGCATAAAAATGGTCTTAAAATGACAATAATATCGCTTATCGCAATTATTTATGTGGCAATATATCGCACAACAAAAGGTTGTTATCGTGACAGGCCTAGACATAGATATGTAAATATATAACATCATGGTACATATTTAATGGTAGTGTGTGTTTAGATCTCTAGGCCACGATACAGTAGTCCCTATTCTTGGCCCCTCAATCACATTCTGGCCTATCAGAAGCAGTGGGAGGTGCGGAGGAAGATGAACGCGATTGGATGGTCTGGAAAGGGTCTGGAGCAGGTATGTTTTAGTGTGCAGATAAATGAAGTGTAATTCACTGACAGAGTCAGTTTGTGTGTGTTTTACTTTAATTAGTGTACGTTACATAAAGCTTTGCGTGGGTTTCCTCATCTCAGGTGTATGAAGATGTGAGTCAGTGCTGTCAGGCCTTATCACAGCGATTGGGAACACAGCCCTACTTTTTCAACAAACAGTAGGTTTTGTGAGATCTGAATGTCTGAACACATACAGACATGTTATCACATGATATCTTTACTAATTGTTGTACTTTGAATGTCACAGGCCAACTGAACTAGATGCTCTGGTGTTTGGTCATCTTTTCACCATACTTACCACCCAACTGACCAACGACGAGCTTGCCGAAAAGGTTAAATCTTACACCAACCTGCTTTCTTTCTGTCATCGTATTGAACAGACTTACTTTAAGGAGCACGAGCGAGAGAGCCAGTCGGGATCCTCGCGCCATTCCAAAGGCTCACTTCCCTGAGCGCCTCACTTTGCTCGATATTTCTCACTCCTCTGATCTAAAATGATTGATATCTTTTATGTCTCATGTGCATTAAAAGACGACATAGTTATTTCTGTAGAGGTTTTACCATCTTTATAGATCAGTAGGAGGGAGAAAAGGCTTTTAAATAAAAGTTTGTGAATATACACAATATACACAATTCCAGACTACTACTTTGCCTGTTCGTAATGCCATAACAGGAACCTGCCTGCCGCATCAGTAGAATTAGATTTCAAATCTATAATTTAGTTCATGTAAATCTTTTTTTTTTTTCACTGTGTGATGCCTTTGTCTAAAATGATGTGTACATGGAAAGTGCCTACACTATGAAGTATAATAAACTTCAAGTTTAGACTCGAGTTTCTGTGTTAATGAGGAAATCTGTTTGTGCAAAGTTCAAATGTTTTCTAATATGTAAAATATGTCGATTTAAACATTTTAATGTAGTCATTTGGTGCAGCTAAACACTTGGCGTAATGTTGCTGCGTTTCTTTGGTCCAGCAGGGGGCGTATTAATGCTGCATAAAATTGAAGTCCTAGCCTCTGCTCAATATTCAGTGAAGACATCAATTAAATGTCGCTGTAGCTTTTAAAAATTTTTATTGTTTAAAAAATTTATTTTTTGGAACTACATGACAATCTTACAGTAGGTGAATATAAAATAATGTGATTAAAACGTGCTTATTAATGAGAACACACAAGTATTCATAAAACATATCGTCCGTTGCAGATACACAGTACATGCATCACATCTTTTTTTCTTCTGAATATGTATTTTAGACAGCCCTACATTTTAGACATCTTACATTTTTCAATGACATATAGCATGAATATGAACTTAATTTGTCAATAAATAATATCTGCCTATTTCCAAACTCGTGTGACAGAATAATACCAAACAGTTTAAACATATATTTTTTCATAGTTTCTTTACAGTGTACTGTACTGTTAAAAAGTTTAAGGTTAGTAAAAGAGAAATTTGGGATTATTTAGCAAGACTGAGGAGTAAAATCTATTTCGACTTTCTATAAATCAAAGAATTCTGAGGGAAAAATGTATCACTGTTTCTACAAAAATTTTAAGCAGCATAATTGTTTTTAACCTTGATCATAACTAGATGTTTTTTAAATCACCATATCATAATGATAAATTGATTTCTGAAGAATCATGTGATGCTGAAAATAGAACAGAGTTAATTTTAAGTTTTTTTACTGTTTCTAATGCATGGTTGAAAAAAAGTTTGAATACACACATGCATGTATATATTTAAAAAGGCAATTCTATATATTAAATATATTTATATATTACATAATTTATATGAATAGAAATATATGCATGTAAGTACAACATTTTCAAAATATATCCTGTATGTGTGTGTATATACACATAATTAATATGCTCAATACACATACATATATTATGTAAACAAAAACTTGGATGCAATGAATGGTTTGACAGCACTAATGCACACAGTGTGTATTACTGTGTGTGTATATGTATATATTCTGAATTGTATTAACATTACTTGGGTCAGCCTCATGACACAAGCTAAAATTAAAGCATAATACCATAGGTGTTTGATTTTATTGTCATTAAAATGTAACATTGACAACAATGTAGACAGAAGCTGTACTGCATGACCAAAAACAGCAGCTGGGTGATGATGCTAATGTTACTGGATAAACTGTCACTCAAATAACTTCCCTTAAAAAAAAAAACAGTAGGAGATGAATGTGAATGCCAGACACAGACATGTGACCAAGTCCCCCTGGTGTGTAAAATTACAAACACCAAAAGAGCTTTGCTGTACCTCAGGTTTATTATAAAGCAGTAGGCAAATCCTCTGTCTGCATATTTGTTTTGCTGGCTGTGCCACGTGGCAGCAGGTAAACTGTTCCGTCAGTGCTGTGCTGTAGTTTGTACTCTCTAGGGTTGTAGGAGTTTCCATGTTCATCTCTTAGCTGTCTGAACACCTCATTGTAAAGTTCTCTGAGCTTCTCTTTCTTCTCGTGAAGTTCTCTAGCGTTCCTCTCATTTTCTTCCTCGATTTGCTCCTTCTCCCTCTTCAGCCCGTCAATCTCATCTTCCAGATCAACGAGGCTATCCAGCTTTCGTTTGCGACAGCTCTGGGCTGCCATTTTGTTTTTACCACGTCTTCGAATGTCTCTGATGAGGTTATGTTGGGCGTTGTTGAGTTTGCAAGAGCTGATGGCTTCGTTAAATGCTTCCACGGGCAGGCTGATGATGTCATGCACACTAAATGGCAAACCCATGGCTTGGGCCCGCTGTTCATCACGACATACGCGCCGGACACCTGCAGCTCTGACTGTGTTAGGATTAGGTGAATATTTAGGTGTTGATTCATTTAGAGTTTGCCGATGTGCAGATGTAACAGTTTCATACAGCGTTGCTTCCACGCCATCAGAGTGCAGAGATAAAGGCAGCAGGTCGGTGTAATCTGATTGGATGCTCTCCAGCTCATCTCTGTCTGATTGGTCATTACTTAAGCTGTCAGCAGCGTAAAGGGACGTCTCTAAATCCACAGAGCCAACCGAAGCGGAGTCATCAAACCCTAGCAGAATGTGGCGCTCCTCAATTTGTAAAAGCGTTTGTGGAGCGTCTCTTCCAGGTGCACTATTTAATTGTTCGGGTTTACTGGTATCGATGGTAAATGGGCAATGGGAACCGCTCGAGTTTATATGGCATTCAGGTAAAATCACTTGATTCTCAGGGGTACTGCAGCTGTAAATTGTGTTTGAAGGTGAAGGTGTAGGATGTCCCGGGCCTGAAAACGTCTGCATGCATGTTTCCAGGATCTCGATGGGATCAGAGGGTATGCTTGGCTGAGCAACCTCAAAAGAGTCTGGTTTTGTCTGCGTGATGCCACATAACCCATCTGTTGAGTTTACACTCTGTGGCTCGGGCAGGTTCTGGTGACAGATTTCGGTGATATCCTCTAGGGGTAAACTTGAGCAATCAGACTCCAGGGCATCCAAATAATACTAAGAGAGAAACAAAATATTGGTCGTTTTTAAATACATTTACATGAAGAAAAACATTTATTCTGCAGTTTATTAAGAAGTATGGTATTATTTTACAACCTCCACATTATACATTTTTTGAATGAATTAATGAATGAATGTCGCACTTATATAGCGCTTTACTGTGTATTGCCATACACCCAAAGCGCTTTACAATCATGTGGGGGGTCTCTCCTCAAC
>JAUCMT010000114.1:4395885-4410241 GCA_032357475.1 Enteromius thamalakanensis
TTAGAAGTGCTTCATGAACTAAGTGCATGTTTGTAAGTCTTTAGACCCTCTTAAAAGACCCAATACTATCACAGGAAGGGAGATATTCATTATATTACTGTTTAGCTGATGAATTAAATGCGTTGACAGCTCATTACTCCTGCTGAACAGATTTCACTGAGTGGAGCGGGTGACCGGTCTAAGATGGTGGCCGCGTTTCTCGTTTCCAGCAGCCAATGTTGCGTCTACCTATATATGTCTATGGTGTACTTGCTCTATTTATGTCAAAGGCGTAAATCAACAAGACATTCTAGTCGTGAAGCTTTAAATAAACAGGATATATCAAATGGAAATTAAACCTACCATAAAAATTTTAATATATTTAATAAAGCCGTGGATTACCAAATGTTTATTCAAACAACATTAAAACAGAATAAAGGCAAGTTTAAAACATCAAGTCATTCACGCTGATTGTGCAACTTGTTCAATTAAATAAAACGTTACAAAATATCGTTGCGTAACGGTCAGTGTCCTGTAGGTGGCGCATTTTCAGCTGAAATGACATTGAAACCCTTGCAGTTTTATTGACTCTCGGGGTAGATGTGTATCTGCATATATACCAGTTTTTTTCTACATTTCTGTAATCTTCCAAATATATATTAGGAACTTTCAATGTATTGTAGACTTCTGTAGACTAGGTCGGTGGTTAGACTGGATCTGACCAGCTGTGCACTTTCTGAGGAATATCTGTTCGGACTTTGCTCTCTGATCTGTGCTGCATGAATCTACGTATGCTTAAGTCCAGTCAAAGCTGAGGCTGATAAGGTCTGTTAGGCCAGAGTCGCTGCGCAATTACTTTATACGAGATCTTCCAAATTTATGAGATTTACTCATGAAGCTAAACCCTGTTGACCTTAGCACCCAGATCACATGACAATTAACCAACCACGTGCTTAGATCCACGAATGATACTTATTTACTATTAATGTTATTCTATATCAAAATCCGTAATTTAGATGTAATGAATCTGGAAAAAAGGAGCACATAAAGCAATCCGAGTGGTATTAAATTTACTGTAATATAATTTTGAGCAATGATATTAAATCTTATAACGTTATAATCACTTGTGCCAGTGGAAGAGATGGTCAATTTCCTGACATGATAAGCTTCAATATTAAGAAGCATTACCTCATGCTTTATAAAAGGTTAAAGGTCTCCGTTACATTGAGATATGACTACTCCTGAAGGTTTTTCTTGGTACATTGAGAACTGAAACCAATAAGGTAAAAACTGAAGAAATAATGAGCTATACAATTTATAAGAAGCACATAGACATTAGCAGGCAAATGGATTAGAACATGGAGACATGACAAAAATGCAATTTTCACTTTTATTTGACAGATCAAATCTTTGTGATGCAATTAGTTCCCCCTGATCAAGTTGCTTGTTCAGGCTCTTATTGTGATCCAAATACTTTATGGGTCAAGTACAATTTAATATTATAATGTACAGCAGCACCTGTAAAAACCAGGGGACACATATTTCATTCCCCTTAGTGGATACACTGGGGTTCTGCAGTAACAACTAATTTTTACATTACATGGACAAACAAAGAAGTGGAAATCTTCACTGCTAAAATGGACTGGCATGAGAAGCATGCCATACGTTAGAATGAATAATCCTGGCCACTTGATCCATCACACCGTTTGAATAGATATTGTAAAAGACATTCAAAGCCAAACTACGTATTAATTTAAATATTGCAGGCTCCTCGCTCTCCAACTGTATTATGATGTGGCCGACTTTAAGTATGCAATAAGGTCTTCCCTCTCGCCCTTCTTCTTGATCCCAGCAAAGATCATCTTTGTGCCTGGAATGTACTTCTTGGGATTCAACAAATATTCCATCAAGGTGTCTTCACCCCAGACAATGCCTGTAAAAAGAATAAATTGTCAATATATCATATTGAGAACAGTTAACAAACGGTAATACCATCAGTAAGCCTTACCTTTGCTCTTATTGGCATCTGTGTAGGAATATCCCGGTGCCTGACCGGTCTTGCGTCCAAAAAGACCCCAAAGATTTGGCCCTACTTTGTGCTTGCCTCCGTTTTCAACCGTGTGGCACTGGCCGCACCTCTGGACGAAAAGGCTCTTTCCCTTATTAATGTCACCCATATTTACCTAGAGGTAAAGGAGAGGTGAAAACACTGCAGAAAGGCATTTGAAGGGTGAGTGGTTTACAAGCACAGACAGATCATTGGAAGGTCATTCAAGGATGAAGCATCTACATGCTTAACCCACAAGCTTTAAGACATAAATCGACCAAATCAAGTTCTAAGACAGCTTATAAGTCCAGTTCACCACCCATAGAGAAATAAAGCACTTTATCTTGGTTTCTAGGTAGATGTATTATGTTTCCTATGACATCCAATCTCTGCAAAGACGTATCTGTAAACATCTCGGTATTAAAGACGTTCATCCGAGGATAACCTCAAATCGCCTTCATTAAAAGGAGCCTTAATCACTTAGGTATAGCTCGTTAGGCATTCGCCTGTGAGAACTAGCTTACCATTAATGGGAAGCCGGATCGGAGTTCGTGTGACAAAATCCCAAATTAACTTATCAAAAGACTCTCAGATACGCTATACATTTCTGAAGAACACAGCAGAAGTCGTAAACCGGCGTCAGATCCACGTTGCGAAGCTAACAGCTAGCCACGTCCTGCTAGCTCCCCATAAAGGACACTTCTCCTTCAATTACTAAATGTTCATTAATGCTCGATTACCAAAAACGAGCGACCCTCCTGTTATAGTTACAAAAAATGCAGAGAGAGTGTTATTAAGCCCTGTGTATTTCTTTCACGACAAGTGCTCTTGAAGAGTACCGGTAAGCTTACGCAACCTTACGCCACCCTTCCTCGGAACCGCTTAAAAATCCTTCATTTCGATTAAATGTCACATCTGTGATAATCAGCACGGCTCACGCGATCGGTTTAATGGGGCTGATAATATTACCTTTCAGGCCGTGTAAGGAAGCTCCTTATCTTGCGGGATGTGGGACTCTGTTCGTGCCGGTGGGAGGACCGATTCTGTATCAGGGCGAAAAAGAAAGGTCACTTCATTTTAGAGGCGCGATGACGGCTCCGGTATTTGACGTCACAATCATGCGCTGCGCGAGATGTCACGTGCCTCTTTCCGACGAATCTGGTCGCGGTCACGCAGCTGTTCTTGAAGATCCATCTATGGAGTTGTGGCAGTCAAATGCCTTTAAAGAGATAATCGGTTGAGATAAAGCGCAGTTCAGAGTCTGGACGGGTAAATAAAAGGAATGGAGAAAACATGGCTTCTTCTCAAACTATATTATGTGATACAAATATTTAATTTCATACTGATTTTTTGAACGCACAACATATTTCTATATAGCCTAATGATTCTTTAATTAATGAGAAAGTATCTAAATTCGTTAAAAGGTGTGGTTACCCTGGTAACAAGATTAACAAATTAGCGCTTTTATAGCAGCCTACTGTTCAAGTAAATTGTATTAATGTTGCACATTGAAACAAGCCTCAAAGGTACGCATTACTCTGTACACATGTAGCTGTAGTATACTCATATATAGGTCTATATATATATATATATATATATTTATACACACACACACACACACACGTGTCATTGCGTACAATGTGACTCTGACGTTGCGTCACACGAGCGTTTGACTGCGTGACGGGAGTTTCATTACCCTGCAACAAGTATCATACGACTCTTGTTAAAGTAATCACGTGAAGTGTTTAGCAAACATGATTTTCAAGTTATCTAGGGTTTCCCCGTCAACACCTGAAGTAGGTAACTCACGAACGAGAGCTTGCTTATAATTACTGTGGTTTATAGTCACGTGACTGGCAGGAATGACAAATTACATGTTTTGCCAGACGTACATATATTCGCCAATATATCATAACTGTAACGTTTAGTAAACATTAGAAACAACTTCTCAGGGAAAAGTGATTGAAATGTGCCTCCTTTTCAAATGAAAATACACATGGAATTTGTGCAGCTTTTTAGTTACATCCTCACCTGCTATATAACTGTTAAAACACCCTACTAACATGACCCTTATTTGATTTTTAAACTCTATACTGATAGATATAGATATATAGAGATATTATGATAGTATAGATATTCTATACTGAATTTGTTTCTGACAATTCCCTAAATTCCTCCGTATGCACACTGCAATCTGATGACATTATAGTCAGCATGAAAGCCTAATTCATTCAGTATTTTTTCTAAGATCTTATTGTGTATAATTCATCCACAATTATGAATGTTATTTTATTGACCTCTTTGACCTTAAGATCAAATGACAATTTCATGTTAAAACAACATACTTCATGTTACAGCCCGTAACCTACAGAACACACTTAGTTTTTCATTGTGACTCTGACTAACAAGACTACATTGAGCTATATCAGAGGCATTCCTAATGTGTTGACTTATAAGCTAAATGCGATATATATAGGCTATATTTTTATTTATTTATTTATTTATTTGCAGTAAAGTGTCTGTCTTTCTGCTTCCACACATATTGTTTTATATAGCCTTCTATTAGAGGAAAGACAATCAGTTCAGTTGAGGTAACACAAACAAGGTCCAGAATTTTAAAGTTGTTATTTAAATGCAGTTGAAATTAGAATGCTGGGATACATTCGAACCAAAAACGCTAAAAGGACCTTGTGAAGTACACTTTAAAATTTTTTAACAAAAGCAATGCTTTGCAGAAATAATATAAGTGGGATATAAGTGCCTTGACTGTATGTAATTTCATAATTTTGTTGTCTTATATTGTTAAATACTGCTGAATGTACACTAAAATACTTTAATGCCTTTTCTATTGAAACTTGTATTATATGTATTGTATTTACAAATGCATTACATTAGTGTATTTTAAAATATCAACTTTAAATATAATACCAAAGGACACAGTAGAGTTAAATGTATGTCCCTATAAACACTATTAACAGCATTATCTCAGCTCAACTCACGCAAATGCTATCCCAGATCTGCTTCTTAATTCAATTCACTGCTGCCCTTGTTACCAAGACAACAAACTAGTTGTGGACAGTTCGATAGCAACGGGGAAAAAACATCCTCTCTCCTAACTAGCTGTCATTACAGGGTTATCACCTCTACTGTTGGCCAAGTCAGAAATAGCTATAGGTAGACCTAATGTAATATCAGTCTATTTATAAAACAAGATCTAGGTGTTTGTTGATTCTGTTCTCAAAGACAGTGAAAGAAAGGCTGCGAGAGGCGCTGTGAATGTATGTCCTCCCATGACATTTAAGTATTTAGCCTATTAACCAAGCTTTTTGTTTATATCATTTTTTTCTTTCCTCAAAATTGAATTTTTTTTTAAAAACTACCCACACTGTTTAGAACATGAATGTTAGGTTTTGCACTCAGGTTCAAGAAACTCTTTCTGTAGATTTAAAGGTGACTTCTCATATTCCCTTGTAGTGTTCCTTACTGCACTCTTTCTACCTCCAACACAGTTTATTGTTTCCTGTGCTTCCTTTTCTCTCGAATGTTGCTGACACCTACTGCTCAAGTGTTGAACTGTATCATAAATGTTCTCAAAGTTATTTTATGCAAGAGTGCGCTCTAGTGGCTGAAAGTCATAATGGCATGATTCAAAGCTTTTTAAATTGCAACGTATATGCTTCATTAAGTAATTTAGTATTCTTTTTTTTTTTGGCAGTACCTACGTTAATGATATGAATGTCATGCACTGCGATGTCAATGTTATGATGTCGTTTTCTACAATGATTAGCCACGTGGCATTAACAACTTTGTTGTTGTCGATGAGCAAAGGTACAATATTTGATTTTTACAGACTGGTCCTAAAAGTTAGTAATTACGATCATGCTTTAAAATTTATTCTCAGACGAATCCAAAGTATTAAGACTGCTTATACCTTTGCTTGCTGCTAGTTGGTCAAAGTAGTTGGTTAAGACACAGCTGAACATAGAGGATTAGTTTATGCAATTAGCCCATAATAGATAACGAGAATAAACATGACAAACACATTTGGTTAAGTTTTAACTATTGATAAATATAGCCCCAAGAAGGTGCAAATGACACTTTATCAACTTGAAATGCCTTTGATCTACTTGCTCAGACTGTTGTTGAGACCAGCCTTTCACTAATGACAAAAACAAATTGTGCAAATGTTATATACCCACTATTATATCATAACATATTTGTGAAAATGACCTTGATCCTGTGGCACTTATACTATAAAAAGTACCACACAACAGAGCACACAAATCCTAATATTCTCTTAGTATTCTGCTACAATAAAAGCTGTTAATGGATTATGCTTTTAAAAGTAATTTGTAGGATGTACCTTTAAACTACCTCTATGTACCATTTCAGGGGTAAATAAAGTGCAAAGACGTAACTTTTAGCGTTGCGCCTCTTTTGTTCTTCAGTAATTTCTTAGGTAAAGTGCTTTTTGTGGGTTGCATATGTAACTTAAACCAATTTTTTATCAGTATCTGAAAAATAAATGCGAACTATATGTTGTTTTTCTACTAACAGGGGATTGTAAGCGTAACGTAGACTCACCACAACCACATAGCATCAACTTTAACCACAGACGATGAGTAAAAATGCCCTCTTTACGAGTAAAGGTGGGTGAGAAACCAAAGAAGGCAATAGTTCACAATTCCGTAAACAATGTTCTAGTTGTATTCTGTGTTTGTAATTTTTCCCTTTCGTTTTTATTTTAGCATTGCATATATTTTGCGCACAACTGAAGAGGGTGAAACTGCTTTGTTGTGCAGATGTTTCTAACACACAAAACTCAAGTCAGTTGTTTTAGAAAAAAAAATTATTTATTTAAGAAACTTATTCGATAGTTAGCATTAATAATGACTCATTTTTAAAGCATGTGTAATATACAGTATATTGATATAGAGAACAAGGTATTGAACACAAAATGGCTACATCATACAGCAAACAGTGACTCTTTTCTCAAAAAGCAATCAAAAACAAGAAGTGAAAATTGTTATTGTTGCAGTGCAGGAAGTTTTTGTACAACAAGTACCTAGTATCACTGCAAAGCAAATTTGCAGTATATGGCACCGCACAGTGCTCAACAGGCACTTTCTTCTGAATAGAGCTTATGAAGAGATTTAACACTGTGTAACAAAAGTAATTTGGCAAAACGTTTTTGTTGTTCTGGAATCTGTTCTTTAACAGATGGTAGCAATCAGGGGGAAAACGTAGTTGTGGTTTCTGTGTCCAAGCCGACAGAGGATCTTCGTTTACCGCAGTGGGTGTACATGAGATGGCTCTTCTTGATACATCCCAAGTCTTTCAGGAGCTTCAGGAGATCATTGCGAAACTTTACCCCAATGAAGGCGTACAGGAAAGGGTTTATGCAGCAGCGTAAGAAGGCCACGGCTCTGGTCACATCCAAAGCAAAAAGACGACTCTTGTCTTGGGTGCAAATCGTTGTTTCCTGAGTGGTCACTCCCATGACTACATTGTAGGGTAGTTGACTGAAGACAAAGACAGATACCACTGCAATGATGACCTTGAAGGCTTTATTCCTCTCAAAGTTCTTGGCTTGGGTAAGGGTCTTGATGATACAGATGTAACAGAACCCCATGACAACCGCCGGAAGTATAAAACCCAGGACCATCTGACTTACCAGCATCCTAATGCGGTAATCTTCATAGTTTTTGCCATTATCTGTACAGGTGCCGTTGATGTTGACTTCAGAGAACACCATGTCAGGTACCGAAAAGATCACCGCCATCAACCAAGTAACCAGAGAAGACACCTGTCCGTAAAAGACCGCACTGGTACGACAGCGATGAGCAGAGATGGCCTTTGTTATGGAGAAATAACGATCTACACTGATACAGGTGAGAAGGAACATGCCGCTGAAGAAACTGACCCTGTAGATGGTGAACATGGCCTTGCATGGATACAGACCCAAATGCCACTTGCTCATGAAACTAGCTGCCCAGAAAGGAAGAGAAATTGCAAACAGCAGGTCAGCCATGGCTAAATTGAGCAGGTAGACGTCAGTCATCGTCTTCAGCCTCTTGAAGTAAAGGTAGGTGAGGATGACCAGAAAGTTTCCAAGGAGGGCCAGGAGGCAGATGATGGTGTAGATGGTGGGCAGGAACCAGGAGCGGAAGGTACGGTTGGAGCCTCTATCGCACATGATTTCAAGATCGTTGTAATCCACAGTCTCTGTGGAGTACTCATACTCTGTTGTGGATTTGTTTTCCATGCCGTACTCAGCAGTTACATTGGACCAGCTTTTCTGAAATAAAATTAATGCAGATGCTTCACAAAAAAGATTCAAGGAGAAAGGTATCCTATAAATCTGTACACGGGTCCTGCTCAGAGATAGTAAAGTGTTTGAAAAACCTATTTTACTTTATACAAAGTTGAATTTAGAACTAGTTGTGTAGACAAAAAAGCAGTCCTCTAGAAGTCTAATGAATAATGCTCACAGAAATGGAAATTCTGGCATCTTGTTCCAAGCTCATGATTTTCTGGTAACACTTTGCAATAAGATTCTATTTAGTTAGGTTAGTTTAGATTAACTAATTAACTTTTTTCAACATTTAGTAATGTATGAAAGTTGTATCTGTTCATATTATTTAATGTACTGGAGCTAACATGAACTAACAACATTACCAAAGATTAACAAGTTTATTGTTATCCAATTATCCAATGATATCTAATGGAACTTTATTGTAAAGTTTTGCTGATTTACTACTGCACACAAAAGGTGTCAGCCTCAGTCACCATTCATGTTCACTGCGTGCACAACGTGTGCAAGGAAAGTGAGAGGTGACTGTTTTTTGCATTTCCCCTTAAATCTGCTTTAGTGTTGCACAAAACCATGCCAGTCATACAGGTTTGAAACAATAAGTAGTAAATCAAGACAGAATTTTCATTTATGGGGGAACTATTCTCTGGATTTAGTGGTTAGAATGAAAGGTGAGTGCAGTTTGTCTTAGTTTTAAGTAATGAATTACCTTTATTTGGCATGACCATATCAGCAGCAAAGGGCAAAATACTGTCAATGAAGAACAAAACGTGTTAGAAAGCGCACATAAAGATAGATTTCTCTGATTTGCAAAACACTAATAGATTCTTTTGTCATGTACATTTAATAGATCTATAAAGCTATTTGTTTCATTTAGCAGCGTTAGTCAACAGATAATTTTTTTTGACTTACCGGTAAAAGCGTGCATGATTTAAGACTTTCTCTTTGAATGTTTCGCCAGGACTGCTAACAACACAGTGAATATGAGAGAGCTCTGCATCAGATGTGTTAAAAAAGGTGAAGCACCACTTTTAACTTTGAAGCCAAGACCAGAGGAAAGGGTTTTCACCACAGCCTGTGCTGTGTTTCAAGAAAAACAACTTCATTTCTTACCTTTGTACAACCATCTAGTTCTCCTCAACCATAAAATCATCCTAGTTTAAATACGTTCTTGCTGTTCATTGAATTTAACCATTTATTAATATTTAAAAAAAAAACTATCTATTTGCAATATTTTTATATTGTTAAATAATTTCTTAAACATGGTTCTAACTAAATAGTAATTTACTAGATAGGCTAATCATCCACTTATAGGAGATCTAATTAGTTTTTTTGATTATAAAAACTGTTGGTTTGTTGGGTGTTTGTGTACATTGAGTCTGACTGCTCTGTGTTGCTCTGAATCTTTTGTCATGATTTACAGTTTTCGTCAAAATTTTGAACACAGGTGCAGACTACAAATAAGGCAGACTATAAAGGAACAAAAACAACAATTAATTCAACTTGCCCCCCTCCCCCCACACACTTCTGGTTCTGTAAATTGCCTTGTCCTCAATCACTGTCACCCCCCTTCCCCCCAACCCTCCATCAAGTTTCAACTCTGCACAGGTACACACACTGCTGCACGTGTGCAGCTGTGGGTTTGTGTGTACACTGCTGCCAGGAAAAGAGGCTTAAGCAGGAAGACGTGTTTCGGCCACAACTCAGGTGATTTGCATGGTAAAAGAACTGTTATAGTTAGCTCACAGAAAAGGTGAATAAACCTCACTGCTACCGGTACCTGTACACTTACCTGTTTATACAGACACTGGTGTTTGTGGGGATTTTGTTTGGTTATTGACTCACAAGTGACCTTAATGAACTATATACAGTATCTGTGTGTGTATATATATATATATATATATATATCCATATATATATATGGATTTAAACATGTAGTAAAAACAAAGACTAAACAAAAAGGTTACGCTCAAGATAATCTGGGTAAATGCATGTCATAGACTGTTTGTAGCTATCAAGCTTTGGGTTTGATCAAAGAAAGATTAAAGAGAAAGAAAGAGAAAAGGAGCACACATCCCCCCACCCCAAAATCAAAAAGGAAAACAACACACCGATGAAAGTTCCCTTTTCTCAAACCACCTCTAGTAAAAAAAACAAACCGTTGCACACTGTAACACGGAAAGTTTGCCAAAGTGCACGCAAGCATGTCACCAAGAGATGATAATTTTTAGATACACCTCTATATCTGTATGTCCCTATAATTCATAGAAGCTTGAGAGACATAGTTGACTGGGGTATTAATAAAAACGATAAAATGTTACCGCATTTTGAAATGTTAAAGCACAAATTTGTTTATTTTAATTCCAAAGTAAGTTCTGAACTTCTGGACTATACTATATTCTGTGAAATGTAGTAGACTGTTGAGTTTGTTTTTTCACAACTAACAGCTATACAACCTTAAATGACCTTGGACTGTTAGTCAAACTATACTCACTGGTGTGTACAGGAAGCCAGGCTAAGCTTGTCTGCACTTTGACATATGCCCTGTTTGCCCTGTGTTCATCTCATAATATATTCTTTATAAGCATGGATATAATAGTAAAATTTCCCTTTAGACATGATGTGTTCTCACTCTTCTGGGAAGTTTCTTAGTCATGCCTTCACTTAATCACGTATGTGAGAATATAAGGTTTTGTTTTTTACTCATGAAACTCCCACTCAAAGTCTGCGTTTATATTTTAGGAAGTTACATGGAAAACAAAACCATGCAAAACTTCCAGAAACTGACATGAGCCTGAAAAAATCCACTACTTCACAAAAAAAAGAAGAAAAAAAAGGTGTGCAAAGTGCCACTTTACAGCAGTAGTCACTGTCATTGTAATTAATAGAAACGTGAGAGAAATAGTTGACAGTTGTAAAACCACAGTACGTTATTTTGGTGTCAAATGGTGACAAACCTACGGAACCCAAGACCACTTTACTGATTTTAAGGGTAACTTGTTAAACTGAAGAAACATCAAGAAGAGCAATACCTTTTTTTTAGGTATTTACTTGCTATTAGCATAAAGAGGGATTTCTAAACCTAGCAGATCTGCCAGAAATTGGCATTAAGACTAAAATAATCTCCTACTGTAAAAAAAAGTAAGAAAGCAAAATACAATTATAAAACACATCTTTGCCTAGAAAGTAGCCAGTGTCACTGTAATTCAAGCTTGAGAGAAATAGTTTACAGTGGTTAAAAAAAACAGTAAGATAACGTATTAAAACCACAATACATTATTCTGGTGTCAAATAATGAGACTTCTATAAAACTCAAGACCACTTTTGCTGATTTTAGGGTAACTTGTATAACTAAAGAAACATTATGAAGATCTTTAAGTCTTGAAATTATATTAAAAAATATTTTACTTAGAAAGTCAGTTTAGTTTCTATTTAGTTATCTTTTCAATGAGATGGTGGTAAGATAGCAAGCAACTATACAGCTTACCTAGAGAGTAGAAATAAGATAAGATTGTGGTTAAGCACAAAAATTGATGTCGGAAATCATTTTGGGTTGGAACAAGAATCACATTTCAAACAGATAAGTTCAGTCATCTAACCACAGTGTTTTTGCAATCTAAAGTTACTACGGGACCCCATCTGATTCAATTTTTCTTTTAAATGGGCAAAGACACGTTTTTTTTAACCGTTTCAAATTAGTCAGCTTTACCTAAGAATGATGTTTGCCATGTAGTTCCTCCTCTATTCTTTTAAGGCTCATTAGCACACTATTCTAACACACACACACACACACGCACACACACAGGTTTTATACTGCACAAACTAGTCTCTATTCCCTTACCCTAAACTTACCCCTTACACACAAAAAAAACACCCTTTATTTTGTAGGATTTATACGCTGTTTTCCTCATTGGGTCCAAAAAATCCCCGAAACATTTCCAACGTCATAAATGACTGGTATTCCTATATTCTTGTGGGGATATTTGTTCTCCATAACATGGGGAATACCGGGAACACACACACTGAGATAGGAGGTGTCTAAAATACACAAAAAAGCTTTCTTTCATCTTTTATTAGAGTTCAAGATGAGTCAAACCAATTCTAAATGTCAAAAGATATCATGAAAATAGGAAACAAGTATAATCACATGGATGTGAGATAATTACATTTAAAACAGATGTTGTTTTTGTCTCATGATTTTTAAGGACATTCAGATGGTTGTTAATATGTAACTTTCTTATTCATATATGCTATAAGGCAAAATTAAACAGATACCACATTTATCCATTCACTACTATCAATGTGTGTCATTTTTATGATTCTTGTCTGCAAAATGGACTACAATGTCCTAAAACAGCATGCACTTGTTAAAAATAATACAGATATATAACATAGAGTAAGTATTGTGACAGGATGTTTGGAAAATGTGGTTACTGCAACGGTCTGGTTTCTTGACAAAAAAACCTTTACCTGTTGTTATACTGCTCACTGCTTTCCACCAGAATGCGATGGCAAGATATACATCCTTCTAAATGTTCTGCTGTTTATGAACTTTTTTTTCTTTTGTTGGTACACTACGAAGTTGTCAGACAGTTTTAGCTAAAGCATTGAATTCAGACACCAGTTCTCTTACTGAAGTGATGAATTAGATTAGCAGTCGTGATTAACCATTGATCGCTCACTTGAAGAACACAAAATCATTCTAGAACACCGTAAAGGCAGACTGTTGGTACTAAAATCCAGTGATGTGTTCACTAGACAAACCCAGGTCCTTCTCTGAAAGTGGCCAGAGAGGAAGCCACTGAACAATCTCTAAAAAGTGTGAATGAGGTGAACTGTGTTAATGAGAACACCACCGCTCTCTAGTGCTAATTTAGCCACCATTGCTGACCATGCTAGCTGAAATATCTCCGCTTACATCCAAGCCGAGCTTTTGCAGGTCCAAGCCCATGCTGGCCAGCACTTGGAGCAGAGTCATCTCCTGTTGCGTGGCTTGGTCAATCAGGGCTGGACAGGTTGGGTTGCACTGTGGCCACTGGCAGTTATCTATGAGATGAAAGGGACAGCCCTTTAGAGGTGTTTTGCTGTTCTTGTTAGCCTCCTGAAGACTTCTATCCCAGCACTGCAGAGCACGAGAGAGCGAGGTCCCTTTGATCTGGAAATCCATCCAGTTACTGACGAAGAGAAAAGATAAGCAGCAAAATTAAAACTTTTACTCTATGAATGGATGTTTATTAATTATCCTGTTAAATACGGAAGTGGGTTCTGACAGGAAGTCTCAGTCACTTAAAAAAAGTGTTGAAGTGCACAAGTGCAGAGAGAACACGTAAAATATGTCGTAGCGTTTCAGTTCTGGGTTGGTAGGAGAAGCTAATAATGCAATCTGGATAAACATAAGGGATTTTCAGCATCCCCATATGATTAAATAATGTAGAAATAAAGTATATTTACTGAACTTAACTAAAAAGTAAACTGCAATTAAAAAAATAATGTAGAAGTCCTAAATTTTCCCTCTATAAAGTAAGTAAATGTAGTTTTTTTAAGTGAGATTATGGTGTGATTGAAAGCAACAATACAGCTAACCTAGAGAGTAGAAATAAGATATCTGATTAGATTGTGGTTAAGCAAAAAAAAAAAAAAAAAAAAAGCATTTGGAAATAAATCATTCTAGGCTGGAAAAAGAATCACAATAATGTTTTTCACATTATTACTGATATAAATAATGTGTTGGACATAAGAGACTTTCAAAACATAAGTGAATGAGTGAATCTTAATTGTTCCAAACATTTAACTAGTGGTATATGTAAGGAATAATTGACGACGGGCCGTTGAATTATTAGAAAAATATTTATACTACGGTTGCCACACCTCAAGACATCGATCAGATTATATATTTTAAGGGATTCGTCCGGTTTTTATACTTATATCGCTATTGTGAGCAGGATTATTTCTTCCGCATCTCATCCAACGACTCTTTTGCTCGTTCCAAAACGTCATTTTAAAGCTGGCAATGGAGG
>JAUCMT010000114.1:4420074-4430857 GCA_032357475.1 Enteromius thamalakanensis
ACACTTTGAGTGAGATTAACAGAGTCAAACATAAATGATAGAGTGATGCTATATTTATGATGGCAGAATGAAATGGTAAAGACATAATCTTTTTCTGTGGTTACATAATGGCTCTGTGGGACATAATTGTAGTAAGTTACTATTTTCAAAATAAATGTTGATAGTTTCCAAGTAGGTTTGAACCATGGCCACTGAAAATGTTAATTACTGCAAATTAGCTGCTTTGTATGCTTAATAACCTGTGCTTAAAAAATTGAGTTCAGGCACATAAAAATACATTTATGATCTCAGACAAATGAGTAAATTTGGAACACAGGCATTGGGAATAAAAAAAAAACTTCCTGTAGAAAAGTAAACGGTGCATGTTTTTATTTTTAACATCCTATTTTATGTTGAACACATCTGTGCATTGACTCAAAGTCTTGGAATTTTCTCTCTGTTCTCTTAAACAGTGAGATAATATAGTTGTCGGTTTTATGGTTTACTGGTATTAACACCTGCAGCTTGACTTGACTCATCACTCATGCTTTTATGCTATGGTAATTTTGTCACACAATCTGGATGCCAAATATGCAGTTCAGTACTTGTTGCTTTTTTAAAACATCTTACATCATGCAATGAAGCTGTCAGCACTATTAATCTAAAACAGAAATAAACCCCTGACTCAGGTTGGCTTTAAGAAGTGCAAATTCTGCTGTCGTTCAGAGATAAGGTTGGCATAAATAAATAATATGAATTTATGTCTTAACAATATATGTCCAAAAAAAAAAAAATAAAATAAAATAAAATAAAAAAAAAAAAAAATATATATATATATATATAATTATTTAATCTATAATGCAAGGTAAAGAATATATACAAAAATAAATAATTATATATATTGATAATTAGGTATGTATGGCAAATATTTATGCCATCAATGTTACTTTAAATTAAATATATTTATTAATCTTTTGGCTTAAACCGTAAGATATTAATTCTATTATTGGTGTTAAATATTAATAGTATAATTGTATAAACCAAGAGACTAATTTAAATAATCAAACACTGAAATCTGATCTATAGTTGTGTGCCTCAGAGCAATGAACACATTTAATGCAGCAATGTGGTATCTCAGAAAGGTTTGACAGCTGTCATTTACACAATGCATATTGTAAACAAAATCAAAGCACTGTTGTTTAACCTCTTCTCAAACCTTTAGAAATTTATGAGTGTTGCAACAGGATCTAAAATGGGGGACGTGACTTGTGAACACACACGTCACTGTTTATATATGTGAACTAGAGCACGGTGGTTTGTCTCAGGGTGCTGTATGGGTGGATGTCATCTGAACACTGAAACATCCGATCCATTGTGAAGTGGTTCGTGGAAAAGACTCAGCTCAGTTCACTGAATCTCTGTGTCAGATCAAATATAATGTATATATACGTATCTTTCTATTTATCAATTGGTGGAACGTAGTAGTAGCAATGACAAGGTCATGGATTTTATTTACAGATATTATATTTGTAGCAATAGCCAACAATACATTGTATGGGTCAATTATAGAATTATTTTTTCTTTTATGCCAAAAATCATTAGAATTTGAAGTAAAAATACGGTTTTATAAATGTCATACCGTGTATATATATATATAAACATAATTTTAAGTCACCCTCAGAATCCAGATTTTCAAGTAGTTGTGTCTTGGCAAATATTGTCCTATCCCAACAAACCAAACATCAATGGAAACTTATTTTTTAGCTTTCGGATGATATTGATAAAGGGTCACATTTTAACTGCTAAATGAAGTACTCGTTGCACAAATAATTGCAAACGTCTTCCACTGTCATCCACTATGCTCAATCTTTTCTGACAAATGTGCTCTGGAGGTTTGGCCTACATAGATTTAGACATGTGTAGATTTCCATAGAGCTGTCCATTACACCTCTCACATTAAAGTGTTTTTTTGTGCAGAACATAGAAGATATGTTTTAAAGTATTACTGTTGATGAGCAGTTTTGGTTCCCATTGGCTTCTATTGCGCTTTTGTCCCTACAATGGATGTCAGTGGGAACCAAAACAGTTTAGTTACCAACATTTGTATATGTTTTACAGAATTAAACAAATCATATAGAACGGAGGCAGAATATTCATATTTGTTTGGCAGGGTATCGCTTTAAGTCGTCTTGCATACTATGTCCACTAAGTGGCGCCAAACAGACATACTTTACTTGTAACTTATTATCAACAATCACTTTTGTTTTGATAATGATGTCTTGGTTTATTTCTAGACACTATGTTTTTATTTACAGCCTATTTATTAAGGATGTCATCTTAGCTTAAAACAAAACAAAACAATGATTTTGTGTACACATTTATTTGGAGCAAATAACCAGCTTTGGATACAATTGTTTTGATTACAAAATTATTTCAAATGTTTAAGATGTCAGAAGTTCACTTTTAGAATCAGATAAACTGCCATAACCTCTTTCAAAATGTGCTCTCCATGAAGCAACCGCTTACTGTACATGTTTGACATAAAACAATATTTACACATAATGCATTATTAAAATAATTCTAAATACGCTGAGAAATATAGATAGCAGCTTTACAGCCAGCCTGTATTGCTGTTTTCAAAAGCAAATATCCTGGTACCTATAGTGGAAAAAACAAGTTTAAAAAATTACTTCAAAATCAACAACAACAAACTATTTCATATGAACCAAGCAAGCAAACCAGCATCTCTAACTCACCGACTCGGCATCATGCTCCAATCCTGTGTCATGATGTTCTATTTCATCATCACGAAATTCTTTAATAAGCTGATTAAATTAAAAACATTAAGTTTATGTCTCAGTGTGAACTATGCTAAAACAATGATTTGAATGAACAGGTCATTTTTAATTCTGTACTAGCTTTGGCACACATACACACATTACCTGTAGTAAGTCTGTGTATCTCTCTGGGTCAGTCTCCATTAGTGTTCGGATTTGGCTGTTGTAGTGCTCTGAGATGCTCTCCTCCACTGCAACAGTACAGGCCATGGCTCCTTCCTTGCCCAGAAGAGCAGTACAGGCTCCTGAAACCACATTAAGTAAATTATCATTAAGTATAGTGCAAAAGCAAGTAAATGAGTTTGTGTAGTTATAAACATACCTAATGCAAACCCAGTTATATTCCATAATGGCAACAATAATGTTGGTCGAACCCGATGTTCACCGAGGATCTCATTAAACCTTTCCAAATGCATTTTCTCTTGGTCCCACATATGCTGCAGGTGTGAAAAGTCCATGTCAATCAGTTAATGCATCCAACTGGATATGTGCATTTAAAGACGAATGTTTAGTACCTGGATTAGAGGACCTGTCTGAGTTCTTCCAAGTATTGCCATCTGTCCAGCGTAAATGCGGTTGGCTCCGTACTCTCCCGCATGATCAACCCTCAACATACTGTCCAGCATGGCTTTCTCCTCTTCATCACGTGGTGGAGGAAGAACGCTGTATCTTCGGCATGACACTAAGCCATTTACTGCACACATACACCAATTTACTTTGCCTTTCAAAGATTCAATACGCTTTGTCATTGATTATTATTATTTATTAAGTAATAGTAATCACTGCATTTTTTGATATTGCAAACTCAAAACAACAACACAATTTGGACTAATCTACATTATGAAAGTAAGACAATTACATATTTTATTTAATGTTTACTGCATTTGTTTTAAAAGAGAAACACGTCTTTTTACTGGCTTTAAACTAGATATGTATCCAGTTACATGGCCTAAAAAAGTAAACAGAAAATAAATGGCAACCTAGACAAATAAATCGAAATTGAATAAAAATGTACAATTTTAGTGTAACAATCAAATTTCTGAACGTTACGTAAGCATTACTACATTAACCACTTGTTGGAAGGAAAATTAGCAAAGTAAATTTATATTTAATGCATTAAGATATAAAATAATGTACTGACAAAAAAACCAATCGGCAATTCTCTGAAATACTGAGAGAAACTACACATTTTCCAATATACAAAAATTATGTCACATAAATCAAAGCGAACTAACTATTTTAGACCCACTGATCTTATTTCCATGTTAAGGACACCAATACAAGTCATCGTTTAATCAGTAATACAGCTACGTTTGGAAGAACTGTTTTCTTGACATCAGTGTGCAGCAGCTGTCACGAGCTCACACGTACGTTACATACACACACGTTTACCTCTGTTTACTGCGCGATAGCTCCTCACGCTCGACGGACAGAAAGCACGACTAAGGTCCAGTATCAAAGCACACTTCGCGGCTCTCTGCATGTCTAGAAATTATACAATCATATATCTAACTGTAAAGAGAAAAAGTATGTAATACATTGAAGGTTGTGGCGCATATAAGTGACGTCATCGCGTCGCAACGTTCGTGCATACGTCGGTTGTTTGTGAGATGTCGGTGGTGGGCTTTGACACAGAAATAAAACTTTTTTTGAAGACAACAGTAGCAAACTAAAAAAACTAAAGCAGGGCATCAGAAAATATATATATTTTCTGCTTATATATTATATATTTTAAATGTAATATATCAGAAAATATTACATATTGTGTATAAACTCTCCAGTATTATTAACGCCCCGTAGGTGGCGCTGTCACACAAACGAGTCCATTAAAGGTCTTTTAGTTTGGTTACTATATGTATGGAAGCAGTACAGAATACGTTTGTCTGTAGAACAGTTAAACTATCAGTGATTTGCATCATGTGCTTACAGCACCAGATATTTTTCTGATTTGGTAGTCAGCGTAAAAGTTTCCCATAGCTAACTGTTATTCCTATACTTGCAGAGTTGTTCTTCTCAGTGATGCAATTCTGTGGCGTAGACATGAACAATTGCCCTTTGCATTCAGGTTAAGCTTCTGGCCCTTCTGGTAGGCTGCATTTCACCCTTTGTAATAAGTGGAACAGTCTAGTAAAGCAGTAAATGAATTTTCAAAGTCATTTTGATGGTGTGTAAACTGTAGGCGTCCAGTTTTCATGCTCTTGGTAAAGTGTAGAATGTGATTTTCAATCCAAGTGGGCCGGTAAACTCCATGGCTTCTGCAGCTATGTCTTAGATTAAGACATACTGCATATATTTCACTGCAGTGATAAAAATGGAGCCTGGCCATCTGAAGAAAGAAGGTGCTGACTGCTATGGAACTGCGACTGGCATTAGGTAAACATTGAACTGTAGGTAGAAGTCGCCCTGTGAGTTAATGCTGTGGGTTAGTTATGGGAATCTGATACTAGGTCAACATGACAAGACAATTTCAGCTTTAAACAGGCTATGATTTGGGGTATGATGTAGCCTAATAAAAAAAAAAGTGAGATCAGGATCAGGTGATTGAGAAACAGGATCTGAACTCGAATAGAGTTCCTTTGCCTCAGGAAACAAAAAAAGTAGTACAGTGTTAACACTTGTTATATTTCAAATGAATCTTTATATAATCAAAATAAATAAAATGACATATCCATCATTTTGAGGTGTAGTATATTAAAATAATACACTAGCAGATGTTTGTGGTTGAAGCTAACGTGCAATTTAAGCACCACAACTATATTTTGTCTTACTGGTATTTGACATCTTAAGTGTAGTTAATGATATTAAGAAGACCAGCTTATGTTATTACTCAGACAAATAGTACATTTAAGTCAGTTTTCAAAAGCTGTAGGTATGTAATATGTCCACAAGTGTGGAAAGAAGTAATGTGTTCATGTCTGTTCCAAGCCTCTGGTCAGACAGCCTTAGACATAGCTGTGGTGGAGTAATGTCTAAGAGCTCGGTGCAAAATTTAGTTTATTTGTTTGAACTGATGAGAGACATGACAACTCTTGCTTAAATGAATGTTAAGGGCTGTGTGATGTATTCATTTTTTTTTAAATGTTGGACATAATAGCACAAACGAGAAGAGTAAGTAATTTTATAAGTAGCTTTTAATGCATTTAGTGATTGAATATGTCCACATTTTGAACCACTGGTGAAAAATAATTGTGATTATTTTAATTAAAATTTTTTATTAATGCAAAATAAAATGTACTTTTATTTTGAAGTCAATGTGTTGATGCAAAAAATAGTTAATGCAAAATGCACAAAGGGTATAGTTAATTTACTTTGTTTAAATGCTGCTGGATGATGGACAGTTTCTATTGCTCATTACATTGAGGTATAACCTCTGGAATCTTCTTTTAATTATTTTTGAGGGAGCAATCGTCTTACCAGATATTTAGATGGAAAACTGTTTTGACAGATAAATTTCAACATGACCCAGTGTTGCATCTTTGTTAGACTATTCACCTTGTTAACACTATTCTGATGATATTGTTTCTTCCTTGGAACAGGTTTGAAGAAATGAACACTATGTGAGTTACCAGTGGATCTTCTGAAGTGAATGGGTGCCGTCAAAAAAAAAGTAATTCATACGACTCCAGTGCATCAATGAACGTCTTTTGAAGTAAAATGCTTAAATGTTTTTAACTTCAAACCATTGCTTACAGCTAAAATATGAGTCTTCATAATATGCTTTGAAGTTGAGAAAAGAAAAAAGATTTTGTCTGAATCAACAGATATGCAAACATTTTTTGATTTTGATAAGAGGACACCAGGGGATGGACTTTTTACTGGAGGAAGGGTTATAGTTTATGAAATTATAATTTGGCCAGAAGTGATGGTTTGAATTATTGCCTTGACGATTAAGTTGTTTCTTGCAAACGTGCAGCTTTTCACATCACACGATACTAATTTGATCAACTGGAGTCATGTTGGTTACTTGTGGATTTTTGCGATGCTTATATTGGATGTTTGGACTCTTATTGTAATGGCATCTGTTCACTGCAGTGGATGTGGTGAGCAAGTGGGTGTGGCCTTAGGGTGAGTAACTTTTCAGCTATTTATTTCAAGCGTTTTTAAAAATATTAGTACAATTTTAAAGTATGTACATACACAATAAATACACTGCATCTCATGATTAATTTTAATGTTATTACATTAAAGACACTTAATATAAAGTGGGTCTGAAGGATTTAATATCACCTGCGTAGCCCAGCAGACTAAGGGGAAAATCTAGTGCTTTTAATAGTCTGTGGTCAGAAACTGGGTTACTGGCCTGCGCCTGTTATGTAACCCTGGTGCAAGTTTAAAAATTGGCTCAACGCTTTTTATTTTATTGTTGCTCAGTGGTATCCCCCTGGAGAAGACAAACCAACTCATAAAAGTCAGGACAACAGCACAAGAATCAAATTCAGATTTAAATTTGCATCGTCTCCCAATAGACGCACCCCTCTTTTTATAGTCCACTATATAAACAGGGAGAAGGGAAGCTTTACCGCCAGTTTTGAAGAGTTTGCCCTAAGAAATGTTTCTTCTCATTTGCTGACCTTGTTAAATCACTTAAAAACGGGCTGCTCTTGCAGACTTTGGGAATTCAGCAGGCTGATGTAAGCTAATACATGGTGCTGCGTCTGTCTGTGCTTCTTTAACAAGACGACTACTGAAGGAGAAGGTGTCAGAGGCTCGTCCAACATGTTTTGCATCTGCACCTGGCTGTGGGGTGCATGCTTTCATGTCCAGACAAACCTCTCTGTGGCTAGCTGGGATGAATCAGATTTCACAATGAGCTGGCAAATAAAAAATAGTCTGCATATGACTGAGAAAATAATATACAAATGCTTATTAATAACATTCTGTCTGCACCATGCACCAGATGCGGACATTTAGAGATCTTGTGTAGTTTTTTGTCTATAGATTTAGGAGGGCACGATTTTGATTTGAAATTTGTTCCCTTTGCAGTAAATAAGACAATTTGAGCCAACAAAAAATTATTTATTAAAGGAGTACTTCCCCAAAAATAAAAATCTGCTTAAAATTCATTCAATTTAGATGGGTTTGTTTATTTATTAGAACAGATTTAGAGAAATTTACCATTACTCTGTAAAAAGATTTGCTGTAATTATGTAACTGGATGTCAGTAACTTACTGTAAATTTATATTTTATCAAATCTGTTGGCAACAGTTTGTTCATTAAACATTAGACATTAATAAGTTTGTATCTTTGCAGAATAAAACCTTTAAAAACAGCCTCATGCAAAGCATTCTGGGAACCAGAAATCCTCATCAACTTTTTTTTCTGATATTGGTTCCCAGAAATGCTTTGCATGAGGCTGTATATTTATTTTATTTTTTCCTGTAAAGATAAAGACTTTTTAATGTTTAATGTTCATTTATCTTTAAATAAACTGTTGCCCGTAAATAACATCAATTTAAATCTACAGTACGTTGCTGCCATCCAGCTGCAAGTAATACTGTAATTTCTACAGGAATTTTTTACAGTGTGCAGTACATCACTTGCTCACCAATAGATCCTCTGCAGTGAATGGGTGCCGTCAGAATGAGAGTTCAAACAGCTGACAAAAACATCACAATAATCCAAGTAACCCACACGACTAAATATATGTGTTTTTAAAGTAAGAAACCTAACCATAAAGACACTCTTTTCACCTCTTATCATTGCTTCTGGCTAAAATACCTCTATCCATAATATTGCTTTCTTTTGTGAAAAACTCATCTTGTCTGAATAAAGATGGAAATATGCACCAATCACACACCATTTACAAGCAACAGTTCAAAACAGTTCTAAGCAAATACGTTAGTGGATTTTTATAGAAGTAAGAGCACAATAGAGGATAGACTTGGCTAAAATCTCAATATTGACAATATGGTAATAGATGGACTAAAGGTTTATGGGTTACTTGTGGATTGTTGTGATGTTTTTATCAGTTGTTTGAACTCTCTTTTTGATGGCACCCATTAACTGCAGAGGTTAAATTGTTAAGTGAGTGATGTAATACTACTGAAAATTACCGTAAACAAACTTATCTACAAACAACTAATTTTTATATTTGGGTGAATTATCCCTAAAATAAATTGGTGGTTTGCAACAGGTTTTACTAGAAATTTACTGATACATTTTAGCAAAATACAATAGATTGATGTGCAGCTTTTAACATCAAGTACAAAAGGTAAAGGGAAGTGATGTGTTTCCCCCTCTCACAATCACATGGTAGCACTATATTTATTACACTTCACATTTTTTCCCCATGCTTCTCTGTTAAAACCGACCTGCATGCAGGCCATTGTTGGGTCATGACCTTCAGTTATCTCATACGTTCCAAAATGCAGGCGCTCCACATTTAAAAGGTGTGATTGTTTTTTTAAATAAAAACCTACAGTTTTAATTTGGCATGACCGTCAGGGTGTTTCTGAGATGCCTGAGAATCTCTGTCATACTAGAAGACCTTTTTCTGGATCATTTAATGCAGCTCAACAGTGAGCTCATTGAACTGCGACTTATGTGGGATCCTATTTTAAATCGTGACCTAATGTTTTCTGTTTTAATGTGTTCAAAAATTCATACAGGAGGAAAAATATTCTTATTTCTGAAGTACTGTATACTCGCTAAAGATTTTTCTCCTCCTCTTCTATACAGGCTCCAGTACAGCCCATCTGGATGACAGCTGTGCCATTTGTCATAAACAAAACCATGAACAGTAAAAAAACAAAGACAGTAAAAAAGTATCATTTTGGAAAATACAAGTTCAGTCCTTTTTATGTTTAATTAAACAAATGCAATTGTTTTAAAACAGCCTTTTTGATATAGTCATACCAGGACAGCTTTGTATGTATATGGAGACATATACGTACGGTACTGTAATTATCAGAGCCTGTGTAAAGTATAAAACCAAACCCAAAATGGTTTAATAATTTGAAACATTTTTAAAGCTCCATCTGATTGCAATTAAGTGTGGAAAGTAAAATATATATATATATTCAGTTAAAAAAATGTTGATTTTCGTTCCCGGTTGTGTTTCGTTAAACACTCTTGCTCTTTGTGGAGAAACACTCATAAAGGACTCATAGCTCCCGCTTATGTCCTGCAAAAATATTTTTAGCCAAAGTACGCCAATAAACATTAAGTCGTGTTTGTGTAGCATGAGTCCGTACCACGAATTATGTCATAAATGAATGGATGTACGTCACTGAGCAGGGGTGAGTAGGTGGTATTCTCCGTTGGATTACAGGACAGGCTCCAGCGAGCTGTCTGCGGGCCGATCCCACGGATTTCCACAAGCTTCTATTTTGGAGCAAGACGGCCTGCTCATAGTTTGTGAAAAGCCACAGCATCCTATTAAAAATGTTTAAAAGTAATTGGACAATGTTAACTCAAAGTCTTGCCACAGCATTGTCCTCCTATTAGTTAGCAAGCCTTAGTGTGCAGCTTTTCCGTATGGATGCACATACAGGTTTTTGAGAGCGGACAACAGTGTTTGGAGTCTTCAATCAAAGACTTTTGAACATGTGCCTGGTCTTTGATCTGCAGTTTGGGAATAATAAGAGGCAGTATCCTTAATGACACACTGATGCATCAGCCTGATGTGGCCTACACATGCAGTCTTTCTCCGTGCCCCTATAAAATTGCAATGCTCCTTTAAGAGACGGATTTGTTAATGGGCAGAGTGACAATATAATAGGTAATAATCTTTGAGTAAATGATAAGTGGTTTTTTAGTGCTTCGAGGGAGGGTCACCAATGTTTTGGACTCCTACTTGTCTCTGCAAAGAATAATACTAAAGGTATTTATGCATAGGCTGCCGAAAGGTCAAAAAAAGATATTGTCAGCCGTCTGTACAACGACAGGTAAAACATACCCCCAGTTTCACAGACAAGGCTTAAGCTAGTCCCAGACTAAATTGCATGTTTGAGCTGTCTCAGATGAA
>JAUCMT010000114.1:4430957-4471425 GCA_032357475.1 Enteromius thamalakanensis
GGCATTTGTCAGCGATTTCTCAAAACCTGTCGGCGAGTCAAAATCAGGGCTAAAATCGTGCAGTCTGAACTCGGCTTAAGGCGTTTTTGTAAAAGTTGCCTAAATATTTTAATTAACCTAATGCCTGGTCCTGGCTTAAGCTAAGCCCCGTTTGTGAAACCGGGCCATAGTTTCCTAAATCTTAAGATTCTTATTCTAAAAGTGGCTAATTTGTTCTTTTTTTTAAAGCACAAGTTATATCATCTTTCCTCAGTTGCTACAGTATAAGCCTACAGATTATATATATATATATATATAGAGGTGGCAGTGTCAAAAAGATTAACTCGGGATCTGATATAAAGGTGTTACATTTGTTGATAGGCCTGCAATGTAGACATAATTATATGGAGAGTTTATAGACGCATAAAATTAAGATACATTTTCGTTTAACCAGCCTGTAATTAGGAGACTGACTGGAGTGATGAAAATCTTGAGGCATCCACTTCCGGTTACAGCAAACCATCATCTCATGCGAAGGAATCCAGACAGAGGTACCCTCCATTTATAGTGTCTGCAATTTAGCAGCCAATTATTCTTCCTTTTGTGGTTTTCCTTTTGTGTTTACTGTGAAATTCCACCCGTTTCATCAGCAAGAAAGAAAAAAAAATGTTACATAATGATCTCTGACACATTAGTGGAGTATATGTGATAAGATGAAGATTTCTTCCCAGATGCAATTAGTAAAAATGCAATACTAATCATTTTTTGCAGGGGAGCCATGTTTTAACAAGATAAGACATGACCAAAGAAGAAGAAAAAACGTATATTGATACTGTAGAAACAATCTTTAGTCAGAAATTGCTAGTACATTTCACAAACAGTTACAAAGAAAAGTCAAATACAACAATGAATTGCATGTAAAAGTTTGAAGTAGATAAAATAAAAATAAAACGCACACACATAAATAAATGTTATAGTAAAAACAATGATACATGTACACATTAGGGCTGTCAAACGATTAATCCCATCCAAAAATAAATGTATTTCTTTACATAATATGTGTGTGCTGTGTATTTATTATGTTCATATATAAATACACCCACAATGTTATTTATATAAATGTAAAAAAAGAAATGCGTGGGTCTTTAATCAAAAATATACACAGTACACACGTTATATAAAAATAAAAACTTTTATTTTGGATGCAATTAATTGTTTGAAGCACTAATATATATATATATATATATATACATACACACACACAAACACACACACACACACACATATATATATACATATACATATAGTATTTGTTTGTGTTCATGTTTTGCTACATTTTGCCAGTTTGTTGGCTGTCTGAACTAATAATTCAGTTTTCAGAAAAGCCTGGTGGCAAATATCCCACAGAAAGGCTAGCAGAAACCTGTGAGACATGTCTCTAGACGACAGACCCGTTGAAATCTACATCAACAACCTTGACAAGACATAGCCAGACGTTTGATCCCTCCTGAATCATGAGAAGGGGCAGACGACGTAGCAGGGTGGAAGGAGGGAGGGAAGAGCGTGGCAGAAAACAACACAAGTCATAATTGCCTGCGTAGGCTGACACATCTGGATTTACCACTCCTTGGCCCTTTGCCACAGACTTTATGATGGTTCTTTGAAAAAAAGAAAGAAGATATTTTCTTACTTCCTACCAAAAGCTGTGTCTTAATGGGTTTGGCACCTCTGCGGCCAGAGCTATATTTATCTGCACTGGAGAGAGTAGGTTGAAAATGACACCATTATTTTTTCTCTAGACTGTTTTCGCTACAGAGTAAATGAAAGAGAGAGAGAGAGAGAGAGAGAGAGAGAGAGAGAGAGAGACGCAGAAGTGGCGTACCAATGCTCTGGCACTATTTTTGCCAGATTGGCATAGAGACGGTCTCTTCTTATCTGTTGTATTTGGATAGTTTTGAGTTCAGTTTTGAGTTTCTTGTTACACTAATCTAGTCTAGTCCATATGGCTTTGCACTAATACGCAGAGCATATATTCAACATAAAAATGTCAATATAAAGTTTTAACCATTACATTTGTAAAAATATTTTACCTTTTTAGTGGTTTATTTGCTTCAACACAAATAGTATTATTAAATGAATGCACTGAAAATTTCCAATTTGAAAGATAAAACTAATAACCCCCGCCCCATACATATAAATATTAATTATTTTAAAAACATATTGAACATTTTGTGTAATATTTTCAGTTATAAAGTATTAAAATTAACGTTTAATGTTAAAGTATTATTTAATTTAGTAATATATAATACTATATAAAATAAGGTTATATTATGTGACTTATGTGCTTTGTAAAGGTGTGCAAATAAAATTTATATATATATATATATATATATATATATATATATATACGCACACATTTTTGTATTGATTTTTTAAATAAAGTATTGTTATTTTAAAATATATATTTTTACGTACATTTTTGTTACTTATATTCCTTCATAAAATGTTTGACCATTTTTCATATTATTCATACTTTCTACCAAATGTAATAATATCATATATATAAAAATATATATATATACAAATACATTTAGCATTTTCTGTCCCCTTTAATATGCTAGTACATTTTGTCATTTGCGAAACTTAAAACTAAAAAATAATTTCCTTAAAGGCACAATATGTAAGTTTTTGCCACTAGAGGTCGCATTTTCAAAATGAAGGTGAAGTTCGATGACGCAATGAAGGAGCATTGAACATTAGGCAATGTCGTTTTCACAAATCATGCTCACGGATGAAAAGCTAATTTATATCTGTTTTATCACCTAACTACCTGCAGATGACTATTATTTGCACAGTGAATAATATATATTTGCTTACCCATCTATTAAAGCACACGCGAGAGCAGAGTCTCTGTCAAAGCCAAGGTTTTCACGAAGCTCTCTCCATTTCGGAAACGCCACGGCGATATTTGTTTTCGCTTTATTTAATTTACTGTTCTAATATCTTCCTGCAAAGGTCTTTGGCTAAGTGACGTCTATGTTTAAATTTGGTATCATGCCTATTTTTAGCTTCCCACTCAACACCACAGACTGGTTACCCAACATACGGTCATAAAGAAGTGTATGTCCTGGAGGTGAGCACAGGACATGATGCACAACACTATATGTAGTGGATCGTTGATACACATAATTCAGCTGTGGGAAACAATTTGGCCCCACCCCACAGCATAAAAAAGATAATGGCACTTTGACTTGTTTGGTTTTAAGACTGTTATTTAGCTGTCTGGTCTTGATTAACAAAAACAAAAGTGGGCAGGCATGCTGATTTAAGTATTTTAAATGGGAAACGCCGACAGCTGTTTGTTCTCTCAGAGCTACCGTCACATGTAAATAATGCTTTATCGTGCTCAAGGGCAATGAGGCATTTTCTCATTTCATGAAGTTTTCGGCTCATTTACTTCCATGAGTGCAGTCCTCAAAACTATAGACAGAATGAGATGGTCATTGTTGTTTGGAGTCCGTTTGCCAAACCCCTGGTGGATTCATGGTTGACCAGGAAGAATGCTTCAATTCATCTCTCTGTTTAGTTGTTCTGACAGTATAATGCTATGTTTTTGCAATGTTGGCTTTTCTATAGGTGGTCTGGCCACTGAAAGCCCAAGAGTCGATAGTGCAACTGAAAATTGTGCAAATTTCATAAACATTTATACATGAGCATCCCTGAGACTGTTTAAAATGACTTTCTGTTGTTTTGCCGCCTTAGCTAAAAGAATGCTTTGTCCAAAAGTGAATATTCTCTGTGTTTGACAGTCCTAGGCGTCTTCCTGCTTTAATTTCTTACCGCATTTCATTCCTTCACAATAATTGAAAAATCAGTCTAGATTTTAGTCATTATGCACCAGTTCTTGCTTGGTTTGTGAGCTTTTCTAAAAGCATTGAAGACAAAGAGGTAAAATTGGCAGCCAGCACACCAGGACTGATTATATCTGTCTCCTTTGTGCCTCCTTTCCAAGTCATTATCGCCACGAGGAGTCAAGCTTCTTGCTGCTATTTTATCACTTTCTTTCAAGCTCCCTCATTATTATTGGGTATCCTGAGTGATTTACAGGCCTCTGGTCATTATTATATGATTCTTGAGGATCTTAGATCAGTGTATGTGAGTAGAAATGAGACCTATTATTTTTGACCTTGTGGTGCAGCTAAAGAATCATCTTTAATGAAAAGCCTGAATGTGTATGCTCTCACCTTGAGGAATAAAGCAACACAGCTTTCCCCATACAGGATTGGCTGCAGGGAGCACTTGTGGGAAGGCTTGTCCATCCATCATTTTTTCCGTGTCTCTGCAGAAGCTCCTTGACTGAGGTCGACCTAAAACTTTCCACCAGCGTACGGGCCTTTTCCAGGATTTCTGTTGGACTGATGTTACCTCATAACAGACTACTGAGAGCTTCAAAAGAGACAGACATAATATCAGGCTGACCGTCTGTTTAACTTGTGCCAGCCTAGTAATACAAACTTGTGTGTGAGAAAGTCTGGGTGCCTATGTGAATGAGTTTTTGTGTGTGAAAATGTGTATGCTTTGCATTACTTGAGTATGTCTGTGTTAAACCTATGTCTCAGCGCACAATTTTCGGTCTATTTACAACAGAATGCTTGAGGGCTTCTCTTTTAAACACACTTGACCCATGTGACACACCAAACAGGTGCAGGTCTGCAGTTTTCACAAATTCTGCATGAGACCAAATTTAGCCAGATATTTTATAACATGACACGTTTGTAGCCTATAAAGCCAATTGATTAGTATAGTTTTATGCGCAGATTAAAACAGTGGATATCATTTACACATTTGTACATACTGTAATAGCCTAGCTTTCCCTATTAAAACTTACAGTAACCTTTAGAACAGTGAAAAGCACATACACAAAAATCATATATTTCACATATCATAAATCCCACAAGTGATTTACCATTTTTCAACAATGTTATGCATTTAAACTTTACTAATATAAATTTAACAACGAAGGCTCTAAAAAAAATATTATTGCTATACGCCTATGTACTGTTGCGACGCACGCACGCGCGTAGCCCTATACAAAAACTATTATTGTTTTAAATGGTTTTGATAAAACCACAAAGATCTGGGCCTGCGCATGCTCAGACAAGGCTGCGTGCGAGAGACGACGCGAGCAGGAAGGAGAGAGGTAAGGTTGTACGGAAAACCCGTATATGGACATAGGAGCATATTTAAATACTCGAGTACCTGTTGTGAAATTTTACGTGAGACATACATATTAAACTTTTACTGGATAATTAGTGAACGAGAGCAGGCTACACCCTTAATTGAGTAAAAAAATAAAAAATGGTATAGGTCTGGTTTTACGTTAGGATCCAACTTTTGCATTGGACAACAATTTGAGGACCCAATACAGCTATCAAAGTAGTTTATTGTACATATGTGAATAGAAATACATTTAAAGTATCTTTTGACTTGAATTTAATATCTGTTTTTTTTCTGTTTTGTTCATAGTTTTCATAGCTGAGGGCATTCGACTGGTCAAATTTTCTATAAAAGTGGAGCTTATTTTATGGTAAATATAATTATTTAGCCTTATTTATATATTTTATACACCAACCCCACTTGTAACTCAATTTTGGCTTCACTTGTTGAGGACCACTATAAAATGACACCTGAAAGGCTATAGTGTTAAGTCCCACTATATAGATAATAAGTGTTGCTTTAAGGTACTGAATTCCAGGCTGGACTGAGTGTGCAGTAAAGTGTATGGGTAAGTCCCTCTGGACATAAAAAAACGGAGAGTGTGGTGCTTGGTTGTGTGTGATCTTACTAAGTGTTTCTCAGGTACATGCAGGAAAAGTGAAATATAGCACTTCTGTAAAGACAAACAAATAGCACCGGAGTGCTACTAGCAGCATTTTTTTTGCACTTGGACTGAGAGGTGACTACTTGTGAGAGTGATAGTGTTTTGTAAGAGGCAAAAGGGGGAGAGTAGAGGACCATGTTAAGGGTGGGGATTTTTTTCGGGTGGTGTCAGAGAACTTTGCAAAAACCACATTACTGTTTTGATAAAGAACCTAAAGTACGTGGGAGTCAGGGAAAGAGGACGATAAATAGAGAAGGAGGGAGAGACAGAGTTTAGAGAAGACTGCTGGGAGGAGAGAGTGAATATAACCACCCACCTAAGCTGCTGTCAGACTGGTGGTCAAAAAGCAGACACTCTCAGAAACAAGCAGTGACAAAAGTGAAAGAGAGTGTGTAGGAGATCCCAGGACGAAGGGATAGTTTGACTCAGACAGAGCACAGAGTGACAGAAAAGTCTAAAACACCAGGATATACAGCAGGGATAGGTACAGCTTCAGGACCAGACGAGTGAATGGATACCTTATGCAGTCTAAGTGGACTTGACCCTCTATGGGTGAGCAAACGTCTTTAAACGTAACTTTAAATCTTGAATATTGTTCATATATATATATATATATATATATATATATATATATATGGTTCATTTGTATTATATATATTACATTTATACCTGTAAGGGAAATTACATTGGGAGCATGTATATGCTTCCAACAACCTGAGAACCTCAGATTTGTTTTCGTGTTCCTGCATGTTATGACTTTTTAGTTAAAGTTGGAATATTTAATAAATGTGTCACATTAAATTAAAATGTTGCACTGTGGTCAAACTTTGGAATGTGATTTATTTCGCATAGCATTTAATGTTTTAAACAAGCTAGCAGATGGCAATTTAATACGCTGATTTTACTAGCTTCTTTAGTTGTCAGAATTTCTGACATATCTGTTCTTTCAATTACACTGCTTAAGTGCAATCTCAAGACCAGTAACAGAAAGAGACAAGAGAAAGGCGGTGATGAGCCTGCCCAAGATAAACAATAAGAAGCAAACATTTACCAATATGGTAAACAAAGCACAAAATGTTCAAAATTATAACCTTATTTAAGATGTTCTGGAACATTCTGGACATATCTGGTTTCTCTGTGGGCTGAATTTGGATGAAGAAAATGTTGATCCAATAAAAGAATGAAGACTGTCAATTATAATTTAACTGGTTGAAAAGTTTAGCACACCCTCTCCTTTATCTCTAGGACTGGAATCAGACATGGTACACGCATAACCCTGAACTGAGCAACTGCTTCCAGAACACAGTCCTGGTGTGGGCTCCATGCATCTACCTGTGGGTCCTCTCTCCGTTCTACTGCCTTCATCTGTACTGCCACGGCCGAGGTCGGCTGCCCCTCTCTTCACTCTGCAGTGCCAAGCTGGTGAGACAGACCACTAAGACCCATTAATGTTATACAAGCCTGTCCGGGTCTCAAAAGTACCAGCTTTGTGGTCTATAAAACTCAAACCAGAGTGTTAAAACAAAGTGAACGTGGTGATCTGGGTAGAATGAGGGGTCTTGTTCAAACTTTAGTAACCAAGGAAGACAGTAAAAGAGAGAGTGATGTGTTTAACCACAGTTTGTGGTGTGAGTGAGGTTGTGATGTCACTTTTCACTCTTCCACTCTAAAAATCTTTTGTTTGAAATACAGTTGTTCTTCCGTTTGTTCAGAGTCACACAGATTCCTATCCACTCTTATCATAATGTAAATCGCACCTCTTCTCTAGAGTCGCTGACCACCGGAGCATCCGGAAGAGTGACTCAGTTCTCACCCTGATGTGAATTGTATTCCTCTTTGCTCTTTCACAGTTGCTGGGGTTCTTCTTGGCATCCTTTGGTTTTGTGGAATTCTTCTACATCCTGTTGGAGCGAAGACAGGAAATCCAGCAACACCTTGTCTTCTTGCTCAGTCCCATCATACGCAGTCTCACCGTGGTAATGTAACCCCTAGGTTCTATACTTACTGTATAAAATATATGTAGCAGTGCAGGTAGAAACCAGTATAAAAAATTGCATAGCACTGTTTATTAATGATGCAAATGAGCCCCAATCAATGTTTTTTCATCAAATTAATATAAGGAACAATACAATTCTTGGTTTTGTTACGTAACTTGCTACAATTTTTGTCTTAGCATGGGTGAATGACTGAATGATTGAAAGTTTGAAAGATTACCTCATGCAAATTTTGCAGTGAGTTAAAGTTGGTTACATCGTTGGTTACTTGATACCTTGATCAATTTCACTTTTTTTTTTAACTTTTAAAATTTCACTAATGTGCACCTTTAAAATTGACTAGAATAGTCATGTAAATCTGAGCTAGTGAAGTTGTTGGTTAGTTGCTTTCCAAGGAAGTCTTGGTAGTTTAAAAAAATATCCAAATTTAGACTAAATGTCAGAGGAGGCAGAGCCTTCTCACTATCCAAAGGATCTTCATCAAGTAGAATTGTGAGAATTCTGCAGCAAAGTGTGGATCTTACTTTATGATAGTTACGAAGCCTAGTGGAAACACCAGCATCATTTATTAAACCTTAAAATGTAAGCATGGGGCCACATACATGAGTGTATATTAGAGATTTAAACTTCATTCATTCCCCCTCCTACAAGCCTTTCGTCCCATAATTCATTTCTCAACACACCTGCTTATGTCTGCAAAATGGCTTCTGAACCCTTACACAGCAGGAGCTGTTTTCATCTAATAGAGTGTGACACTCTGAGGTGAACTAGGTTAGGGGCACACCTACACACTGCCTAATGAACACAATCTCATCATCGCTTTCTGTCCGCATGTTCCATTTGCATCCTGCAGAGACGGGCTCCAGACCAGACTCATGACCCATCTGTGGTCTCCTCAGACACCTAAGTCAACACTGGCTAATGCCAGAGAAAAAACACTCAAAGAGTTAAACAGTGAGATCCTGTCCTTAAAAGCCCCTTTTCTTCACAACAGATTGTGATCTTAATTGGTCACTGAGTGAAATAATGCATTGTCATAGCTTGGTGAAGTGCTGTAATGTAGGTATCAAACCTCAATAAGTATTTTGGAGATTTTATTAAGTAGGTGCATAAATATTGCCTTTAAATTATGAAAATATTGCTTCGTTGCCTTGCCCAACCGTCTTTACCACATATGGGCTTCTTGTGTAATTTTTGGGCTTATGTAATGAACAGTTTAGAAAGCAACAGCCACAACTCTGTTCAACCTAGAAGAAGAATTTACAAAGAATGTATTGTTATTCATTTATGCATGCTGTTATAGCACTGGATTCACTAAAAGAACACCAAATTTGCCCAAATTCCCATCTTTCAGGTTAATTGTGAGTACTAGGTTATAAAAAATGCAGTCTGGCATACTTTCCTGGACCTATATGCCATTAGTCCACCAGATTTCTATGCATGAAATGGATCTTCAAAATACTCAAAATACATTTTGAGTACTTGGTTAATGTCCTTGTGTGAAGCTGAAGGCTGCTGTAATGCTCAGCTACTTTTTTTTCACCCACTATAAGCTGCTGCCGGTTTCACAGCGTGCGGTCATTTAAGCCGCAGGAAGCAGATCTGTCTCTGTCTTCTATCGCTCTTAACTCTTCGGTATAATTACTTAGCTTTGGCTTCCTCCCACTGTCCAGAGGAGACGTCATAGCTTATTCTTGCAAGACGTTAAGTCTAAACACAACATCAACAATGCAGATGTTACATGTGGTTTACGTGTTCTGTTTCCAGGTAGCACAAAAACCTCCGCAGGCGTGTTTCGTTAGGACGTGATTAAGAGTTCCTTTTAAAGGTTTCACCTCATTAATCTGAGGTTATAGGGCTTTGGTTTGGTTTTGTGGAGGCGTCTTTGGGTCCAGTCCTGATCCTTCATCTGTACCGCACCGGGAGGCTGTTTTTTACGTAATCAAATGAAGTTTTGTGCTACCTAGGAGATACAACAACATCACATCAAGCTTGGGATCGGGGAGAGCCACTGGTTGACAGTCTGGTTTTAAGAAATGGAGAATGTCAAATTGTTTTGGATGAAGCAAAGTTGCAGTAATTAAGAGAAAAGTGGGATTAACACAGGCCACATGTGTTGTTTTATTAGAGGAGACAGCTGTCGTGGACAGGGAAATCCCAACCTTGACAAAACTGCTGCATATACAATGTTTTTAATATAGCCTTTTTCTTTGTTGGATATTGGTTTGACAGGATGAAATTTTGCCTGCTGCTCTTTCTTCTCTCTAAAGTTCATAGACTCAATAGTTGTAATTTAAATCTATTAAATGTAATTAAATCTATTTAAAGTCTTTCACAATGAGTTAGAGTCAAAGGTGAAATGTGTAATTTCAAAAAAGGATGAAGTAATGAAGATTCCCGGAACACTTTTGCAATTTTCCATTGGCCGGCCAAACAGACAGTCCCATCCCCAACTCACATCACTCAAACAATCCACAGTGTTTACACTTTTAGTGGTGGAGCCTACAAATGAATTAAGCCAGGAAAAAGAGAAAGTATTTTATCATTGAAAAAATTACATACTTCACCTTTAAAGTAAACTTGCATCATTCAGTAGATACCCGTCAGGAAAAGGGCATTCTGTAATCCTTTTTGAAGTTATTTATCACTTGTTTTGTACAGGCTGTAATTTTAGCAGATGAGAACAATGTTATTAACAGCTGTGTGTTTGACAGGTGTTAGCCGTGTGCGTGATTCATTGGGAGAGAGTGCGAGGATGCCGTTCATCTGTTTTCCTGTTCTTCTTCTGGTTGTTGGGCGTGGTCTGTTCCCTTATTCCGCTTCACGCAAAGGTCCAGCTGGCTATGGATCAGGTGAGAGAAATGACAACAGGCACAGATCCCAAATCTGGGGATTTTCAGTTTTCACAGTAGATTCACAAAATCCTGGACTAACCCTGCACATATGGGTGTATTAACATTGACGAAACACACGTTCACACATAAAAACATCCTTATGCTCAAACATACAAACACATACAGGTCTTAGATACATATCCACACGCGCGCAAGCAAATACATTGCAGCACACTCTCACAAACACACAGCAGCTCAGCATTCCAGCAGTTTCTACTTTTAGCACTGTTGATTTTCCCCAGCTTTGGACTTTGTCACATTCATATCATGAGTTCAGGTGAAGTCCAAGTAGGTGTTAGTTTGAAAAATATGTCAGAAAGTGTCCTTTTACCCCTACTGAATCTTATATGTCGAAGTATAGTATGAATATTCATTATGTAAACTAGTTAAGCTAATTCTTTTATCTAATTAAAATCAAATGCATAAAATATTTCAAAGTTCAAAACATTTTTTTGTGCCATGTCAATAACCAGGCCAAAGGACATGTTTCTAAGCAATTTTACACGCCACGCAATCCTTTTCAGCCTAAGGACAATAACGTAGCTAGCAAGAAAACAGGTTTACCAGTTTTGGAAATGAGACTAGGCAGTTCTGACCCATATCACGCAAAACTGGGTCAAGCATAAAGACAGATAAGAATATTTCTCACTGACATGATGACTTTATGCTTGAATAAAAGTGGGAAGACATTCTGACCGACCTACATTGTGACCACTGCAACCACTCTGGCCTTGTTTTTTTATTTTGTGGTGTGGTTAAGAATAAAGCCTCTATCTTGGCAATGGTCTCCATGGTCAAACGGATGTTTACTACAGATTTGTCTCGGCATGGTTTGCGCTCCAATAGTAGAGCCAGGATGCTATATCCAGGACACCAGTAAGGCAAACTTAGCATCTGATATATATGTAGAAATGCGTGAGCAGCATATGAACAGCACATGTGAAGCTTTTGTAAATATAGCTACTTTTGGCTCCTCACCAGCAAATAGTGGCTGGAGGCTTAAACAACAGCGATCTATGAGTTTCCAGATTGTAGCGTGACTTGAGGCCTTTTATGGCTCTTTTCATACGTAATTCATTTATATAAAGCAGGCCATTAAAGAGTTTGGTTTTCACCATGATTTGCCTTAACTGTTCAAAATAAGCTTTACTATGTTGTTAATGCTCGTGCACACCCATGCCTTCTGACATAGGACTCTGCACTGTAGCACTGCATCATTTCTTACAGAATAAAGAGGAGATTATATTTTTTACATGAATCCTTAGTCGTTGAAACGTAAAGAGTAGAAGGGAAGTTCTCATTAGATTTTGAGTGAAGTTTTAAAATGTCTTGAGTAAACAAGCCCTTCAAGGTTCATTAAGAGATTTAGTCTTGGTTGGGATATTCATCAACTAGGTGTGTTCCAGAGAGTTCCATCAGAACAGAATGTTCAGTGTGTAAACAGCATTTTGGGAAGCCTGCGGATCGGAACTGGAATAACATCACAGTAGATTATGGGAAATCCCTGGTTGTGGTACTCGTTTAAAATGGAAAGTCTGCCCGCGCTCTCTTTTTCTGCAATCTGTATGTGATCTGCTGATTTTGGTGTCTCTGCTTTTCAGGGTCTCTCTCCGGATATTGTGCGGTATTTGGCCTTTTTCTCGTACATCGCCCTGCAGTTGGCACAACTCTTCCTCAGCTGTTTTGCAGACCGGGCACCCTCAGGCAAAGCCATCCTCAAGGTACGAACGGAGCAGACTCACCAACAGCTAAAATAATCCATCACAAACAAGCCTGTGGTGAATTTCTGTTGTTTACTAGTGTCCTTATGTAATATAGAACCCAACCCCACCATTTCACCAAGTGAATTATGGTAATGGTGGTAGAATACTCAACTACTGTCCCCCGCAAGTATGCAACACTTAGATATTAGCTATTGGATAAAAAAGATGTTTTCCGGCAGTCAGCTTGACTCATCAACATGGACACTCTGTGGTCCTCCTTCCCGGATAATGATATATCCTTTTTTTAAACCAAATTCTTGACTCATCCTGCCCACTGGTTGTTATGTATGCAAATTACACCCAGAGCAGAGCAACACACAACGTAATCTCCAGACATCTCGTGAGATAGTGGTCCATCTGACTGTTCTCCTCGAGAGAAAAACAAGGAAACAAGCTCAGAAAGGAATTGGTGTGTTTGTGATGAGGTTCTAGCCACAGACGTTGGTGCCACACCCCTTGATCCCCTCCTGGCTCAGTCACTTCCTGTTTAGGGTTATTCACAGCATTTTGAAGAGTGAGACCTCCGGTGAGGAGGCGGGAGAGACAGTGAGTGTTTGGGTGGATGGCTGTATGGGAAAGGGGGCAGTACTGAGGTCAGCAGTGGGTGGAAGAGTGTTACAGTGGCGTATGCACACACACAGATCTAGGTCTACCACTCTTACTCACAGACACTCTCACTCTGTTTCTCTGTTTACTCTGAGTTCACTGTTGCCAAATATGATTTCTAACCACTGCTTACTCCATCTAAGAAAGCAAAACTGTAAAACTCTTCTTTTGAAAACTGACTGTTGACAGTTACGCACCTAGTTCTTTATGCGTATAATGTTAGAACTGTTTTCAACATTCCTTGTTATTATAGTTAATGATATAATTGTACCATATTTTAATTAGCATGTTTGGTTATTCCAATGAAGACACTGCTATTGGTACCGGACTATAAGTGGGCAAATTTAAGTCAATAAATTATAGTTAAATGACTGCATCTATTTGGCCTATTGTTTTTTCCTGAGTTTGTTAGAAAATTATGTATTTATGTAAAATATGTATTTAATTCACTTTTGGTCATATATTGAATTTGTAGCCAACATCTTGTTCTATTCTCAGAATGCATGTCCTGTTCAAGATGCATCATTCTTGTCCAAGATCCTCTTCTGGTGGTTCAGCGGGTAGGGGATTAAATGATTTTAAATACCATTAGAAGTGTTAATTTGCAAAAACAGATAACTCAGTTTTTAACCATTCTCAAAAATCATGTTTATTTTCATTGTGCATTCTAATTAATCTCAATCAAACTGCAGATTGACTAGTTTAAAAATATAAATGTACCAAAATACCATAATAAAAACAAAAAACAAGATTTTTGGAAAAATGTAACAGAGTAATCTATTTTTTGCAAATAAACTAATTTCTATTTAAATACATATTAGTCCAGTCACAGTGAAAGTAATGCATTTGGTTTGTGTTGTGTGCCCTTGCAGGTTAATTTTCAAAGGATACCGTTCTCCTCTTCAAGCAGAAGATCTGTGGAGACTGAGGGAAGAGGATACATCTGAGAAGATAATATCCGACCTGGAAGAAGAATGGACAGCAGAGCGCACCAAGTTACAGCAGTAAGTTCCATTAAAATAACAGACAGGTTTTTTTCCCCACACGTGACATTTTGAAGCACATGCACATTTATATTGTTTGTCGATGTTGCTGTGGATCCTCATGCTGCTTGCAATCACATTTCCATCTGAAAAATGCCCACAAAAGAGACAGACACAAATTGAGTCAAAAGGAGCCCTGGCTGCGTCCACGGTCGAGACAGGAGGATTGTGTCAATTGGTTGGCTTGTTAACACTTTTCTGTTTTAAACATAACAGTGTTTTCAAGTCCTCTGAAATCCTCTTTTAAGGCCTCACATGTCAGAGGTCCCATGCAGTTTACAATTTGTGGAAACTTGTGGCACAGGATGTTTTAATGTCATTCTGTTTTCAATTACAACTAACAAAGAGGTATTTAAAAGCTTAACAACTGCATTTAGGCTTTAGCACCAATTCCTTATGCACGTGTCTATTTGCCCCTTCTCCATCTACAGGCAGGAGAACCACCTAAGCAGCAGTATTGCTTTGGGATCTCGCCTACCAGACCAAGCCCAGTTCCTTAGGAAGATTCAGAAGGAGCAGAGTTCGGGATTCTGTCTCTTACGGACAATCGCTCGTAGCTTCGGACCCTACTTCCTAACGGGGACGCTGTGCATCATGGTCCACGACGCCTTCATGTTTTCAGTTCCACAGGTTCTAAGGTGAGAAAGTCAAAGCAGATGAGTCATCTTGGCCCAGTCCTTAGTTTAAGTTCATAAACTTTGGGCTTTTGGTATCTAGGATAAGTTAGGCGTTGGGTTGTGTTTATGAGAAGTTCTGTCTTCAAATAAACACAGATGGCCCCTCTGTGCCTTTAAAGGTTATCAAAATATTTTTAGAAGAGGCATCTTACGGTTCACAATATCTTGGGATGAAAACAGGAAGTGGCAGTGTGCAGCAGGTGCTTGAGTCAGAGACGCCATACCAGCCAGACAGAGATCATGCTGTTTATGCCCACAGAGAAGCAATTATGGCTTCAAGTCTGAAAGCTTGAGAGAGCGAGAGATGACCACAGCATTCTGTCCGCCGTAGACGTGTTAGCTTCGGGGAGGGTAGAGGAACACTGTCGGGGTTGTGGTTACTAAAGGCAAGCAGCCAGCTAAATGGGAGGTTCAGTCAGCTCCCAGCGAGCAGGGAGATCCAAACTGTACAATTTACATGTATTGTACTGGGATCCACTGTCAAAAAGGTGGACTTTGCTGGAAACTGTGGAAACATTCAAGGTCTTCTTCCCTGGTTTTTGTTGCATTTGGTTAGCATTCAGAAAAACATGAGGTACTAGGAACATGCTACCTCTTGTTAGGTTCATCAAATCCTCCATGCTCCATTTTCAAAGAAAGCTGTGGGTTTAAGCACTACTGTAAACCTTGAGCCTAACCACGATGGTTAGATGCGGTCTGCGTCAGAGAAATCAAGCCAAATACTTAGTTACATCACAAATCAGCAAATTTCTTCGGACTATATAGTGCCTTAATTCAAACCCTTTTTTCTCTTGTTTTTTTAAAGTCTGTTATTAGGCTTTATGAAGGATGAGGACGCTCCGCTGTGGAAGGGCTATTTCTACGCCTCTCTGATGTTCCTCCTGTCCTGCCTGCAGTCCATCTTCAACCACCAGTACACATACACCTGCTTTACTGTGGGCATGAGGGTTAAAACAGCTGTCATGGGTCTGGTCTACAGAAAGGTGGGCCATCTCACCGGCACAAAACCCTTATGATTCTATTATTAGTCTGTGGTTCTTGAGTAAAGGGAAGTATGTACAGAAATACTTTTAGGGGCATGGCATTTCATGAAATAAAATTACAGAAAACATTTCATGTACTATGTATAATGTGCTAGAATTCTCAATTTAAAAAAAAATTCTGTGTCACCATCTTATTTTTCCTCAGTCTCTTGTCATGAGCAGCGCAGCACGCAGAACATGTACGGTTGGGGAGATTGTCAATCTGGTCTCTGCTGATACCCAGAAGTTGATGGACTTTGTGGTGTATTTTAATGCGGTGTGGTTGGCACCCATTGAGGTTACACTCTGTCTTTTCTTTCTTTGGCAGGTGAGGACACATGTATTATTGTTTCGCTCACGTAAACTCCATTCTAGTAATATGAGTAAAATCTAAATATCCTTCTAAGCATTTGGAGATGCTTGCTGAATAGCTGTTTTAGCTTTCCAACAGAAATAAATGAGACATGTCTTGTTTGGCTTCTTTTCAGCATCTAGGACCATCTGCTCTAGCAGGCATTGCAACTGTGATCTTCATTTTCCCTCTGAACGGATTCATTGCAAGGAAGAGAAGCAAACTCCAGGTACTGTAATGTGTAACTCATCCATGATTCAAGCGTTGTCACTCATCTGCACTTTGAGGTCATTATATAAGGGGTTACTCTCCAATAAAACATACAGTAAATATCAAACCTAAAAGACTTTTTATAAATATGTTTTACTGCAACCTCCAGCAGTGCCAAGTGCATTTATATTTAATATTTCAATAATAACTTGACAAGATTCTCATGAAAAGAGATTACCCCCTAAAATTCTTTCTAAGCTGTGGGATCGTAGAGGAGTGCTGTGAATGAGCGCTAAAGAAAGTCAGCGTGAAGAGTCCACAGCTGGTTTAGATAGTGAAGTGAGCAGAGCGTGGGTGTGCGGGTTGGATTCAAGCTTCTCTTGTTCCTTTGAAGTTTCCCATGCTTCCTCTGTGGCAAAGTAACCACAATGCTTGCAAATGGCAATAAAACTTACATTTTCTTTTTAGAAAACATCAGACATTTGGCATGCCACTGATTGATCTCTCAGCCTCCTAGCTATTGTGTTCAAGAATTTATTGCCTTCTTCAGTATCAGTCATTCTGCTGTGAGGTCATCCTGCTGACAAGACATGCTCATATTGTTGTAATGCTAATTGGTGGATCAGCATACTTGTTCATCAGCAAATAATAGCATGGATAAGATGCTTAATGGTAATGGTTGTTGACCAAGAAAGACTTTTCTGCTTCAGTATAGCTACGTAACTTCAGACAATCAGTATCCAAAACAAAATACTTTGAAAACTTCAAATGTATAGGTTTCAAATCTTTATTTAGTGGTTTTGTGACTAAACCTGATGTTTAATAACTTTCCTGTTTTCTGGTTATTTCACAGGAGATACAAATGAAGTACATGGATGGACGGGTCAAGTTAATGAATGAGATTCTGAATGGGATCAAGATCTTAAAGTTCTATGCCTGGGAAAAGGCTTTTCTGGAGCAGGTCCTGGGATACAGAGAGAAGGAGCTTAAAACTCTGAAGAAATCACAGATCTTATACTCTGTGTCTATTGCCTCTTTCAACTCCTCATCTTTCCTGGTGAGGAAAAAAACCTTCTTAAGTAATGATTAGGGCACACATTGAATTACATTGCATTAATTAGTGTAAACATATATTACCACTGGGTCAGGATGTCATATTGATTTTTTTTTTTTTACTGTGATTTCCCTTCTTTGCCAGATTGCTTTTGCCATGTTTGGTGTCTATGTGCTCACTGATGATAAGAATGTTCTGGATGCTCAAAAAATCTTTGTATCAATGGCTCTCATCAACATACTGAAAACTCCCCTAAGCCAACTTCCTTTTGCCATGAGCACAACCATGCAGGTGAGAATAACACGAACTCTAACACCATTATATCCTGCCCTGATTAGGCTATTTGATCATGGTGTCTGTATTTAGTTATTGTTTGTGAACTTAATTTAAAATGTGCAAATTATTCTTGTATTGCAGGCTCTTGTCTCTTTAAAGCGTCTGGGAAAATTTCTTTGTCAAGATGAACTCAAACCAGACAATGTGACAAGGGAATCCTTTAAATCTGGTGAGGGATCACTTGTTGGCAGACACTATTGTGTAATAGATGAGGCTAAAAACAGACTGAATTTTGTCTGTACCCTGTGAGACTTACCCTCTGCCCCTCACTTCCGTCTGTCAGTAAAAATATGAGAGTGAGATTAACAACAGTTTGATAATAGCTTCTAAATTTCACAGTTAGATGGTAGTGATGTCTCACTTCCTCTCACTGGCAAAAACAATTAGAGATCTCTAAAAACAAACTGGATGGGAATATAGCATAGCCTACTACATAAACTATTATTTTATATTATTTTTTTGTATTATAACTAATTTTACTTGTAGATCATCACAGACCTTGCACAAAAATGATTAGCCTTGTTAAATTAAATATAAATTATATATATATACAAAAATGTATTTATATGCACTTGTTGTTCAACATGTTATTTATAACTTTTATATAACTATAAAATATGTTTTATTATATTATATTATATTTTTTCTTTATATTAAGTTCTTTTTTTAAACATAAAAAGACATATTGGTATACAATATTTTTAAAGTACCATTAGTACCATGTTGGTATGAACAAACATACAGGTTATTGGTTGTACAAAGAATTTTGATTGGGGGACAGTGTGGGCGGCATTCATCAAAGATGTTCAAGATAGCTTGTGAAAACTGTTATTGTGAAGATAAAGCTAATTAGACTGCGTAATTAAATCGAGTCTGTAATTTCACAAGCTGCAGAAAGCAATCTAGTTTACCAGAAGCGATCTCTGTAATTTCAGCTGCACTTTTCTCCAGGACAATTTGTGTTTGAGTTGATAGTCTGCCTTCATAAATTGCATGTTATGGTAAGTGATTAAAGCATGATATTACATGATTTACTTTTGCTCTGTGATTGTTCCTCTTTGCTTGTCAGATGTGGATGGTGTAGTGTTTGAGAATGGAACATTCAGCTGGTCTAAGGATGGCCCCCCATGTCTAAAAAGGTATTATTATCCAGAACGTTTCCACAAGTCCTCCTGAATACACAACCAGGCAATAAGTTTCCAAGTTTAAGCGACATCCCTCTCACTTGCTCTGTGTGTTGGAGCAGGATCAGTGTAAAAGTTCCCTGTGGTTCACTGGTTGCTGTTGTCGGCCATGTTGGCAGTGGGAAATCCTCAATGCTTTCTGCCATGCTTGGGGAAACTGAAAAAAGAAGCGGGGCCGTCTCAGTCAAGGTACATTAATCGAACATAATGCTCATTCTATATATTTTATGAAATATGATTTTGAATGGCATGCTATGATTTTAAAGAAAGTGACCGTAATGAGAGCCCTGCCTTTCAGAGTAGACTCACATGTAATATAAAACTATATGTAGTATAGAATTATATAGAATTATAAAATAAAATAGTCTGAAACCACATTGAAAATCTAAGTTAAATTTTGAAATAAACTAAATGTTTTTGCAATTTGGAGATTTGAAGATTAGATTAGAAAAGAAGATTATTTTTATTTCAAAGGCCACTGATCACATTTGAAAGTGCAAAATAGTTCATCCTTACAGTTTATTGTTTTCTTAGAATTTCTTTGCTTTTGTCAATATAGGGCTCAATTGCCTACGTTCCCCAGCAAGCTTGGATCCAAAACGCCAGTCTGCAGGACAACATTCTGTTTGGACGGGAAAAAAAGGAAAGCTGGTATCAGAGGGTGCTTGAAGCCTGTGCCCTGCTGCCAGATCTTGACAATCTGCCTGCAGGAGACGCCACTGAGATCGGAGAAAAGGTGAGACCCTCGTGTTCCACCCAAAGTAGAGGACTGAGCTTGCATGAGCTAAACTTTAATGATTCAGGTTTCAGTATGATCGTTAAGTATCCATACGAGACCAATCATGAATGAACATGCATCTGTATATAAGTCTTAATATACATTGAGATAAAAATAGTTTCTACATTGTCTTTTGCCAGGGTTTAAATTTGTCTGGAGGACAGAAACAGAGGGTGAGCCTGGCACGTGCTGTTTACAGGAAAGCTGACGTGTACCTGCTTGATGACCCCCTGTCTGCGGTAGATGCACATGTTGGTCAGCATATCTTCAACAAAGTCATTGGACCCAGAGGCATACTGAGAGACAAGGTGACTATCACTGTAGTGTTTATCCTACGAATGGGATGGGGGGTAATTATCTCTTTAGCATTGCCAACATCTAACATTTCTTTTTTTTTGCGAAGACACGGGTTTTGGTGACCCATGGAATGAGCTTCTTGCCTCAGGCGGATTTAATTCTGGTTCTGGTGGATGGGGAGATCAGTGAGCGAGGCTCCTATCAAGAACTTCTGAACCGGAATGGTGCTTTTGCAGATTTCATCCATACCTTTGCAAGCTCTGAAAGGAAAGAGTGCTTTTCAGAGGCCTCCCACAGAGGTAATATTACTGTGGTGTGTGTTCAGATACTTATACTAGCTGAAAAGAAATATGAAGTTATTGTGGATGCTGGTGATGCAGGCTTTCCCTTCAGAGAATCAACATGCACATGTTTTTCTGGTGTTGCCCTGCTTAAACGAGTGTTACACTATAAGCTACACCAGTCTCCATTCAGCATACACCAACTAGGACTAGTCTGAAACATCATATCGGTTTAAGCTTATCCTCTCAGAAGGGATATGTCAGATCCAAATATAATTTTAATGTGAAAATTCTTTTTATATAATTATGGATTCAGTATTATTGATCATTCTATGTTAAATCCATACATTTGCAGGCTCCAGAAGACTGTCCGTAAGATTGAGTGTTACTGAATACATGCCATTTTCCAGGGATCTGTCCCAAGAGCAGCTTATCAGGTATGAGATTTTAAATGAGCTTATTCTGTAATACTAAATATGACTTTAAACAATGCAAAAAGCTTTAAATGACACTGATAGTGTGGTGCAGAATGACTGCAGTTATAATGCAGCTATAGTGTTGCATTTAAAGTGCATAATTTATAACCATTTTGGTAATCATGATAATCTTGAGCATAACAAATATCTACTTACAGATGATTGAACCAAAAGTGCAAAAATGCGAGCTCATTACCAGATATTTAGACTCATGTCTGTAGCACTTAGCGATTGTTAAGTTATTCACTAAATATGAGAAGCCTAAAAACTGATTCAAACTCTTTTATAGTGGTGATACCAACAGTATTACAATTGAGCCACTGCCTGATTCAGATGATGACCACATCCAAGAAGACCTGGGCAAACTGACCAAGGTTGATAAAGCACGGATTGGCAGAGTAAGAGCATTTATCCTAAAACTTGATGACACTGCTAGATTAACCACATACATTTGGCTTATGATCTCAATTTTCCCTCTGTCCCAATAGGTCAAACTTGAGATGTACATTGAATACTTCCGCACTATTGGTTTGCCTCTGATAGTTTCCATTGTATTCCTATACGCCTTCCAACAAGCAGCATCTCTGTCTTATAATTACTGGTTAAGCTTGTGGGCTGACCAGCCGGTCATCAACGGCACTCAATTAAACACAGATCTGAAACTGGGAGTCTATGGAGCTCTCGGCTTCGCTCAAGGTCAGCAGAGTCTTAGTGTTTTACCTCAACAGCGAATTAAGTTATGATTCAAGTAAACTGAAGTAATTTCAATTTCTTTGGTTTTAGGAACTGCCATATTTGGTACCACAGTGGCCATCTCTTTAGGGTGCATCATCGCCTCCCGCCAACTTCACTTGGAACTTCTAAACAATGTACTCCACTCCCCTATGTCGTTCTTTGAGTCCACTCCCAGTGGAAACCTCCTCAATCGTTTTGCTAAAGAGATAGATGCCATTGACAATATGATCCCTGATGGGCTGAAGATGATGCTAGGTTACTTCTTCAAACTGATGGAAGTCTGTATCATCGTGCTGATGGCCACTCCTTTCGCAGCCGTTATCATACTTCCTATGGTGTTCCTCTATGGTTTCATACAGGTATGCCTGAATCTTGCGTTTAATCACAGAGGGCTAATTTGCTAGAACTGTCTAGAACCCATCTGCTGAGCCAGCGATACCTGAATTCAAAAGCAATGATTGAAATCATTATAGTTTTGGCTATAATCTCACACTCAATTTTTTTCAATCCTGAAGAGTTTCTATGTGGCCACATCCTGCCAGCTGCGGCGGTTGGAGTCAGTGAGTCGCTCTCCCATCTACACACATTTAAACGAGACAGTGCAGGGTGCCAGTGTCATCCGAGCGTTCAATGAGCAGTCGCGCTTCATCATGGGTGTCAATCACAAAGTGGATAACAACCAAGCGGCTTACTTTCCACGTTTTGTAGCCACAAGGTGAGGCACGACTCAAAAACTGAGAAAATAAATGTCCCAAACTAGGTGGGTGCAGTGGATTATAACCGGCACTGCTGATGCATTTCAAGACCGCATTCTGTGTCAATGGCACTTTTTATGGCACCTTATTATACTATTGTTTTGTGCATCCTGTAACATAGATATTGATTGCTTGATATTGATATTAACTTAATTCTGGGATGTCTTCTTGTGCAGGTGGCTAGGTGTGAATTTGGAGTTTCTGGGTAATGGCATCGTCCTTGCTGCTTCTATTCTCTCCGTGATGTCAAAAGGAACCCTGAGCCCTGGGATGGTCGGTTTGGCTGTGTCTCATTCACTTCAGGTGGGAATCATTTCAAATGTCTCCATGCAGAATCTGCCATTACTAATATAAATACAAGAGCTACTAGATATATTTCATGTGGCAGTCTCGCTCTCGCAATGTTCACCCTCAAACCAAAAGAGCTTTTAACTCTTGCACAAGATCTCCTGTGGTGTAGCTTTCATTTGTGGTCAACCTTTTTCACATTAACAGTTAGAGAAAAAAAACCCAAACATAATTTTTTTTTGTCTCTGTTAGAACAGACAAATCCCATCCCATCCGTATTGGCTGTTTTTTATATATTTTTATTAATCTCGTTTACATTTTTGTTTGCCGTTTTTAGGTGACAGGTTTCCTGAGCTGGATTGTAAGGTCATGGACAGATGTAGAGAACAACATTGTATCCGTCGAGAGAGTGAAAGAATATGCAGACACTCCAAAAGAAGTGAGTGTGGCTGTATAGCATAATTCAAACTACAATCTATTCATTTTTAAATAATTCAACTTATTAACCTTTATTTCCATTCATTTTTTTCTTTGTTGGTCAGTAATAGCAAGGATTTTATATCTATATCCTTATTTACAGGCAGCTTGGAGCATAGAGGGAAGTTCTCTACCGCCATCTTGGCCTCAAAAAGGGACCATAGAATTTCAAGATTATGGCCTTCAGTACCGTAAAGGCCTTGAGTTGGCCCTGAAGGGCATCTCTGTTCACATCAAAGAGCAGGAGAAGGTACGAGTGCAGACTTTACTCTTAATATTAGCATTTACTCTAAAATATTATTGCTGTCTATTTTCATGGATAATACCTGCCTCGCCTCATTTCTCTAGAACAAGGTTAGATTCTTGTAGACCTTGAAGGAGTAGCTCACCCAAAAATGTCATCAATTACTCTCAAAGATAATTTTATTGTTCTAACTAGGATATATGGTGGAAGTTCAAAGTACATTGCTGTAATTATGCTTAACAAACATTTGGTGGGATTGTGGTAATGCAAAGTGTTCCTGCATAAAAGCTACATTATATTTTTTGTCTGGAAGTCAAGCTATGATGAAAATGTTCCTGCAGATTTTTTTTTGTTCCTTATCCTTATCCTTATTATTATTATTCAGATAGGTATTGTGGGAAGAACTGGTGCAGGAAAATCATCTTTGGCCCTTGGAATTTTCCGTATCTTGGAAGCAGCAAAAGGACAGATCTACATCGATGGAATCAATATTGCGGAGATCGGGCTTCACGATCTAAGATCCCGCATCACCATCATCCCACAAGTGTGTACAACTGAGATATTCCATTTAGAACCAAAATTATCCTAGAATTTCTTTGTCATGTCATGGCTTTTTCAACTTGTATGAACTTTTCAAATCTGTTTTTACTATCTTTCCAGGATCCAGTGCTGTTTTCAGGATCTCTCCGAATGAACCTTGACCCATTCGATGCCTACACTGATGAGGAAGTGTGGAATGCCTTAGAACTGGCTCACCTTAAACATTTTGTGTCCGAACTTCCAGATAAACTCAATCATGAGTGCTCAGAAGGAGGAGAAAATCTCAGGTAAGTGCATCTAACAGTACTATTCTTTCATATTTTTTTTTTTGTAACTAAAAAGCAGTTTAAAGTCTATTTATTTCATATTCTCGAATAACCAGCAAAGTACAGCCATGGTATTTTAATACTTTAATTAGTAGAGACACTGGATTAACAATGGTGAATGGTTCTCTTTCTGCAGTCTTGGTCAGAGGCAGCTGGTTTGTCTAGCAAGAGCTCTTCTCCGAAAGACAAAAATTTTGGTGCTGGATGAGGCCACGGCTGCACTGGACCTGGAGACAGACACCCTGATCCAGTCCACCATCCGCAGCCAGTTTGAGGACTGCGCTGTTCTTACCATCGCACACCGCCTCAATACCATTATGGATTACACAAAGTATGTCAAGATACAAAGCCATTGAACAGTGGTTCCCAAATTTTCCTCTGTGGCATTGCTTGTTCTATTTGTTTAAGTGTTTTTGTTTAAGTGGTCCAAAATGTTCGAGGACAAATTACCATTCTGATTTTTGCATTCATAAATTGCTACACTATTGACAAATGATGATTAATTTTAGTTATGCGACTGTTTTGCAAACAGTATTTGTTGCACTTTAGTTTACTTCCAGGTCAATGGCCGCTGTAGGTAAATAACGATAATCATGTTTATTTACTGTAATGTAACACTATATACATTACAAATATTTTTCGCGGACGTTGCTACAGTTTGGGAACCTCGTTACTATATTTGCCTATTACACATTAATTCGCTCATGTTTAAATGTTGTGTTATTATTGTTTTTTCAGGGTGATTGTGATGGACAAAGGACATATCGTCGAGATGGATTCTCCCTGTAACCTTATTGCAAAAAGAGGCCAGTTTTACTACATGTGCCGGGAAGCTGGGCTCTTATAAGACTTTACACATCAACGGTCTTCTTGCGCCTCCTTGTGGGGAAGGCAAAGAATCTGCAGACTCTTTCTTTCTCAGTTCTCGGGACATCCCAACAACACAACTGGTGCTTTACAAGGGAATAAGACCAGACACTTGAATCACACACTTCCCCACAAATGAAAAAGGTTGGCCTGGTAAATTTGATGTATGTATTTACTAAGGTTTGCTTGCCGTCTCAATGGGAAGAGTAAGGAAGAAAGAAAAACAAAGATCGGTGCCTCCAAAGCTATTTGTAGGGCTAAAGAACAGAGTAGTTGATGAAAACGTGTAAATATGGCACCTATTTAAATACACAAAACAATTAGGGGAGAAAGTGTCTGTTCTGCCTGGGCCAGGTGAAAACACATGAATGTGAATAGCTAAGGTGTTAACTTTGTTGCACAATCAATGAAGAAAATTCTATAAGCTCTAGTGGATTCTTAGTTCTCTTCATAGACCATGTTATGTGAAGAATCACGTAAGAGTGTTTACAAACATATTGCCACATATACTTGACCTAAAATTCCCTGAAAAATTCCAGACACTAATTAAAGCTTTTACGAGGGGTTTAGGGAGAAAAACAGTACAGTTCCCCAAATAGGTTGTGGTGTTTGTTCGTTTCAGCCATAGTAAACAAATAAAGGGGACTGTAATGGCTGGAAGAAAGAACATGCAACCTGTACATAATTATAGTGATATTACATCACATCATTATTGCTGACTAAATAGGTTTAATATCTCAAGAAAATATTGTTCACCACCATTCTGAAGGCAAGATTTTTATTTAGCAGTTTTGCACTTCAGTGTAAGAAAAGTGTTTTACAAGCATTTTGTACTCGGTTACTGTAGATCTTTAGAAATATATTTAAATCTTAAAAGTGGACATGAAAAGACACTGCATCTCGTCTTGTAAGACAATGCAAAAAGCTACATGTGTGACATGTACATTCAAGTGCCTTTGTGACACTCCAGATTTTATTTATATTTTATATTTAATCTTTATTGACACTTCATCTCATGTTTTTGTATGTTTATACATGTAATAACTGTGTATAAAGAAACTTTTGACATCTTGTTAAAGGATGCGTCCTTGTGCTTCTATAAGCTTTTCTTCAGACTCCATATTTGATGGCAAACTGAAAAACATGCGGTTAAACAATTACACAAAATTCTTTGGACATGACAAAAAAAGCCTTGGCAGAAAAAAAAAAAATGAGTACCAAACTATATTTATTGTTTACAGTAGTAAAGGACAACAAAAAAAATGTACATATCAGTACAGAAGGACGCCAACATCTGGAAATCTGAGTCAAACTCTCTCCCTTTCAGCCATATGAATTACACTGGGAGGGCAAGAGAAGTTAAAAGAAATCAGACCAGTCCTTGCGAGCAATGACAACACCTCAACAAAGCCTGAAAGGATTCCCTTTTGTTTTGTTTCAAGACCTGGTCAGGTTTTAAAAAAAGGGGGGGAAAATAAGATGAACAGAAAAAAAAAGATATATTGGTCTTTTTTGATCAGTCCTGTTTCCACAACAAACACTTGAGTGGAAACAGAAACGGTAAATGGATATATTTCTACAGATTTTAAAAGTATAAACACAGAACTAGTTGGTGTAATCCTGCCTCTATTTGCTAATCGAGTACCATCTTTAGGGTTTGGTCCAGAAGGAGTCACTGTAAATTGTATCTTGTAGTCAGCGGCTTGATTTTTAATCGACCTCCACCGAGATGGTTCACAGATCCCGTCCCTTACAGTGAGCTCATACGAGAAGCGGCCCCATTAAAAGGCAGATGAATACAGCACTGGTTGAACATATTTCTACAACACATACAGGCAAATCGAATCGGAGTGGACACAGACCTACTTAAAGCTCTTAAGAATCAAAAGGTGAAGAAAACAAAACCTATGCTTCCTCGCTTTATATTGGGCGGATATACTATGGAGAGGGTGAACGGTACCCGGGGCTTGTCGAGTGAATCAGTGTTCGGAGCAACATAAAACCCTGCATGGTGGCTGGTGTGGATATTCTGAATAAGTACGCCCTCTGGCAGTCTTCTTGGGTTTGTTCCCCCACCACAGTAGCCGTCTAATCATTGCGCATATAAATATTACTGGAAACACATTTGCGGTGCCCACTCTAGGAAAGCTAGAGATGACAGAATAGAGAGAAAGAGAAGGGGAAACGATGTGAAAGCATCTGAATGAAACATCATAAGGAATAAAATAGATAAGTGTGGGGTTCAGGTGGTGTGGAGTTTTAGCAGGAGCCGCCAGTTTGTTGCTGAAATACATCAATCGTGTCCTCGTCCTCCATCTCCAGCTAACAAATGCAAAGGTAACATTAGTTAATACATCGACTAACGCTAAAATAAAATACATTAGGTACAGCATTTATTCATTCTTTACAGCTTAATGATGGTTTGTGTAAGCTTAAAGATACATCTTTACATTTTTAATGCAATAGTAAATGTAGAAATTAACATTAAGCAAGATTAATAAATCTTTTAGATCTGCAATAGTAAATAAAGTGAACTTTACTGTAAAGTGATACCCAATTAGGGTATCAAAATTATAGTTAATATTCAATCATCATCTGGTCACATAAAAAAATCCTACACCGAGATTAGGTGGTAAATCAATAAGAATGATCAGAGGCTTCAAGTGTTAAAACTACTATTTAAAATTATTTTAATTGGAATAAACATGAAATAAAATAAAAAAAAATCAATAGATTTTCAACCTTAACTAATTTTTTGTTGGAAGCATTTTGCAATTGTTTAAAAGGACAAACATGGCTAAAACAGAAAAAGATGAAAAACAAAAAAGGCTAAAACCCTTAACAAAACTAAAATGAAAAGCAAAAACAAACATAGAAGCCAATATAAATAGCACTATAATAGCACTGGATATTACGTCACAAAAAAACTCACCTGCGCCGGTGTGTCTGTCTCATTAATTGGTTGCCCGTCAAATCTAAATCTAATCTGTCTTATCGACAAGCCCTGAAATAAAAGCAATACTTATATATTACAGAATTTTTAAAATACTTATGCAATATATACAATAAATATGAGTCTTGTGTACTGCCCACACAGCTGTCCTGTGTGCCATGGTTTACCATGAGAATGATTATCTATCTAGTGGAAATGCCTTACCTGTCTCTCACAGTACGCTTTCATTAATTTGCTGAGTGGTGTGTGCCTTTTAATTTTGAACTGGACCACCGAGCCATCCTGTCCTGCCACCTTCAGATTGATGTGGTCATTCTCTGTTTTCACTCCCTCCTGAAACAATATCAACAAAGTGCACGTATGAGAAAGCAAGGAAGATCAAAGAGAGCAAAATGTACACATATGAAATGAATGAAACACAATCCTGCTGTTGAATATGATACGAGTCCATTGGAAGGCTATAACTTAAGCAGTGAACAAGGCCTAGTAGTGGCTGCTAAGTTTTTAAAGAACTAAGTGAACTAAGGGGAGGGGTTAAAAGCGCAAAACGCATGAAACTATAAGACAGCAACAGTGAAGCGAGCGAGAGGTACAAAAACAGACATGCAAATACAGCAGCAGCAAATGTTAGCCTTCTATTCAAACGTTGTAGCAGCTCTGTGCGCCATTTTTAAGCATCTGGCGCAGCGAGGTGCATCTCAAAACTCAATACCGTAACTGACAGATTCACCAAATCAAACTTCTTGGCTGAATACTTTTGACTAGAGTAAAAAATACACGGTCTCCGTTTATTTATCATCCATGCCATTGAGTGCTGCGAGGCTCTTTTGTATTTCGTTCCGTGGTTCTTGCGGCTTTTTCTTACGCCAGTGGCGTAACGTGGCCGGTGAGCGCCACTCCGCTCTCACAAAGAAAAACCCGCAAACGCTGAATAACACCGGAGCAAACGCGCGCTGCGTACAAAATAATAGCGTTATTTGAATGAGCATCTGATTAACGGGACACTTAAAACGCGCTTTAATAAAAACACGAATCTGCAAATTAAAAACTGATGGCGTTTGTATAAAAACAAGACAAAGATTGCGTGCCGACCGCCTTTCTCCTGCATAAATGCGCAAGCTTACTCTCAAGCAAGGTTGCACAAAATGAAACTGGAACTCGGCCTCACGCGGCTCGTTTTGAGCGAAGCTTCAAAATACGGCAAAATTACAAATCGGATGCTCACCTTAGGCTTGTCTTCGGACATTTTTGCAGGTGTATGTTGGTCTGTATTATGGAAATATACTGAACACAAGATGCGCTCTCCACACTGTAGAGCAACACAGCTGCCGACGGGGACGCGCTTTCCTTTACCTACTTTACCAATGATTGGTTGCTTTCTGGTCACGTGGTGCGCCTGTAGTTCGCGGGGGCGAGCAAAGCTCCCCGCGAATTTCTGTGGATAATCAGGAGTGTGCTCATCATGTACTTTTAGGACTTGACATCAGGGCCAACGAACTAGTTTTTTTTTTATTAAAATGTGCATTTGGTTTTAACAAGAGTGATTTGTTAGGATACAACAATATTTGGCTGAACTATAACAATATGAAAATCTGGAATCTAAGGGTGAAATCAAAGTCATGAGTTAAAAACTCATAAAGTTATGCAAATTCCAAATTCTTAGCTATGCATATTACTATTCAAATATTAAGCTTTGATACTTACGAAAAGAAAAGTACAAATTTACAAAAAGAATCTTAATAGAATATGAACTTAACATCCTAATGATTTTTTGGCACAAAAGAAAAATAAATTATTTTGACCCATACAATGTATTTTGGGCTATTGCTGCAAAAATACCCGTGCTATGTACGACTTTGTATTTGTGGGCCAGGGTCACATTTGTATGTAATGGTTTTCTTTGTTTTCTGGCCCAGTTCTGTTATGTGTTGAAAAGCAAGTTATCAGGTTTTTCACATCAGCTGTTAAAATAGTCATAATGCCAGTGTTGAAGGTTAAAAAAGACTGACAGCAGATGCTTTTGATGTTACACCAGAATGCTTAGGCTATGTGTCACTGTGAAATGCTACTTTGGCCCAGTTTCCCTTGGCTTCTGCATCTAATGTATGTGTTTTATTAAACATCCAGTCAGAGAAAAGTCAAAATCTTTATTTAGATATATTGCAGACATTAGGAAAAAAAATGAAATAGACAGCTTCTATCCTAATTACCATTTTATTAACATTTTAACAGCTCCATGCTGACAATTTGATGAAAATAAAACAGACGTTGACTTTAAAAAAAGTAAAAACAGACAAGAAACTTTAATTATCATTATTATTTCATTAAATCAATGAATATATAACATCAGCAGGTATTCATCAAATATCCAGATATGAAAAACAGTCATGGATTAATAAGTAATCCTTCACTCTGTTCCAAACCTAGCAGATGCTTATTTGTCTTCAGATGGGAGCATTACATACTTCATTATTTATTATTATATTTTATTAGCCTATTATTTTTGTTTCAGTGAGACCTATTTTCAATTAAGTAATATAATATGAGTATAAAACCAGTTATTTTCATATTAAGATGGTGGTGGGTTGAGGGTTACAACGATTGAATAGATAGCCTTTGTGGAAAATGGTAGAGCACAAAATAAATTAACAGAAATGACAATAAACTGAATTTTATTATAATTCTGTATTATAAAGGGAAAATTATAATTTTTGAGCTCTGTTGAATCTTATTATTTAATAGATTTTTGCAATTTTGAAATAGGCAGCAGATAGTCAAAGTATTAATCTTTAAAACAGTGCTCCCATCATTTTAGCTTGGATTCTCAAATCTGGCATAAGGGCTTGCCCTGCTGAGACCTGGTAGAGAGAGACGGGGAAAAACACAAAAGATAAAATCATATTTATTAATCAAATATACAAGCAAATATATAAAAACATATTTTTCTATCTGAAAAAAGAAATCTCAAAGACCTTAAAATTAATGTGTAATTTTATGAACACACAAATCTGAATGTACAAATACACATATATTATGATTTATATCCTGGAGCGTTTACTGAAGAAACACAGGAGGCCAAATTGAATACTTACCACTAGAGGGAGCACAACTTCAAAAAATGAATACACTAGGCATTGCGTTTTAAAAACGTAACTTTTTTTTTCACTACGCTGGACTTATTTTCAAAACACTGTCATATGCTTCTAACCTTTATATGGACTGAAAGCATTTTCTTTTTTTTTTCTTGCACTGTCCGAATAACAACCAGTTCTAATTCACTTATTTATTCAGTTTTGAGATCAGGAAATTGTTGACTCACCATATTTTTGTCGGATCTCATCATGTCTAATTTTCAACTCAGCTTTTCTGTGAAACAAGAACATAAATTCGTTGTGAAATCACACTCACAGCCCAAAGGTATGTTGACGATTTGCACCCATCACACCCAGAACAGGTTTCTCATAGAACATCATCAGTCGCATCATAGTTCCTTTTAACATGTTTTGTCTGCTTTGAAAATTCAGAAGTTGATATGCTACCCATGATGCATCTGCATGTAGATAATATATATGGATAAAAGAACATGTTCAACACAAAGTACTATACGGAAATGGAAAATGTCCATTATTAAACTGGTTTACCATAATATCTTGTATACTGTCACGTCCATTTTAAACATTCAAATATCAGTCACTCTTACCTCTCCTCTTGTTTGGTTTTTCTCTTGTCTGTTTGCCGGTTCATCCTGTTTTCAAATCGAGCAGATCTGAAAGACAAAGTTTGTTAAATTTGAGAAAATTAAGTCGTCAAGGCCTTTCTTTAATGATCTAGAGCTTTCTTGGTTCTCGGCTGTTTAACAGTGATACAGAAATGTTGACCAATATTCACCTTTTAAGTCAATTTTTTTTTGACTTTATCTACATTTATGTAAGTAAAAGAATTTTAGCCTGTGGGAGGTGACACCCCCCTGACTGTATTTAAGTAAGCTGGAAGTGGAGGGTGTTATTTGTCAACCATATAATAAAAGTTGATGTGACATACAATAGGTCAAACATCTCTTGAATGTTCAGACTTACCCAACGTTCTCACACTTGCAGCAGCAGAATATACACAGCAAAACACCAATGATGAGCATCGCTCCAGCCACTGACAACGCAATTATCAAAATCTGGAAGTTTACTGAAAAAAAGAAGAAGAGCGAAAATCGTAGAACACGTTTGGTTAATTTGGACTAGAGAATAGACTACATATAATCCTATTTTTGATTGTCTATGATCGATACCAATTTTTATTATGTTTTATCTTTGTAAAACATTTGGGTCAATTTTGATCAAGAGATACATAAACATAATTTGATACATAATTTGTTTTTATATTACATATATAACCATTTTACAAATTTTGCACATTTTGTATGTATGAAGTGTCAAAAATATCCATGAATATACTGGACTAAAAAAATACTTAGAAAGGTTTCATAAATTTGGACTGTTTTTGAGCAATTATAAATTATAAAAGTATAAATTCAGAATTTAATTAAAATCCATTCGTTTTAATGGGATTAATAATTCTCAGATTACATGTTCATATACATTTAATACAATCTAATCAATATTGAAAAATAAAATTTACATATTTTTTCATGGTGTTTTTTTAATTTATTTTTTTAAAATGTGGTTTATGTGGAATTAAAAACGCATGCAGTAATCACTTGATAATAACAAAGTAACAATCGAAACTTTGATTTATGTTTATGTAAGAAGTTGCTGATCACATAATTAGTTAAAACTGTTTTATAAAACAACGATTCATTAGACCGGGATTGCACAAATAGTATGCAGATTTTGCACCAATATACTAAAAGTTTTTAATGATTGTTTTATTGCTTTTTTGGACATAATAATAATAACAACAGTAAATTACTATTAGCCTACAATAAAACTATCACATACCTTAAATATAACTTCACATTAATAGTATATAATAGTATATATTTTAATTCTATTGAAATAAACTATTACGATCAATCATCAAAATTAATATAAACCTTTGCTACTAATTTTATTTTAATTATCATTTAAATTAGAAAGTAATTACAAGATAACTACTATGGTGCTGTATTCTATGCATTACTAATAATTATTATATTATTATTATGCAGTAAAGCCATTGTTTAATTCAGTTTTGTGCTATGTCTGGTTAAAAAGGAAGACAAGAAAGATGTTCACAAAGCTGGAAAAGAGTATCGTAAATAACAAACGTAGAAAAATAAGTGATAGACAAACTGAAAAGCATGTCTTACTTGTGCAAAGGCCCCATCGAGCATCACTCAGTGGGCAGAGGGAATGGGGGGGCAGGATGGTTTTGGCTGGGTATGTGACACATGTTTTAGTTGGAATGCACCACAGACACTAAAAAGACAGAAAGTATAGTTATATACAGTCATCCACTGTATCCATGATTCAAAGCTCAAGATTTTTTATTCTCCACATTTAGGGTTGCAGGTAGTTACAGTAACAATGACGATGAGGGTACGACATCAGCAGAGCTAGTTATTACAGGCTTGATACAGACACACGTCATTAACTGTGAGAAAAGCTGTCTGTGTGTGTGTGTGTGTGTGTGTGTGTGTGGTATATATTTGTGGTTTGTTTGGGAGTATCTTAATAAATACAGAATCCTAAAACTATATATACACAGACATAAATGCACTGATGGACCTGATAGCACCATGACTAAGCACATGAGAACTAGTTATGTGATGTAATAATCTGTGTGGTAGTATTTGGAGCTATTGTAGTAGCACACCTCTTCACAGTAAGCAATGATTTAAGGTATTATTCACATCCATTACACAAATCTTACTCAGGTTTAAGTCTCTGGTTTGGATTTTAGTTGAATATGTAAATCATAGTAACAGTAATGCTGGTCTTAGCAAACACCACTAAATAAAAGGCAGACATTAGTTAATGAATATTTAGGTGGCTGACTTTTTAAGAGAAGTGCACAGGACGTCTCAAGTGACGCATGAGCTCTCGGAAGGAATATGAAGCAGTAAACACCATGAACAGCCCAAACCTGTTCCACAGGTGAGATACGTGACGATCTGATAAGTGTAGAAAAATCCTGCCAATCTTGCTGCTTGCTGAGTTCATTACTTCTATGTCAGTATGATTTTTTTTTCTTTCTCATCTCTTTCCTCATGTTTTTGGTTCTCATGAGATCTGATTTATACATTTCTCTCTCTCATAGAGTAACATGTTTTCACCAAAACAAGGTCAGTCTGCTTTGTTGACTAGAGACAGGCAAAAATATAAAGGCAATAATATCTCAAAAACATCAAAGAAAGAGAAAAAATCTGATTCAAACTCACATCCACATACGCCAAGCATTCATCACAGCTTGTACCGTTCTTGCTCTCACAACCTAAAAAAGTGAGAAGTGTGAGAGAGGACCTGTTAGTTGTAGAAATGAACTGAAACTTATGTTTGTAATATGTGTTAAGCACAGCAACAAGTTTATTGCCTGATTCTATACATCAGGCAACAATAACACCCTTTGAGACAGTGGTTGCTTGGCCATCCTTAGTTATGAACCAGGCTAAAGCAGCATGGGAAATCAGTAAGGCATTTGGTTTATATTTATGTCTTATGTTTAGATGTAGATTAAGTAAAAAACAACTATTACAATACGTCTGATTATTAAAGTAAACTCCTTTTAAAATGAGTTTTAATGTAAATTTAACATCAGTGAAACTAGAGGTTCTGTAACAGTAAAAAAGCCAAAAGTATTTGCCTTACTTGGATGTGGTGTTGTAGTCGGCGCTGTACGTGTCGTAGTTTGTGTTGTCGTAGTTGAAGATTCTGTAGTCTGTGTTGTTGTTGTTGTTGTTGTTGTGTTTGGACTAGTTGTGTTTTGTCCCAGCGTTGAGCTCAAACCAAAGAGAAGCAGGACGAGAGGAGTAAAATGCATGTTCTCTTCTTTAAACGAACAAACACGTAAATAAAACGGACTTCTCTGTTAGTTTGTAATTGATTTTGTTAGCTAATATCTCCCCTTTAAACCTCAGACCAGATACTTTCTTCGACTAGAAACCGAGAACAGGTTTTCTAGTTTTGTTTCCCTTTCACTGCGTTTAACATCCTTCAGCAGCTTCAATTACAATACCTGCGTCAATGAAGGCGTGGTTTATTATTGTTAAGCAGTAGCTATGTAATACAAAAGCTGCTTTGTCATCTTTCACTAGCGATGATGGCTTACAATTTAAATATTACGTAGTTCATGACGTCACATTGTAATCTTCCAACGACGAAATTATGCCTCATGATTATTAAACCTTTATCAGAAAATGATTAGCAAAATTACTACTCTTTTTTTTTGTTGGGTAGGTTTTATATTCACAAGCAGACATTAGTTTGTCTGTATATTTCCCTGATTTTTGCAGTGTTTCAATCTTTTATATAATAATAAACAATAATATAATAAGGTCAATAAAGTTTCCAAATCTGACATAAATTGTTTGTATTTTTGAATGTATGCATACTACTATAATGTAATTATTTTGTAGGCCTATTTGTACTATATATACTGTATGTATGAAATATGAAATATAATAGTGCCCAAAACCAATAACAATAAAAGTAAATACATGTTAATTGTTTGAATTATTTTGATTATTTGTACATTAAATAATTAATTGTTAAGCATTGGGCCTATGTTTTATGAGTCATATTTTCTCACAGGATATAGCGGGCCTATTTCATAATAACGCATAACCACATGTTTTAGCACCCTGTTTTAGCACCCTCTGGTGGATAATAAATAACACACAGTAAGTTGTCAGACAAATGATATTCACCTTCATTTAGGATATTCAGTATACAAACGAAACCAGTGCTTGAGATAAATTACAATAATTTATTAAAGCATTTTGTAAAGCCAGTTACAAAAGAAAACTTTTTTCTCTCTCTTTCTTTCAATATTTTAACAAGCACAATTTTTTTCCTCGAGTAAGCTTTAATTTATATTATTATAACAATGGCAATGAAGAAATTACATTCAGGCCTTATACTGGCTGCCTGCAGCTGAGCAAGGCCCCCAGTGTGAATGTGTGAGAGACAGAACCAACCGTGCTAAATCTGTGTGCATGTTTTATGCCGATTTTGTTTTTATGTGAGCATGTCTGTGACCATGTGTGTGTTAATATGTGTGTATGAGGCAGAGTGTAAGCTTTCACCTGAGACTTCTCGGCTGCTCTGACACCACCTTCTCTTAACACACACACTTACACACACTCAGTAACAACAAGACATACTGTTTGTTACTTCATCACACCATCACATCAAATCTTCTCCACATATTCATGACAAGTCAACGCTATACATTTCTTCACAGCGTTGGCAGCCCTTTAATGCTGATCTAAGCCTCCAAAAACATCTGAGATCAGCATTGAAGGTTAAACCTACACTTTCATTTTTCCAATTATCAACAATAACACCATCATAACAGATAAATACACCAAACCCTCACCCACCCCTTCTGTTTCATAAATATAATAACAATACCAATAGAAATTTTCATACACATAGCTCCCTAAACATCATCATATTCCATCATCAATATCCTTATTTCAATTCATTGTTAAATTCAGACATACATGTTCACCAAAAAAAAAAAAAAAAAAAACAAGAAAGAAAAAAACCCAAAACCTTGCATTACACTGACAAATATAATTGCATATCAAACAGCAAAATTACACATGTACTGTCGCAGGATTATACTCACGTAAATAAAACCAACAGGCATACTTGGACTCATAATGTGTTGATCAAGAGTCAGTGGGTGATGATTTTTGGTGTTACAGTCCATTTTAGATCTCAGTTATGTTATCTGCTGTCTGTCATCTCTCTAGAAGCATGGCCACTCTGGAAACAGTCTTGGCAGAGCTCCATCATGACATGAAACACAAAAAGGCTGCTTTGGCCATGATAAAATGCCAGGAAGCTAAATTAAAAAATCTTACAAGACAAAAGCAAAATCGTAAACTTTAAGAATGCACCTTAATGTATGTGAAATATGAGACATGTATGGTAATTCGTCAGGCAGTTCTTTTAAGACAGATGGTCACTTTACCTATGGTTTCAGGGAAAAGATATGCAGCTACGCAAGTTTAGCCACCAGTTGGACAAAATGCACTTTAAAGAATATGAGGCAAAATGGGTATAATATCCATGCCAGCAAATTACATACATCCTCATAAGATTTCTATGCCCTTTAGGCAAGCCTTTGTTTTTTCTTTTTAATTCAAAGACCCACTTGTCTTAGCTTGTGCTGGTTTTTCTGTTCAGTCAGATATGATGGCATTATGCAGTTTAAGGAGATTTAAAATGTACGCAGGGGCTATATATATATATCATTCAAAAGTTTGCTGTACAAAACAGTAATATTGTTTAATATTATAACAATTTTAAATACTGTTTTCTTCTTTTTTTGCCATTAGTGTCACATGATCCATCAACAATCATTGTAATTTGTTGATATGGTCCTCAAGGAATTATTATTAGGATCATTCGATGAATGGAAGGTTCGGAAGAACAGCATTTATATTAAATAGAAATATTTGATTATAAATATTTTTACTGTTACCTTTGAATAATTGAATGCATCACTGCTTAATAAAAGTATTTAAAAAATCTTACTGAGCCCAAACTTTTGAATGTCAGTTTTTGTAAATAAGATCTCCAGCCTTACATACTGTGAGCCCATAATTTTGCATCAAATGTTAGGCTTTAAACAGTGCTTTAACCATAAAGTGTTTTACAATTAATGTAACGTATATGAGTTGAAACAGCACAAAACACACGCATACTGAATCTTGTTACTTAATACAGTACTTTTCATTGCCTGCTTTGCGCAGGCAGATCTGGGACAACTTTCATAACACTTCATAACCATTATCTGATCTCTGTAATATTGAATTGAGGTGCTTAGGAAACCAAACTGGTCAAAATGGGTAAATGGGTATGTACAGGTAAAATTACACAAGCTTTGCAACACTGGCAAAAATAACAAAAAAAGGAAAACATTGTAATTACTGTAAATACAAGCAATGTCAACAGTATCAAATGTAACACTTCAGCATATGTATTTATAGACTCTGGCATTTAATACAAAATAGGATGTTGCATTGACAATGTGTGAACAGTCTTACAAACAAGACAGTTGCTACTGATTTCCACATACTGCTTGGCCCCGATTATACTGCGATCTCATTGGCTGACTGACTCCAGGTGGCCTCTGATGGTAGATATGGCAAAATGGATATATATTTTTATAAATATATACATAACAATTACACACATTTCATAGTAGCAGATTTTTGTGTTGCTTGTTGCTTTTGGTGCCATCAGCCAATCAAAGCTGCCAGGATGTCATATTCCTGCGTCTCAAGTCACATGGCATTTATGGCTCAAAAAAACCTGTATGTGAAATTGAGTGGCCACGAGCATAGATGACAGAATTCAAACCACATGCTTCTGGGGTGTCCTGCTCCAGCCGAGCAGCTGACATTGACATGAATGGGAATGTTAACACATAGCTTTCTCTTCCTGCTCTCCGAACGGATTTCAGCAGCCATGGCTTCACAAAATAGCTCTGAATGTGCTCCATAAAGCATTCACCTCTGTGTGTGTGTGGGTGCACAAACTCTGATCTCAAACACAAGCACAATATACACACCTCTGTAAAACTACCGGTAAATGGATTTGTAGGTGGTTGTCGTTAGGTGCAACATCACTGAGGGTAGAGAGAAAGTGATAAAATGGAGAAGAAGAGAGAAGGAAATAAATAAGGTTGGTCATCAGTCAAAGTGCTGGCAGTGAGGGGAGGGAACAGTGAGCAGGTTACCAGGCTTTGTTGTGCTTCATAATGGTGAAACTGGTCTGATAAATACTAAACAAATGTGTGTGTGTGCTGTTGTATTTAGGACAGGTATAGAGAGGATTACAGTAGGTTAGGTTCAATCGTTGCAAGGGTGAAGTCTCTGTTTCTTCTCTGCTCTCATTCTCCAATCAATAACGGTCAGTAGTATATTTCCCTTTTATCGCATTGTGTTTCTGGACACTTTGGGCACTGGTTGGCATCGATCACCTCATCCAGGTGCTGCTGTTGCTGGTGATGGACATAATACTGCAGCGCTTTTTGACGATCATGTTGATGTATGCCTTCATGATCTTCGTGATTTCACCCACCTTGAAGACCAAAACAAACTTATCATCAACAATCAATATGTTAAAAATCACATGCCAATCCTACCACAGAAAAGGGAATAAAGTAACAAAGCGCCTTCAATTTTCCTCAACCATTGAAGCAAACAAACAACGTTTTTTCCAGCACAGTACTAATAACTGAGGCACCCAAGTGTATTACCTGAGATGTCTCGAAGAACATCTCTCTTTCATCAACAATGATTTTGTATGTGCTGGGCTGAGGTGCACCGAAGAAAACGATGTGCTCATACTGGAACGTTTCGAGTGGTTTGGGTTCACCCCGTTTGTACACGGAGACATTTTCAGCACTGACTCCCAGCCACAGATCATGAGGGAAGCCGCCCTCCTTACACTGCAAACAGAGAAATAAAAAGACAAACACATATAATAATTAGTAATGTCAATTAACATCAGTGGCTAAATACACAGCACAAAAAAATAAAGGTAACACTAAAATAACACATCCTAGATTTGAATAAATGAATTATTCGTATTAATTACGTTGTTCTTTACATAGTTGAATGTGCTGACAACAAAATCACACAAAAATGATCAATGGAAATCAAATTTATTAACTCATGGAGGTCTGGATTTGGAGTCTCACTCAAAATTGAAGTGGAGAAACACACTACAGGCTGATCCAACTTTGATGTAATGTCCTCAAAACCTCAAAATGAGGCTCAGTAGTGTGTGTGGCCTCCACGTGCATTTATGACTTCCCTACAATGCATGGGCCTAAATTCTTAAAACTAGGATTCTATTGATGTTTCCATTCGTGCTGGATTTACAAAAATAGAGAAATAATCGTGTCTGTGCCACAAAAAAACTGGGCAGCCTGATGAGGTGGCGGATGGTCTCCTGAGCGACCTCCTCCCAAACCTGGACTGTGCTGCCCTCTAACACCATTACTGACCCACTGCCAAACCGGTCACATGTGCTCAGTGTGAACCTGCTTTCATTTGTGAAGAGCACAGGGCACCAGTGGCGAATTTGCCAATCTCTGTGTTCTCTGGCAAATTTACATTTACATTTACATTTATTCATTTAGCAGACGCTTTTATCCAAAGCAACGTACCAGTGGGGAAAACAGCAAGCAATTAGTCCTAAAGGGGCTAAAGCAACTTAGGAAGTGCTCATAATACCGTATAGCAGGCAATGTTTAGATAAGTGCAGGCTAGAAAGGGAAAGA
>JAUCMT010000114.1:4496381-4509073 GCA_032357475.1 Enteromius thamalakanensis
GTTTTTCTGTCAATATGGGGTGCTGTGTGTACATTAATGAGGAAAAAAATGAACTTAAATGATTTTAGCAAATGGCTCTGAAATAAAAATGAGTGAAAAATTTAAGGCGGTCTGAATACTTTCCGTACCCACTGTATATGCACCACAAACACAAATGTTTACAAGAACACAAATGCAAACAAGTCTCCTGTATGCATCTGTACATACAGATAACACCTCCCTGCTGTGCAGTCTCCCTTTCTGTGTAGAATCCAGGCCAGCACAGCTGTTATTATTAGCCTGACATCACAGCTCTGCAAGCTCCAACACCCACAGCTATCACAAACTACTTACCTCTACCAGCACTGAGTGCTTGTGTGGGAGTTTAACTGCTAATAAAACCATTTGATTACAATTAAACCTCAAAACAGATGCAGTTCTGCTCTTTGGTCTGTACAGAAATGTGATAGACACAGCTTGGTGCACAGACTCCATAACACTGGCAAAAGTATTTACTGAAGAATCCAATTAAATCTCTCTGAGGTGTATTTTACACAAGATAATATAATCTTTATTTTTCATTTTGAGATTTTGGAATAGTGCCACATACAGAGAACAAAAAAAGACATTTATGAAGGAAATATAATAAGGCTCCCACATCATACATCATCTGCTCATAGGCATGTGAATGGAAAAACAGCTATCAAACAAATGACTGTTGGATGAAATGCATCATAATTAACGCTAATCACGTTCAAACATCCAACAGTCAAACTTAAATTATTTTTAAAGAGTGCTGAAATGAGACCATCTGAAAATATTGGTCTAGTAACATTTTCTCCAACTGCAGCACCTTTTAAAGGACAACCTGTTATCATGACAGCAAATATTAGTGGACATCTCTGTACTAAAAGAAGAATGTTCCATCTCTTCTACTCTGTCTCATTCGATCATGTGATTATTTATTTGTATATATCACATTGCACTAGAACATAGCCAAAAGCTCATGCAGAATGGAGTAGTGCATTATGGTCATATGATATATTGTCTTTCACATGGTCGTTTATGCAGGGTGAATGCCTCACATGTGCAGATGGCAGACATACACACAAACATAAATATGCACATACACAGATACTCAGCCCTGTTATGATGACATTCAGAGCACAGTACCAACCCAATGTAATCTCTGACTCACACAACACCCATTCAGTCATAAAGGGCAACATCTGTGTGTTTATGACAGATTGCTGAGTCTTACCTCCCCGTAGTCGGTGGTGAGCACCACGGTTCCATCCCCACAGGAGTTCACTGTAGATGGGACCAGCTGATCTTTATGATTCACCCACACTCGAGAACCCTGCAAAACACACACAAAAGCAGTCAGACACAAACCAGCACAATCCCAGATTATATGTCCCAGTAGCTTGTAAGAGCCACAGAACAATAAAACACACCAATAAATCACAAAATCGTCATGTAGTGATTCACTGTTGAAATGTATGACTTTCAGGACGACCTGTGGGCGGCTTTTCATTTCTAAAGCCTCACAGATGCCCACACACAAAGCTTAGACATGTCTTTGTGCACAAAAGTCTGATTCAAGCCTACAGAGTGTTTTTTGGGGCATTGTATTATTCCAAAGCAGTGAAGTAAAGGCCAAACTGATGCCCTCAGAGCACGTTATAAAGCAGAATGTATAAAGGAAAAGCACAGTCTACCCCAAAAAAACAGCTGGGTCATTTTTACAGGATCGTAGGATTCCGATATCAATCTTGTTAAAATATATAATTTTAAAAAATCAAAAAGATTTATATAAAACAATCTGTCATAATATTCCAAAGTCTTAATTAAAAGAAACAAATTTAAATAATTTTCAAATGTAGCTAAAATGAATGATCAATCACTTTTCATTGAAAATATAATTATAATTTTTAATTTGTTTTTAAAATTTGTATTTTATCAAAGAGTTGTACAAATTCTTACAAATAAGCCATCTCATAAAATATATAAAAAATGGTCATCAGATAGCATTAAATTCTACACCAATTTCTTTATGTGGTATATTCTGCTATAATATTTAACTAAGTTAAAATTACGCAAGGCCATTTATTTGCTTTGCGTCGGCTGTCGATGAGCCTGTCGGGCTTTTTCTGCGATAACAACCTGTGCTGTACATTATCCCTTACTTAAAACACATACATAACTATAAAAAAATAGTTCAAAACAATACAAAAATTCAGATCATTGGACAAGGCACATGTTTAATAGATGGATCCAACCACAAATGAAAATACAAATGAAGTATGAAAGGATTTCAGACTAAGCACATTTTATCATGGGAGGTTTGTGCTTTACTAAATTTCCCCAAATTATAATTTGTAAATGCAATAACACACAGTGAGCAATGATGTCATTTTGGCTTTGTCCTCCTTCTCTTCTCCACACTAAAGTGCTATTCCAGACTGAATTATGGCCAGCTGTATGAAGTTAACTACTAATAATTGGGAAACGGATCGATAAGCCCGCCTCTTCAAAGAGGAAACTCAATACACAATCACCAGCTTCAACTACAAAAAAAAAGAAAAGGAATCACACATTACTTTCAAAGCATTAAATGGCCCAGTAGAAACATCCATTAACTTTTCCAGTAGACCTTTGTGACCAAATTCTCTTATGCACATACATGAGTATAACTGTCACAAATCATACTCTATACTGTAATTAAAATAGGGATTTAAAAGCCACTGCTAGACAACAAAAGCATGTAACTAATATTTTGATTTAGTGGACATACATAAACTTACTCCTGCCCACAAACAAACAGTGAATAACGTGTGAATCAACCTCAAACCTTAAACTACACAATGAGTGGAAGTTTCCCAAACATGGACATAAGCCATACTGATTTTGAAGCAGATGACCTCCTCTTCGACACATGCATCTCTGGAAATAAATAGGCAAACAGACAGGCAGACTGATAAACAGATAGAAGCGGTTCTTTGACAACAGATGGTTCACCATGATGGGCCGTCCCAGCTCCAGTCAGAGGAGCTACAGTGGTGAAGACAAAAGACATGCTGCTCTGCCTCTGGGTAAAGGAACCAAGCCAAGCAAAAAAACACTTACAACAGACAGCTGAGCTACACACACTTACAATTTCATTTCCATTAGAAGACATTAAAAAGATTTCCCTGCTCTTTTGGGGAAAAAAATCATTCAATGTACACAATACAAAACTCCCTCCACAATCAATCCAGAATTTATTGTAAAATGTAATTTAAATTTTTATGATATATTTTTTTAATTATATAACAATATTACTAAAACTATAATAATAATTATTATTATTAATATTATTAAAAATAAGTACTTAATAATTATATTTTATATATTGAGACTCACTGGAATTGAGTCAACTGATTGAGTGTATTTATTTAATTAAATCACAGTCTTTGCCATTAAAAATTACACTCAGACATATTGTGATTTCCGTTTTATTTCAATTAACCGTGCATCTTTTCGTCACTGTGTGTGCTGTGTGCACTGAAAGTTCAGAAATTAAAAATGACTTCATGATGTCTGACTTGTCTTTCTCTCAAGCGTTCTTCATGTTCTTATCAGAAACTTCTGGCTTTACACAGCAGCAGATAGCATCTCTAAGAGGATCAGGAGCTGCTACAGTAATTACCACAGATGCAGAGGCTGTTAGTTTGTGTCCTGATCTGAGCGAACGAATCATTAATGAGAGCTCAGGCCCTATGGAGAGCAAGAGTGTGTAATCATGCATGAACACAACAGAGATGAAAGAATTCAACATCTTCATCAACACATAACTCTGCTGTTGCTCTTGCACAGCTGTCAGTAGAAAACCGTTACATACTGTACAGTGGAAAACATAAAGGAAACATCCAACCACATACATATGTGAGGGAATAAAAAGAACATGCTCTTAATGGGGGTATGCAAGGGTCCCTGAGGGACCAGCATCTTTAAATGGATAATTCATCTAAAAATGAAAAATCTGTCATTAATTACTCACCTTCGTATCGTTTTAAACCCATTAGCCCTCTGTTCATCAATGTATTTTTTAATTGAAATTAAAATATAAACAACATATCTGATTAATTCAGACTCTGTTTATGTCCAAAGTGGTGCTAGATTGACAAACTGTTGAATACATTTGTTATTTGTGTATTGTTTGAGTACAAAAAGTAATCTTGTAGCTTTGTAAAATTACTATTTGAACACCTGATGTCACATGGATTATTTTACAGATCTCTTTGCTGTTTCTTTACCTTGATTGAGCTAATTACATTGCTTTCTATAAGGGAGGGTCAAAGAACTCAAAAATATCTTCATTTGTGTTTTGAAAATGAACTGATGTCTTATGGGTTAAGAGTTATTAGAGAGTTATTAATGACAGAATGTTCTTTTTAGGGTGAACTTGCCCTTTAAGAAGCTGACCATAGGAGGATAGAAAAATATTAAATATTATTTTTCTTTAATGCTCTACTTTTTTATTTTACAAGGAAATATTGTTTTTATTTAATATTTTTATATTTTATATTTATTCATTTCTAATTGATGTAAAAATAACAAGTATTATTATTTTATGGTCATACTGATAAATAAATTGCCCAAATTGTTTAGCCCTACCAACAAGCACAGCACATCTGAGCTTGTTAGATTGCAGTTTTAATGGAAAGTCTGCGTAACCTTGAAACTGGCTTTCAAAACCTCCTTGCACAGATACTTGCCATTATTAACCTTCATCTAATGACCAGTGTAATTAATCACCAGACAGCCTCTCAACCTTTCATCACCCACCAGTGAGGGATTTACCAATTCCAGCAGACAATAATATTGACAATGAGGAGCAGATGATGTGTGGAACTGTGCCTGAATGATTCTTTGAGGATTAATAAAGCACTGGGGAAGTGGCACACTTGGCAACAGGTTTAAAATGCAGAATAGAAGCATATGTGTGGGTATTATGAATCAAGCATGATACAGCTGGACAAGGAGACATGGAGAGAGAAATGGCAAAAGTAAGAAGCAGAATATTGACCGTAAATATTGAACAATCCCACTTGCCCATGGGAAGATGCTGGATCCCATCACCCACTTCTACAGCCCTAAACATGCTGACATTCCAGTTCATCACTGGAGTCTCAGTTACTGCAACACAACCATATTCAGATATTTCTGCTCCATTTCAGACACACTCAGTTATAATGCCAACACTCTGCCCATCTTTCTGCCCTGTAGGGAGAATTTTAGCTGCTCAGGTGATCTGAAAAGCAGCTTCGGTCCTTATTGTCAGCACACTGTCCTGAAGACGCTAATGTGACCCTGTACCACAAAAGCAGTCATTTGGATCATAATACATAATCTCAAAGCTGAATAAATAAACTTAAAGGGATATTTCACCCAAAAATGAAAATGTGATGTGCATCCAAGACTTTGTTTCTTCGGGTAGAACACAAAGATTTTATTAACTCAAACCATTGCAGTTTGTCAGTCGTATAACGCAAATCAATAGGCACACAATCTTTAAGATAAAAAACAATACATGCACAGGCAATTCCAAATGACTCGTTACATAGATCTATACATAGATTTATTGTTAATGGCTGTTTCTATGGGCCACTATACATAAAGATCTGCATATACTTCTATGAATATTTATCTGTGTGGTAGAGCAAGTTGAGGTGTCACGCACCAGATGTTAAGAATGAGTCAGACACTATGGTATATCAGAGGTAAAAAATTATTTGTTATTTGTTGACATAAATGCATCGTCACAAGCAGGGATTCATTTGGATTTGTCTGCATGTTTTTTTTTCTCTCTCAAATATTGTGTTCTTATTGACTTGCATTATGTACAGTATACGACTGACAAACAGTTGTTTGAATTAAAAATCTTAGTTTGTGTTAAACTGAAGAAACAAAGTCACATTTAAAGCAGATAATTAAGCATTTCGTTTTTTTTTATTTTTGCGCGAACTATCCCTTTAAGACAATAAGCTATACATTTTCCTCTTTCTCATTTCTCCTCTTTCTTTCCCCTTCTTTTTTCTCTCCTTTATCTCACTTTTGTCTGTGAAAATGCCATTACACTGCACTTACTGTGCAGCTATCAAATATACATAACACCAGGAGAGAGAGGACAGAGAGAAGGAGTGAGAGAAATTAATGATAGATGAAGCTGTTAGACTAAAAGCTGTGCCTGAGAGATTCCCACCACGTTGAAGAAAACAGAGACAATGAGGAGGCTAGACTTTCTACACATTTGCTACGCCTCTCCACTCCTCCTTTAATTTATGGCCCATGTACTGACACTCCCTAAAAACACACACACTGGTTTTATTGGCAATTTTATTCTCAGCTGGAACAAGATCGATAACAAAAATCTTTTTACTTTACATAAATTATTTTGTCATTGGGAAAATGAATCTTAATATAAAACCAAACATATAATTTAAGAAAAATACTACATTTGGCTGTAGAGTTGACCAAAATGTTATTGTTTTTTCAAATACGTAAATAAATTACAGATATTAAAGACATGTATGTGATACAATGCATGATTATGCGCTATGGGCTGGTATGGGTCCTGAGCTGTTTTATAGTCCCAATCTTCACACTCTCTCCTTCACTTGGTCTCTCACCCCTCTGGTCCAATTTGATTTAGATGCAGAAATAAGGAAGGCTAAGAAATGAGACACCTGTCTGGAGACCCCCTCTCTGTCATGCCTGCTTGTCTTTTTTAACAACCCGCTGACAGATTTATGCATCTGGAGAAAGGAGCGAGACGGAGATCTAAACGGTCAAGCGGTTGACCATGGCAGTAGAAGAGTTAATTGTCCATCAACTGAAGATATATGTTTTCTGTGCTGGACAGGGTGGGTGAGTGTTTATGGACTACAGGAACAGAAGAGAGCAGATGTTAATGCATGCAACATTTCTACAAGTCTTGGCAGTGCAACCTTGTTCTCTCTTCCAATACCAACCAATCGATCTCCTGTATGCAAACAAGCAAATGCATCACTAGGTCATTATTAGGTAGCTCTGGATAATTGATTACACACTTGATTGCTTCTTGACCTCTTAGGTTTAAGTATTTGTAAGGAACCAGATTCCACTTCTTTTGCATGAATAATTATGTCTGGTATGGTAGAGTGGCCCCAAATTAAAACAGAATATTATAAGATATTATAAGATATTTGCATTATGTAGCAGTTCCACCAAAAATGTACATTCTTCATCCTCAACCAATTTTTTGAGAAATAAAAGAAAACATTCCCTGCTAATAGCTCTTTTTTCCATCTATGAAATATGTCATATGAATGGCATATGAACTAAAAACTAACAAAACTGGAACATTTTTGGACATATAGATAGACATACATTTAAAAAAGCGTGTTACAAAAGCACATAAACATACAGATCATTTTAATAACGTTGCATACTCATATATAAATAAAATACACTGTTGACATATGTAGCAACAATATATAATGTACATTTTATTATGTATAATATGTACAGATTTTATAGGGATGTAACGGTTTCAAAATTTCACGGTACGGTAATACCTCGGTATGAACGGCACGGTACAGTATTTATTGAATCATTTACATAAAAAACAAAACTAATTAAGAGACTCAAAAAAAGTGCCAGAAGTGTTTATTAAACAGTTTACACACACATATATATATATATATATATATAGGCACACACATTAGCCATCTATCTGTAAACCTTGAACTTCATTTTTTTCAATTTTAATAACAAAAAAGTATTAAACCTTCCACACATCCGATTTAAAGCCCGTTTTAGATTGCTAGATGACGTCATATATCAATTTGCATATTCATACATCAGTGCGTCATATTATCTTGCTTCTCTGTGGTCACATAATGTTATTCAATGCATCCTAATTCTCTATATAACTGTTTTCACTGATATTTTTAATGGTTTCTAAATATGAAATGTGACTGAAATGCACGCTATTATAAGGCCTACTGAACTAGCTCTACCTTACAAGATGTTAATCTAGATTAAAATCCAAATTTATAATGGTTTATAATTATATAATTATATTTATAATTCATAATAATGAAACCAAGTACACACAAGATATAGACAATGGCTATGCTGTGATTTTGGCTCTATTTGCATGTAAAATAGAGTTAGAAGCAACATAAAACCTATTTTAACTGAAAGCCCTGCTCCTCTAAGCCTCTCACTGAACAGAACAGACGCAGAGAGAAGTGTTCGCACGCCGCACTCCCGTTTGCTCCATTCGCCTAAGCAAACTTTTCTCAGAAGACCTATCGTTTTATCGAGTCATGCGACCACGGTAGTATAAAAAAAGTAGGTATTGCGTACTGTATAATATTAAAGTATTGGATTTCTGATACATCCAGTGACCTATGGAATCCAGCTGATCTATACTTGCATGTAGTATGTTTCAGTTTTTAAACAAGTTGTCCAATTTTTCCAAGCTGAACTATTTATCCAATCAGTAGGCCGTAATTTACTAGTACAATATGTATACGTTTTTTTAAAGCCTATATTAACTTTGTGAGAGGAGCATATTGAAAGTTATGGAAGTGAATTTGATATTCACTTGCAAATGTACCATCCACCGTTGCTGTCAGAGCTCATTCGTGTGATTTAAATATGTGCATATTAGAATTTGACATCTCATGAATGATTGATACCAATAACTGACAATTTTTTGAAACTTGACCAGTCCACTGGTCAACATTCACTTTGCATTGTATGGAAAAGAGCAGGGTGAACATTCCGAAAGAAAATCATGTAAGTTTGGAATGACATGAAGGTGAGAGTAAATAACAGAATATTAATCCTTGGATGAGTTAATTCTGTATAAGCCGGCGTGCAAGACTATGGCAGCATATAATAATGCAAATCCCTTATGAATGTGTGTGAGAGAAAGAGCAGGAAGATGGCATTTTACTTTGGGTTAATGAATGTTTTCCTGCTTCGCTCCTTTGTGTGGAGAAAAAACACTTTTGCTCGAGTGCTGCTCTCTAGATTAACCTCACGTCCATTATGCGGCGTTCAAGTGCTGATGTCACAGACGAGTGTGAGTCTGTGTATCTGAGTAAGTGCTTAATTACTGTATAGAATGACAGTATGTTGTATGTTTTAATAGTAAAGAAGGATTCAAAGCACATATCCTGCTGATTTAGGATTAATAGCTTGAGTGAACAAAAAAAAATTAGTTTTGACCTCTGCTTACAGCCCACTGAAAAGGATTATTGGATGCTTTCAAAGCCCTGTAAATGACAATGAAGCAATTAGTTGCAAGTATGCTTGATGCAAAAAGGAGGCGCTTTTACTTGAAAAAGTTGAGATGGCATCACAAGTGCAAGGCCACCGTCTTATTGGATCATATGTGGGCGGAGTGGCACTGATTGGCTGGCTCAGTCAGAGATTAAGCATGTCTGGTTATGTCCAAAAATGCATACTAACATGCGAATAATACATAACCAAGAATGCAATGCGATTGTGATCTTGCTTTTTGGTCAGCATGGAATCTTTTATATATATAAATTAACCTACAACAATGTATTGAAAAGCACCAGGATGTTTATATATATATATATATATATATATATATATACATACATATGTTTCCTTTGCACTCTGTTCATAGGTACTACAGCGCCACCATTCTGCAGATGTCTGGAGTACGTGATGACAAGTTAGCCATCTGGCTAGTGACTGTAACAGCATTTACAAATTTCCTGTTTACTCTGCTGGGCGTTTGGTTGGTTGAGAGGGTGGGCAGACGCAGACTTGCGTTGGGAAGCATCTTTGGTAAGATTCTTACATACTTGAAAAAGCAGAATATATTCCAGCACATTAAACACTTATTTTGAAAAAGATTTTGGTGCTTCTTTAAGAAATAGTTCACCTAAAAATAAAAATTACAGCATATTTATATATTAAATATAGTCGTTGCATCTTCCCTGTATGACAGCTTGCGCAAGTTTCCACTACCTTGTTATATGAAATGCTATTCTGAACATGTTGTGATGTGCCAAAATACGTTTCTATACATATGGATTTTTTATTCTATTTGAACAGGTACTGTTTTGAGTCTGTGCATCCTATCTGTCGGCTTCCTCCTGTCAGCCCAGCATTCTCCTCCTGTTACGCTACATCTGACGGACCCCACGACACCCAACTCCAGCTGCACAACACATCTGTGAGTATGATTTAATGGGCAGGTTTATTTTCTAGAGCTTACCGCCAATGGCAATATAAATAATTCATGAGTACACTATATAGGATATAGTACACTCAGTCACCATATAGTGACAGCTGTCTTGTTATTTGGTGTATTGCCATTTAGAACTTGTCAAAAGTGACTGAAGAGACAGTCCCCAAGGGCATGCATGAGTTCCTAAATGTACGAGATTTCCTCTGTCAGCCTGTTGATGGGCGGTCTTAATCAGCATTGCTTTTCTGTAGAAGTTGGTTGACCAAGAGAACAAGTTCACCTAAAAAGGAATATTGTGTTTTCATCATGATATGTTTTCATATTCATTTCATTTGATATGATACATTTATCATCTTTATCAGACAGGAAAAGTAGAGGTCTGTGTTTTTTTTTTGAGATGTATAACGCATGACACTGTACAACCTAAACTAACCTAGCCTTGTAATGAAAAGATCAAAGCTGTAAATTTAAGAAATGTATTGACTTTGACACAAAGTAATGGGGGTCTGCATGTACATATTTTGTGTCATTTCTTGCTTTTTGCTTGTTTTCTGAGAGTTAGTTGCATCATATTTCTGGTCACCCCGAGTGACTTTAACTTGGTGGACTAAACAGCTCTTTTATATTAATAATAAAGCAGTTGTGTTAAAGGAACTGTTATTAAAATATATAGAAAGAAAAACTACTTCTTCCCGAGAATTTTATCATTTTAATAGGACTTTTAGCATCTGAATAGAAGGATAAAATAAAGTAAGTCCCTGCATCTTTGTCATTTTAATCGTTAGGGAAGTAAATGGTTAGCAGCTGAGTCCAGTGGAGAGCTATTGCTAGCACTCTAATTGTAAAATTAGACCCTTTCTAATGGGTTCCTCTTGCTTTAGTCAACAAACCGCTTATTGGTCTTCAACCTGAGTGAAAATCAATTTTATGTTTGGCTCTGTCGGTGTGTTTGTTGCAGCAATAACTACGTGTCTTAAGTTGCTCGCTGTTCCTTAATGTCACAGTAATGGAGTGTCTGAAGTGTGTAACCTCATAATAATGTCACCCTCCTCCCAGTCTGACGGAGCATGGCCTCTCTCTCCATTCTAATTTACCCTTACATCATCATCCAGTTCACCATACACACATCGCCAAAACAAAGCATGTTTACTTTCCTGCTAATGGATGCGTAATGACTGCACTGTCATCACAGCAGCAAACCAATTTGCGCATAGACTGTCTCAAAAGCCCTTTCAACATGCTTACATAATGGAATACATAGTTTAATGGACTCACTGTAACTGCCGTGCAAGACCCATTGACCAACAGTGCTTTCCAAACGATGCATATTTACAACAGTGCCTGCAACCTAACCAGTCCAGGTCCTCTAGGATGGCATGTCATCGCAAGAAATTCACTGCCAGACCCCTCAAAAATGGCTTCCAGTAGACTCCTGGGGCCTCATGTACAAAGACATGCGTAGAATTATTACTAAAACATTGCGTACGGACAATCCTGGAAATGTGCGTACGCACAAAAAATTTCAGATGTATGAAACACTGCGTACGCAGAAACCCACGCACATTCTCTTTGTACATCCAAATTAACGTGAAATTGAGCGCACATGCACGAGCGCTAAACCCCTCCCTGCCTCCTCCCCCGTATAAATATAGATAGATAATGACTCTAATTTGGGGAAAAAAACAAAAAAGCAATGGCAAAAGCAAGCAAGCAAGAAGAGAAACTTCATAGAATGTGAATTGGAGGGGCCATCGGTGTAGCCCGGAGAAAAACTGTGTTGTTTGCAAGTTTGTCTTCCGGAATTAATAACAAATGGAAAAAAAGAAAAACATTCACACGAACGTGTCCTTGCTCTTGATATACAATCACTTAAATGAACAGAGCTTTGCTTTAAATTAGAAAAAAGACCTTTACGTGGGTGGATTAGAACCCATGGCCTCTTAACACTAATCATTTACTCTACCACTAGACCACATGATTTTTACTTACACATGTATATTTTATTGTTAATATTTTTATATTTGCACTTTTATTATAGTGAGGTTTTATGTTTAAACATTTTTATATGCATGAATTAATTTAGTATGTAGGCTACATTAATTTTATTTTAGTCGTGATGGATTTGAAAAGGCATCAGCTTTTCTGCCGCTGGTCGTTGCTTTTAAAAAACAAAAACATAACGTTATAGGTTATTTAACAAACAAAAATATTTCAAACGTTTTTCTAAATTGACTTAAAGAAAAACGAAAAATAATCATTTTGCCATTACACACAAAACTAAACTATTTTAATCGCCGAAACAATATTTCCATTAATGCTTTTACATGCATGAATGTTTTGATTAAAATCGGCCTCCTATGTTAATACAATTTTGCGTGCTGCGATTATGAGAATAAATGCATTATTATTATAGAAGTATTGCGTTTACATAAGGTAAAGTTTAATCGCA
>JAUCMT010000114.1:4529119-4551087 GCA_032357475.1 Enteromius thamalakanensis
ATAATCAGCTAATTAGAAGAGAGCTCCGTGCATGAGCTGTGTTCCCAATCGACATGGTCCCTACACAGTGTCCGTTACAAGGCAGACTGTCGGCTCACGCCCCTTTTTTCCAAGCGTTTATAAGGAAATGCGCAGCCCGTGACGAGGTGCACGAATCTGAAACACACACTTAGGAGGTAGATTACGTCTGCATAATTCGCTCAAACTTACTCAATCTCACGCAAACACAAAGCTCTCGCCATGGGCGGGAAGAGTGTGAGAATGTGAGAGAGAGAGAACGAGTGAGCGAGCAGTTTCATGAGGAATGAACAGCTCAAAGAGGTGCACTAATCGTCACATGGAACACACACTGTGCATAATACTCAAATACTCAATCTCAACAGCACATACACAGCTCTCGCCTGGGCGGGGAGAGAATGAGAGCTTGAGGGAGTCAATGAGCGAATGCGCTAGACTGTGCCTTTTTTCTCTCAACGTAAAACAGATAAAAAAGCAGCGGGAAAGTGAGCATAAGCTGGCATGTGGTCGACCGCTTAACTGTTCATACTTTGCTCAGAAGCCGAGGAGAATAAGCAGCTTGAGGGGCTTATTTACTCCTACAAAAACCGGCAGAGCAAACGTAAAGGTAAAGGAGGGATAAAGCTCTCTGTCTTGAGGCGGTGAAGCACGCAGGGGCTGCGCCGGCGTGACGTCACCCAACTCGGAGCGCTGTATTTGGCCCCGCTGTCTCGCGAGGGGCAGAGTAGCATTGTTTATACTCACAAAACATGCATTCGGATCCAGCGAGGGCGGTTTCCCCGTTAGAGAGTTCCAGGCAGACAACACGCAGGCCGAGCAGCAGCGACCAAGCATGGTGAGTTGTTAGAAGAAATTGATGAAATGAAATTTGCTCTTTTAGAGAATCTCTCTGAAGTCAAGCCAGGCGGCGGCAGGAGGAAATCCAGCTCCAGATGACAGAGGAAGGCTTCCAGTCAGGGACAGCAAAGAATCCGTCGCTGAAGCAGAATGATCTGAAGATGGCTGGCGTTCCCTGCTCTTAAATAGAGTCTGTGTCAGGCCATATGGAGTGATCGACGGCATTGGCACGCTGTTCGCGGGGCCTTGCCCAATTGGTTAAATAAGTCCCCCCACAGCAGCCAATGAACGTGCAGTTTCACTGCGTGATTAGAATAGGCTTCAGTTAAGCGTCTTATCAGACTCCGTACGATTGAAATGTCAAAAGGGAACCATGGTTCTTCTGCAGTTACTATGGTTTTACAACAAAACCATATGGTAACTGTAGTAAAACCATGGTTTATTGTGTAGTTACTATGGTTTTACTATAAAAACTATGGTTAAACCATGGTTCATTTGTAGTTATTATGGTTTTACCGCGTTTACTACAAAAAAAAACATGGTTAATTTTCGTAAGGGCAGAGATGCACCTCCAGACCTGTTGAACTGTTTTTAAGTGAACATTTGTTTTATAGCGTGTGTACCAAGATAATGTTGTCATAATTTCCCAACATTGTAACACCGTTGGCAAATTACACTATCGGACACGTACAGTAAGTAAATAATTACCACGTTTTATGGCATAAATCAATGCGACACCTTATTAATTAACATTTGTAACATATTTTAGTACTATTTAGTAATTACTATTATGTCATACTAATATTACTACATTTACTATTAATAGTAGTATGTTAAGAAAAATAATATTGCACATTTTTTATTGTACTTTACAATTCTCAAAGTGCTACCACAGACAATAACAGTAACACAATAAAACTGTAACAATTAAAAATAAGTAATAAAATATTAACAAATAAGATCTTTGCAATAAAATACAGCCTTGAATCAAAATATCAAGTGGTCTGTGTAGAACTGATGAGCTCTGTTGGGTTTGTCTAAATAACTTGCGTGTGACTTGTGTATTTTTTTTCCCAGATGGATATTACAATTCAAAAAGGGGAGTCTCTGCCAGAAGTAATACAGTGCACCAATTGCTGCAGTCATATTCACTGCCCATTTTGTGATGCCTCGGTTTTCCAACCAACACTGTTGACAAAAGTGCAAACACATCTGCAGGCACGTTTCAATAGATCAGTCCAGCGTGAAAGTAATATTTGCAAGTGCACATCTTATCTTATCTTGTAAGATAAACTGTAAGTGCAAACTTATGCATGCTTTTCTTCAGAATTAACAATACACAGAATACAAAGAATGAGAAAATGACTCCTATCATTTATTTTGTATTAAATATAGAGTTAATATTCATCCCCTAACTCAATATTAACCTCTTTAACAAATGTACATATTCAAATTGTGCCTTTAATTTTTAAGGTTTTAAGGTTTGTCTGCACCAATAACCCCATAATGTTGTACCATTTGAAAGCTTAGAATCTCTATTTTATGCAGATATGAATCTCTTTAACAAAGTTATTTACACGTAAACTACACTATGTACCATTTTTACCATTTACCAAATTTTAATCAATTTCAACAGTGTTTTTTGTCATTTTAAAAGGTTTCCTTTAAAATTATACCAATCTTTTGTATATACACCTCTGCATGTGGGTATGGGAAGCTTTTTAATTTTGGTAGGACGAATGCAGGCGGAATTCCCCAAAATAGCCCCAGAGTGTAACAGGTTAAACTTGATAAATCCTCGGTAATTAGGAAAACAATACATGACTGGAAACTTTGAGTAACTAAACAATTTATATTTACAAAAACAATTTATAAAAATAAAGCAGTCTTAATGAATTAAATCATAACCTAGTATGTGTAATATCTTAAATAATATTGCATATCGTAATATTTTATTGTAGAAAAATAAGTTATAAAATAAATTGCAATCTATCAACAATTGCAATTTACTCATCCAAACAGCAGGTGGCACTATCTTAAATGACAACAGGTCTGGAGGTGCATCCTCTGACCGTCTGAGCGTGCATGTCTCTCAGAGTGCATTTGGGTCTCCGGGTCTGCAGCTTCACAATATCGCTGCAGCTTTATGCTACTCTGTTGTTGAGGGTACAACAAGTCACAAGGGGGAGCCATTGTATAGCCAGGTAGTGCGAACTGTGACCATTCAGCGTTTCCTTCATTCAAAGTTTACTGAACGGTTGTTGTATTAGGGCTGCCATATGTCCCGTTCACACTAGGACTGCACGATAGACCCCTCTGAACCATTTAAGGTGTCTTAAATCATCTTCAATCATCTTAATCACAGGCCAAAAATAAAAAAAAATCTATTTTATAATATTTCTTCTTATTTTAACCACAGGAATAATGGCGAACAAAAACTGAGATGTCAAACTTTTTTAGAATAGCATTTATCAGTCTGCATTGTACTTGTGTGACACGTTTAGTGACATGTTTGGCACTAACTACATACTTTATTCAAGTGTTTTGTCCTCTTGAAATTTAATAACTTAATTTCTGTTGTTTACAAGGGTTCAAAACATTCAATAAATGACTTTAATTTGCTGTCCTGTAAGCTGTAACATATACTGATTAATTATTGTTTACTTTTTAACCCACACTGCAATTCAAATATTGAGGTACATTCACAACTTTCAACGTATTCAGGGGAATTCATTATCTTGAAAGCTTTTTGAAATGAAGGCTGTTTGCTGTATTTACTGAAAGAAGACCCGCCTCCTGATGCCATTGGCTCGTTTACACCCAGAACCTGCTTCTGATTGGACACCAAACGTGTCATACAGTGGACGCGGCCTCAATATCGTGCGTCAAGAATCGAAACCAAAAATGCCTCAGAAGCGACAACAAAAGAGAACTTGGCGTGTATAACATATAGCGAATCATAAATCACTGATCCATATTCGAATGAGGTATGAATTAATTTTTCTAAATAGCGCATAGCCTGTTTGTTGCTGTATAGGTAGGTGTTTCTCAATGTGACGCGCATGTCATATTTTCCTCAGGCTTCTGTTGACATAAATAACAGGGTGCCTCCTGTCAGCGATAATAACAAACATTACTTATTCGAAGTATTAAAGGTTATGTACGAATAACACAGGAGACTTCAAAACTAACAACTGCTATTGTGTTCTGTTTTTTGCCTTTTGCAAGAATAGACTGACTGCATTATGTTTTTGCTGTTTCATCTAGGAAGAGCAGAATTGCTCTTGTAAGTTAGTCCTTTTGGTTTCGTAAACGAAATGGCGGGAGGTACAAGGTAAGAATTATTCATCTTCAAATGAAATTGAATGTTTAAATGCAAACACGTTGCTTAAAGGTAGCATTGCTTGCGTTGTTTGTTTCTTAGACATTGGTATTTGACAAAGCCAGCCTAACTGGTCCAACACTTGTTTTAGAACTGCTAAGGTAAAGGCAACAAAATGCAGTTGTTTAAACGTATTATGTAGGGTAAGTATGTTATTTTATCGGTTTCTTAAGGCGTGAGTCATTTGCACGTTTCTTATAAGCGTGGGCCCGTTGTTGTTGCGCAATGAGGTCGCCAGTGGAGTATCCTGACATGTTTTTGTGGGCTGGGTATTTTTTTAAATACCATTGTAAACTACAAATTGTCATGCTTTATATACATTTAAATGTATTTAGACATCTTTTAAACCATATTTATTTTATCTTGTTATTATCACACCCAGTGGTTATCTTATCTTATGATATTGAATAAGTGTTGGTTTGAATCTAAAGGCAGCGGAAGGGATAGTGTGTGACAGGAGATTCGGGGGCTGACAGCGGCATGGCCCACTTTGACACAGAGTACCAGCGCCTGGAGGCGTCCTATAGTGACTCCCCTCCAGGCGAAGAGAATCTGCTGGTGCATGTTCCAGAGGGATCCAAATGTAAGATTTAATGCAGATATCCCACAATTTTAAGGAAAACAGCAGTGCAGCACAGTATGCCTATTGTATGTCAGAGCCATATGCTGTTATTTTGGCAAGTTTGATTAAATGTGCAATAGCTACGCAACTTGCATCTTATCATAAACCTAGCTTTGACTTTTGATAATGTAATTGTGTCCTGATATTAATCAATACAATTATTTATTGCAGCTCCATGGCACCACATTGAAAATCTGGACCTTTTCTTTCAGAGAATATCCTTTGTTCACTGGATTTATTTGCTTAATTATGGATTGAATAGATTTAAATCAAGTAGATTTACATCCATTTAGTAATTACGGTCAACAAAAGTTTTAGTTTTCTTAACATTAAATACGTCTATAATCTACACCAGAAGAATGGATTTACTTGTATGCTGCTGGGAGAAATATTTGAGCTTGTGTAAGTATTGGTTCATTTACAATATCCTTTATTAAACATGATAGTATTGGTGTAAAATGATAGTGCTCATAGAAGTGTCTGTAAAAAGCGGATCAGTGATTAAATTCCTTTAGCCTACTGAACTGTCATGCACTTTTTCCCATCATTATTTCAGGCAACTGGTGTTTGTGGTGGCATTCACAGTGTTCCTGGCTAACTGTGTGGACTATGACATCCTCTTTGCCAACAAGTTTGTCAATCACACTGATTCCTCAAAGGTTACGCTCCCTGACGCATTTCTCCCAGTGGATGTGTGCAGTGCTCGGTATATTTCATATATTAAATGTCATTAATGTTATTGCCTCTTACTATCAATATGCTCCATCATAACACAAACTGTCTTTGTTAACCTGTGTTTTAGGATCCGTGACAATGTTTTTGTCATCTTCATCATTATCATATCAGGGGTCTTTTGGCTCCACCGTCTCATCAAGTTTATCTACAACATCTGTTGCTACTGGGAGATCAGATCGTTTTACATCAATGCCCTAAAAATGTCCATGGTGAGCTTTTCTGCTAACTCATTGTAGCACATATACAGAAGCCTTTTGGTTCTGACAAGGTTCTCTTTTGCAGACGGACCTTCCTTATTTCACCTGGCAAGAGATGCAGGCAAGGATTATTGAGATACAGAAAGAGCACCAGATTTGCATCCACAAAAAAGAACTGACAGAGCTTGACATCTACCACCGCATCCTGCGTTTTAAAAACTACATGGTGGCGATGGTCAATAAGTCACTCTTACCCGTGCGTTTCCGCTTGCCTCTGTTGGGCGACACTATTTTTTACACCCGTGGTCTTAAATATAACTTTGAGTTGATTTTCTTCTGGGGCCCTGGATCTCTTTTTGAAAACGAGTGGAGTCTGAAGCCGGAGTACAAACGTGGAGGCAACCGTTTGGAGCTAGCGGATCGTCTGAGCTCAAGGATATTGTGGATTGGAATTGCCAACCTTCTCTTGTGTCCAGTTATCCTGATCTGGCAGATTCTGTATGCTTTCTTTAGCTACACTGAGGTGATCAAGCGTGAGCCGGGAAGTCTGGGTGCTCGATGTTGGTCTCTGTATGGCCGTTTTTACCTCCGACACTTCAATGAACTAGATCATGAGCTGATGTCACGTCTCAGCAAGGGCTACAAGGCCTCCTCGAAGTACATGAACTGCTTCATGTCACCATTACTGACGGTGGTGGCCAAGAACGTGGCGTTCTTCGCTGGCTCCATACTAGCAGTTTTGATCGCTTTGACCATTTATGATGAAGATGTATTGGCAGTCGAACACGTGCTCAGCAGTATTACATTACTTGGGATCTGCATCACAGTCTGCAGGTGTGACCAGGATAAAACTGATCACTAGTACTGTCTGTTGTCCGTTTTATTCACTGGTAGATTTGACCTTTTTGACTGTTTTGTGCTCATTCTTTCATTCTTGTTTGCCCCTAGGTCTTTTATCCCAGATAAGCATATGGTGTTCTGCCCAGAACAGCTGCTTAAAGTCATCCTGGCACACATTCATTACATGCCTGATCATTGGCAGGGTAATGCCCACCGTTATGAGACCAGAGACGAGTTCGCACAGCTCTTTCAGTACAAGGCTGTAAGTGGTGCAGCAGCTTAAGTAATACTCATTTTTGGGCCTAAAAAAATAGATTATTATTGTGAATTAAAACTGACATAACATTTTAATTTATCTGAAATAAAAATGAGAATTATTGGAAAACCAAAACTACACATGCACAACACAATCAATTACATGCATTTCTAAAACAGAATTTCATGTCGATTGTCTCTTGCTCTCTGTTCCTGTAGGTATTTATTCTTGAGGAGCTTTTGAGTCCTGTCATCACTCCATTTATTTTAATTTTTTGCTTGCGGCGTAAATCTCTAGAGATCATAGATTTTTTCCGAAACTTTACTGTGGACGTGGTCGGTGTAGGTGATACTTGCTCTTTTGCACAGATGGATGTCCGTCAACATGGTCATCCCGCGGTAAGGGCACAAACCTTTTTTTTCTCAAATTATTGTGCTTATTTGTAGATGCATCTACCTAGTTTTCACTCTATTTGTTGACTGTGATGTCTTGTGTTTTTGGTCCACTATAGTGGATGTCTGCTGGGAAAACAGAGGCCTCCATCTATCAGCAGGCAGAAGACGGGAAGACTGAACTTTCACTCATGCATTTTGCTATCACAAATCCACACTGGCAGCCCCCTCGGGAGAGCACGCATTTCATCAGCCTTCTGAAAGAGAAGGTGCACCGCGAGGCCGCCACAGGCCAGCAGGGAATCATAACAGAGAATCCTGCATTTACCTCAACCCATTCACTACAGTCTGATTCAGAGGTATCCAAATAACTCCATCCATCCAGATCATTACATATATTTCTAATGGCAAATAAGATCAATATTAGTAATAAAAATATTTAAAATAATTATATTAATTTTAGACCGGGACATAAAGAATATTTATAAAAAGATGAGATGCAATATGATAAAATTTTTGAAAAAAGGTCTGATTTTGTTTGTTGCTTAATTTTTAAGCCTCGCAGTCTTATTGCAAATCTCCTGATGGGACCACCTTCCCTGGCCTCGCTGCATCTGGGTCGAGAGGGCTCCATCAATCCTGTGTCCATTGGAGTGAGTGAGGGGGCATCTGCCCTGCGATCACTCTCTCCTGTCAGCACGAGTCTACACCTGCGGAGCAGCTACCCATCTGCCAGACTGCCACGACCTGACCACCCAGCTGTGGTGGCTGGGAGAGCAATGACAGGCTCAGGGTAATGACTGAATACAAGTTTAATATATTGTTGTATTTTTATTCTTTTTATTCTCGTTGTGATTAATCTGGGTTTATCAACACAAAAACAAATTTAAACAAACAAACACAAAAAAACCCTGTTGAAAAATGTTGAATGAATACACTAATTACATACAGTTAGTAGTGAATGAGAACTGTTAACGTTTACATTTCTTTAAAAATGTAGAAGACTGTGAAATTAACTTTAGAATCAGACATTTTAAATAGCAATTTTAACTAAACTAACACTGCTGTTGAAAAGTTTGGGGTCAGAAATATTTATATAATGCAGCCTCCTTGAGACCTCCTTTAAAAAAACAAAAATGACATTTAAACTAATATATGTCTTTGCATCTTTAGTTAGACTGCTTTTAAAATGTCCCTGCCAGTGTTAAAACTATTCCATATCATTCATTTGTGGTTTTCATTCTTGGACTGTCCTCATCTAGCACTGATGCCCGCACCATCAGCTCTGGCAGTAGTGCCTGGGAAGGCCAGCTGACCAGTATGGTCCTATCAGAATACGCCTCCACAGAGATGAGCATTCATGCCCTCTACATGCATGAGGTAAAGCAGCACATGAACTGTTGATATAAGCAGAGCTTTATTACACAATTTTACAGCGATTGTGCATGTATGGGACTGATTGAAGAATTTGTGAGACTGCAATGGTCATGACTTCCCACAAAAGCTGGGCATCTTGGCTGCTTTTCCTTCATTATCTGGTCCAAATAAGCCTTTTAATCAATTCATGTTTTAATGTTAAAAACGGAATTGACAATTTAGTTATTTTGTCACTTCAAAACCCCATTTTGAGATTTTGTTTTTAATTCAGGGACAAATATAGCAACTTCTTGGACAAACTTGATCTATATTCATCTTTATATAGATCAGTGAATTTGCCATTATGATGTCATTTAGATACCAGTTTTAGCTACTTTCATTTGAAAGCAGTTGGCAACACTGCTTCAAAGAGGTCAGTCTCTAGTCTGCACCTGATTATTAGTAACCATATGTAATATGTGTGTAGATGCACAAGCAGCAGTCGCGAGGTGAGGTGTCTCGACATACTTGGCACAGACAGGAGAGTGATGAGAGCAGTGAGAGTGTTAATGAGGACATGGAAGCCGCGCGCACCTTCCCTCGGTCCAGTACTTTCCCAACCACCTCACACCAAGAGGGGGCGGCACACCAGAGTGGCAGCCAGCGGCACTACGGTGGAACCTCAGGTACTTTAAACAACTGTTTGTAATAATATCTTAAGCCCTATTCAGATGGTAATTGTTTCTAAGAGTGATTTTCCCCATTTACAGGGGTAGAATCCAGGATGTCTGTGTTTTATTTACAGCAGACAAACATGTGACTAGCCATGTTAGCAGCACATTCCTCCACTGTGAATTAAATCCCACTCCGAATCAATATCCTTGTTTTCATTTTGAGTTTTATCACTAATGTTATATTTATATTTATTTTTACAGACGTCCATGTAAAAAACAATTACTATCAGAATTGGGCTTAAGAATGAAAAGTGCCACCGGAGTATTTACATAAGCAGTAAACTCTATCTTCTGCAGATCCTGGTTCTAGCAGCTTTCGGGCCCAGAGAACGCCTCGTATGCCTTTGGGCGGCTGGTCTGAGGAGAACCAAATGAGCAGACATCACGACCCAGTGCCCGAGGAGGACGAGCTGCCACCACAAATTCATAAGGTATGACATGGAAGCAGTTTATAGAAAGCAACGTTGATATGTACGGGATTACTAATATTAATTTCTGTATTCTCATATTTTTTTTAGGTGACTTAACAGGTGAATCGTAGATGAAGTACTTGAGAGACTCACAGCATCCATTTACTTTGGACTCTGATAAAAAGAAGTCATATTTATTTACTCTTGGACAAAACACAAGTCTGAGATTAATTACTGTATGTCACAGAGTGGCATCGTATCAAATTTCCAGATGCATTGTAATGCTTTGAGCTTTTGTGGTAAATGATACAATGAACAACATTATCAGAATGCTCAATTACTCATAGTTCTCACATATTGATTCACTTGAGAGGTTGCAAAACTGGTTCTGTAAAATATTTTGTTGTGAATAGGAAAGTCTTTTTGCCAATCAGAAAAACAGAAAAGTCCTTTGAGTAAACGGTTAAATAGGATTGACTTTGACATTTCCGTTCTTGTCAAAAAGTAAAGGTTTGCATTGTTGTAGGAAATATGTGCTTGGAGTCTTTGAGCTGCTTTGAATAATTTTGATAGAACAAAGAAATATTTATAATATGCAATGTGCCATTATGAACTTTAAGCTTTGCAAAATTTAATTTTATCGCGAATCCCATATTTCTGTGAGAGGGAAAAACCACTGAAGGTCATTCAAGCCTGGCACTGTAAATATGATGCATGCTTTTAAATTGTTATTATTTTGCACAATATAAAACGAGAAAGCACTTTATCATTTTTTCAGACTCCAACACAGTGGACAAATCGTAATTGTTTTTATTAATGTGCAGTTTTAAAGGAAGTTGTATATTTCTGTCTACAAAACATAAAAGCCCAGGAGTTTTTCAGTTATATATTTTCAGTTTATTTACTGTGGCTCAGGTGAATAAAACATGATTTGTGAGAATGAAGGGGTTGTGTATAGTATTGTTTCAGATATCTCAGGATGGGGTTGGTTTTGGCACTGAAGTTGCCCAAAAAGTGCATGTCACTTGTTGGATGATTGCTGCCTGCTGCACCTGTCATCCTCAAACCCATTACTCATATAAAGCGAATAAACAAACCTTTGTGTAGTTTCCGTGTGAAAAAAGTTTGGATTTCTTTCACAGAAAAAAAAACTGACACCATTTCTCAGATCTCGCAATGCGTGCATACATACAAATTGTGCATGTCCCTTGACCTTTATACTGATATGTGTTTGTAATAATTGGCCTGTAAAATGCTTCTCTGACCTTAACTAATCTGTCAACTGCAGCTCTACATTTTTCATTGACTTTTGTTTTTTAGAATGTGTTGTATATTTACATTTTGTACAGGTTAAATTCATCAATAAAATCTATTTATACTACGGGGGCCGTTGAATGCTTGAATCTGATTGGCTGACGAACGTTCTGAGGTGTGAAATTATTTTCAGGGAAACGCACGGCGAACGTAGTTCCAGGCAGTTCTCTTGACCGCATTACAGTTCCATATCACTTCGCGTATTAACTACGCACACCACGGTTACACACTCACACAAAAACGTGTTGTCAGCGCTGCCCTGACGATTTTATCAGTTAGTGCAGCAACTTGGCTACACATGACATTTCTCACCAGCGAGGTAATATCAGCCATGCATCTTAAAGCAGACTTACAGTTTAGAGACGATGCTTCAGGGACACACAGAGGTAGCCTAACAAATTATGTTCCGAGAACGTTTCCCAAACGTTCTGTTTTGGTTGTGGGAACGTTATTTAGAATGTTCTAGAAATGTGGAAATGTCCAGTTTGCGAAACGTTGCTATAACGTTATCCTTTAGGTTAGCATAACGTTCCTGAAACGTTCTTTCCACCTAAATTTCATTATTAATACAACGTTCAAAGAACGTCGATTTGTAACGTTCTAAAAACGTTAAATTGTCCAGTTTTTTTAATGTTAGCACAACGTTATCTTACAAATAACGTCTTAAAGACGTTCCAAGAACGTTGTTTTAAAAACGTTTTCTCTCAACATTACAAGAACGTTCCAAAAACATTATTTGACAAACGTTTTTGTACTAACATTTACACAACTTTTAAAGAACATAGTGAATGTTCTGAGAACGTTTCCTGTTAGCTGGGAGGTCATCCGGGTACTTCTCATCTACTGAATTTCGAATGCTATGAATTCGGACATACTACTACCTAATATATTAGGGAAGTAAGCGATTTCGGACGCAGTATGGGAGATGTCGTTTTCACCAACCATGTTTACAAATGAAAAGCTCATTTATATCTGTTTAATCACTTAACCACCTGCACAAGACTATTACTTATATAATATATATTAGCTTACCTGTCTATTAAAAAACACGTGAGAACAGAATCACAGTCTAGGCTTTCGCGAAGCTTCCTCCATTTCGGAAACGCCACAACGATATTTGTTCTCGTTTATTTGTTCCAATATCTTCTTGCCTCAGTTTGTGTACATCTACGTTTTTTGGGATTGTGAAAAGTGTAATCATGAAACATGATGTCGAAATGCACACGTGTTGCCGTAGTATTCATAGACGGAAACCGAGGATATTCTCTCAATATCAAGATATCTTGACCTGTAAATCCAAAAGCACTGCATTATGCATGCCAGACCAGTAGATGGCGATGTCACTCGATACAGAAACACTCCTCACCTGCGCATCTACTGTACCGGTGGACTGAACGCATAATACACATGCATATGGCCCTTACTATTTTCACTGGCGCTATTAAGGCTTTTTTTAAAGTTGCATTTTCAGAACCCCAAAATGGTGGTGTTGAGTTAATGAACGACCAATATGCATAAAAAGTTTAAGTATAAACACCCCTCTCACCCTCACTTTAAGGAGATGATTAATCAAACCCGTTAATGTCTTCTTTTGCCTCGATATCATTATTATTGACGTTTGAAGCTCCTTTCCTCCAAACTCTGCAACAGTCTCAGCAGTAATTAGAGATAATCTAAAATAAATTCAGACATTGCTATGTTTAACGCCTGCATTACCTGTAGGACTCTTTAGGCCTTCCTCACCAAGCTTACAAACCAACGTTGCCGGTTTGTAAGCATCAAGTGTCAGTGTCACAAGAGTCCGATGGCTGTGAGACGAATGGCTCAGAGGATGGACCATAGATGCCTCTGAAAGCTGACAGTCCATCAATATTGAATGATATATCTACTGTTATTCTTTCTGTTCTCTCCCTCAGGCAGCACTGCAGCTGCTCTCCAGAGTTAAAATGAACACACTCCGTCCTTGACTTCACAACTGTTTTGATATGTCTTGGAGTTTGCAGTATAGTCTGCCTGGAAGAGATCAGGCAGTGGTGTTGAATGGATGGTGTTTAACCTCTCACAAATCATTTATTGACAGATAGATCTAGACCTTAAAGGAATAGCTCGCCATCTTTTACTGTTGTTCCAAAGGTTTATTTAGTTTTATTTCAGAGTCCATTTGCATTTTATCAGGACTGTGTTTTAGAAGTTTGTTATAAATGGGAAAACGTTGATTTAAACAAATTTGTTTTTAACCGTTAGTGGGTAAATACCCAATAAGCAATCCACTGCTTGCAAAAATTTAATATCATGCTTTTCTTTTAGGCCAAATAACATTAAAATTACATGCTCAACATAAAAGACAAAGGGCAGCAATGTATGTGTTTACATTTAAGTAATCATCCAAAAATGAAATACAATTAATTTCTTTTAGATCAAATAATTATTTAACATGAAAGAAAAAAACAGCAGTGTATGTAATTATATTTGATGTTGTTTTCTTTTGATTAGATTCTTGACTAGCTCTGCATAGTAAGAGGCCACTGCTGAGCAAATGACTTTGGTTCACAAACCTTGATGACACTTCTGTGTCTTGGTTTTGGTTGTTTGTTATTTATTTCCATCTTTACATGACACCAGATTAAGTGTGTGGAAAGTTGAGCTCAAAGGATAGGTAAGAGTAAATGATCCATCTGACTCAGAGGACAATAATCGGCTAAATGTCACAGCATTAATCCAATGGCCTGTCATCCAATGAAACATAAGCTAAAACTCAAATGTCTTTTTAACTTCAGACTCCACATTAGCACGGTGTGGGATTACACATTTATAAACCTGAAATTTAACAATCCTTTCCACCTCTCTCACCTCAGAATAGGCTGATTAGTTAAGGATTACACTTTCGGTAGTGTGAACAATCTCTCTGTAGAACATCCATTTCTGTCTCAGGCTTAAACTTTGATAATGGAGAGTCATGAATACTTTCCCGTGAGCTTTCCTCTCCAGCAGCCTTCTACCTTGTAGTCATCACTCAGAATAAAACAAAAGAATATGTCTTCAAATATGGTCCCACATCTGGACCCTTCTCCTTTCTGCTCTCCAACAGCAACTTTCAGTTTCATGAAGTAAGGGAAGAAACAGTACAGTAGTACTTCTGAATCACGAAGAAGCCGTATGGCCAAATATTCCTCAGGTTGCTCAATAAAAGACACTGGGTCATGCTCTTTCACAATGCAAAAATGCAGGAACTGTACTTGCACAGGTAAGGCTTTAATAAGGAAGTTTGACTAGATCTTTGCAAATGTTCTAGATTCATTCACAAAATCTCAGTATGGAAAGCCAGCTTGTCTTCTGCTGACTCTGAAAGCAACACTGGAGTGTTAACAGAAAGAAATTACTGGTCTCTGAGTATTTAATGTCTTATCTCTGCAAAAATGTTTTATACAAGTAATGAAGAGCTTGTATGAGAAGCATTTACAAAGAAAACAGAAGAGGGCCTAAAACAAATCCTTGGGGTACTCCTTTGTGAGATGAGAGCATTGTAAGATTATCTCATCTTATCAGGGTTTTCAGCCATTTCTGCAAATTAATCATTGTTTCCCACTAAGATTTTATTTAGAGCTGAACGAGAAACTGAAACAAATCTCGTCTGAAAACTAATATTGCATAGTAATAAGACTGAACACTGCACAGCAAAAAATGCTTTTCTAGCTTACATTTTTGGTCTTGTTTTCAGCCAGATATCTAGAAATTCTTAAATGAAGACTTCTTACTTGTCTAGAAAGTATTTCTTGATATTTTAGCTAAAACAAGGCAAAAAATATAAACTAGAAATGCATTATTTCTTGTAACAGGCTTTCATTCTAGACAACAGTGGCCTGATTTATCTGCTAATTCACTGGTCCACAAACAAATTGATTTGCTTAGACAAACTGATTTTAAGAACTAAAACTGGAACTGTGTAAACAAAAAGTTATTTCTTTGAACCAATAAGTTTGTGCTGCATAACAACAAGTGCTACTAATGAACCTTCTTTATGCAAGCAACACATTTCAAGATGGAGAATGATTATATCACACACAAAAAAACAGCCACCTTAGAAGTTCTTCAGAAATCATTCCATACTTAACAGTCCCTGACAACAACCACCCACTGTCAAAATTGTTGTAATCAGGATGTGCATAAAACACTATCACTGTTATCATGCAAAATGGATAAGACGACAACATTGTCAGCAGTTTGCATCCAGCGGTTAATTTGCCATCTGCTCCACCTGAAGGGTGATAATTACATAGAAATAGGATGAGACGAGCTGCTTTTGCGAGTAAGAATGAGGCAATATATATGCATAAAACCACGCAAAGCTTTTTGAAGGTGTTTAAGACTTTCATTAAGCCTGGTGTTATGTCTTAAAAACATGCTGATAAAAGAGCACTGATGCTGCTTGCTTGTTTATGGGTCTCTTTTATGCATCTCATTCGGGTGATGTTCATACAGGCAGATTGTTTTGTTGCCGTTAGTACTGTCGCATTGGTGCACACCTGGTACAAAGGTTTTATGGATGTCCCATAAATAGGATAGTTAGAAACTCCACAAAACTATGCTTTTAACTGAACAATTTTTAGGGCTCTTAAAAGCATGAACACGACAAGAGGTCTTAATTCAAGAAGTCTTGTCCTTGGACGTGACAGAGAAGTCATCCTCTAAGGACCTGTTTCCACTAGGTCTTTGGCTGCTGCTTTGTCTTTTTTTAGGCATCTCTTCCTGAAAGCTTTTCTATTACGCAGAAAAACTCAAAAGTTTGGGACATTTTGTCTGTAGAATTTGAGCCACTTCCTTTAGGCAGGAGATATAGAGCGCTCAAGTGGAGGACTGTTAAAGCTGCAGTAGGTCCTTAGTTTCAAATGCTGCTTTGAATGTAAATACCTATTGGAAATGTAAAGATAAAGATGTTAATAGTATATGAGGAAAATGGGTACAGTGGATGCCTGGGTTACATCATGTTTTGTCAAAAATGTGTTTTTTTACAAAACGTGTTTATGAGGTCTGATGCTACATAAATTGCCCTGTAAAGGGACATATAAAGATATTACAACTGTCTATATTTGCCTTCACTGTTAAAAAACAATCTGATTTTAACGGTAAAAAACTGTAAAAATAATTGCTACAGTAAAAACCTGTTAAATAGTTAATGGGAACTGATATTCCCAGAATTCCCCACATTGCATTTTAAATTTCGTAGAAATTTGATGTTTCTTCTTAGTTTTTAAGTTTTAGTTTTTATATCAGTTAACTTATTAGGCTTGTATGTTAAATAAATGCTTATTGCATATCTCAGTGTAATGAGTCTCATCATGATGGTGTTTAGTGTTTGTGTAAATGAGCTCCTTCTATATATGTTCATATTTAAAAGCTGCTTGTGATGGGATTTGGTTCATCATGTGACTTTCTCATTATCACCTGCATTGCGTGTTTATCAGTGTGTTTCAAAGCTACAAAACAGATTTTAGTGCTTTAATTGGTTGGTATATTTACATTATATCAGTTCATGAAATTACGGTATTTAACTGTAAATTTAACTTAAAACTGTAAAACCTAAAACGTTGTTACCGTATTTTTTATAGTCGAATTTTATTTTTTACTGTCAATTTTTTTTTGTTTTGTTTTCACCAAAGTCCTAGTGCAAAGTAGTCAAGGATACATTTTGCTGTATCTGACAAGGGCATATATTTAATTGGAAACCTGTGGAATTTAAATGCTCCCATCAAACCAAGTACTTTATTTGGCATTCACATCAACACTATGGTGTTTATCAAATTCATCAACTGGAATGATTTCACTCAAACTGTCACAAAGTGTGTCCAAGTAAATAGCTCCCAATCATGTTCCTGGAGTAGCCTTGAGTAACTGCACATTTGGCATGCCTCTTTCATATGACAGCCATTTCTGGTCTTGGAGTCTCGAGTAATGAGCTGATGACCGGTTTGATTAAAGAAAAATGTGCAGTATTGGAGTACTCCAAGAAAACCACTGGTCTACAATCATCAGGGAATGCACTCATATCCAACTTTAGATTTAGCACAGCATGTTGCTTGCCCATTTGTGCTGTGCACAAACCAGGTCACATGAATTGTGGTACAGATTTGCTCTTGCATCAGGGAGTCATGCCTGAAGAATGTAGGCTGGATCCTTAGGTGGCGTTGAGGATTTGGTAAGCGTGGAAGTACAAGTGGACTTAAGGCTTAGGAACACTTAATTTTCCACATTCCACTCCATCTTGTGCACAGTCGAGCATGCAAGCCTTTCAAAGTACACTCCACCATGAAAGGCAGACCTTTCTTTTTAAGCTCTCATTCAGTGCTGTCTGCGTGAACATCAGCTGATGACAAAAATCCCGAAGCTGGAAAGGAATGTGGACAAATGAAATATACTTTTGGCTTTAGTTGCATCAGTCAAGTAAACATATTATCGGCTTTGGTTCTCCCTGAAATTCCAAGATCCCCAGAGCGGGGTTGAAGCTTTGACCTAAATGGCTTGTGTTGGAGAGTCATATGTTTTCTTGGCATTTCACCCTTAGCTTCCAGGTGTGTGAAGAAAGGTTTATCTAATCCCTCAAAAAAGTGACATGATTCCATATGGAATTCTGGAGTTTAAAGCAGCTACTGACACAGTGTCTCAATCCTTCTTTCCTATTTTAAGTTCAGCTGCACTTTCAAAGTGTGTGTCAACATTTCACATATTTGCATTAAGTATTTATATGGCCTTAGTGTTAGTAATGCAAATAAAATATAAAATAAAAAAAGCATTTGTGTTTAACCTATGCACAACATGCAGGAGAAAAAAAAGTCTTTGTTCGCCCATTTTGTTTCATTTGTGGCCCCAGTTTTACTAAATATACTCTTAGTATGTTTTACCCTGATGTTACGTACATAACTCTGGTGTTAACACTAATTACAATATGGTGTAAAACACATAGAGCCCAGATTATGTGTTTAAAACACTGACCCTTAATGTCAACAAATAAAAAAAAATAGTAAAAACTGAACATAAAGTAGATAAGAGCACATACAAGAAAAACAGAATTTACTGTACCTTGTATTTTTATAATATCCCAAACATTCAGATGTATCATGGTCCCATGAATCAGGTTTGAGGTCACATTTATCATTATTCTGCTAATTTTTGCAGGTGCAATAGAAACCCACACAAAGAGCAAAGAGCATGAGGTTTTCAGAGAGACTGAATAAAAGCCTTTTTTCCTTAATGAACATCCTTCTTCTCTCTGAAATGTACTGCATTTGGGGGTAGCACTTTATTTTATGGTGTCCTTGTTTAAGGCAGGGTTGCTGATATCAGAGAGGGAAGCTAGAGTTAAAAGCATAAGATCCCACCCTCCCTGCAAATCACTCTCCAAAGCCACGCCTCCTCCAGAACACAGGAATCAGTGACACGATGTCAGATTACCTCATGTCTCATTCACCGGTGTGAAAATGGTGCAGTGGAAAGTGCCTAATTTTACAGTAATAATCTACAATAGCATATGGTTCTACCTATGGTCCTGTACTGTACCTTCCATAGGTTATATAAAGGCATGTAAATACATTTAATCCCCTGCCTCTACCTACTAAATATATTACATACTTATACGCAAAGTATACTTAAATAATTACAAACCCTAACCATATAGTAAGTGTATATTGTTAATGAACTAAATAGAAGGGCACCATAAAACAAGGGGTTAAAAATAGTAAAAAACAATTAATACAAATAACCAGCAACAATTTAATTACACTGCAAGTAAGCCATGACGAGATCTGAAGAAATGTCTAGTTCAATGCTGAACTGAATGAGAATGATATATCTGCAAACAAGAAAAAATCATCACATTTATTCAATATCAAACAAGAGTTGAATGTACATCTGCAACGACAATGGGGTCTTAAAAAAGACTGATGCGATTATCAACAGTGTTACATCACACCCACTTTCGTTCCAACCCTTTTTATTTCATACTGCATATAATAAATTATTTAGTGCCAAATACTGAGATATGTTTTTAAGACATCGTGTTGACACGTATGAATGTTATTGATCCCTGACAAAGTCAAAGCATATGTATTTTTTCTTTTTTTTTGTTTGAAAGTAAAACAAATTACATATTAGTCCAATTCACTTCAAATTTGTGCAAGACAACTTCCGTTATGCTAAAAAAATAAGGAAGCTCCTTTTTGTACATTTACGTTGGCAAAATACAACTTCCATGATAAAATCCATAACACATCATTCACAAGTGTTGATTACGGGTTGAACTGGCTCTCTTTACACCTGGTACTGCAAAATAGATTTTCTTTAGTCGTCATTCGTACAACAGTTATTTGTGCAATAGAGAAAATATAAGGCCTGAGTCTGGGATTTGAATTCATTCTTTTCGTTTTCTGTATCGCAGAAGGGAAGATTCACCTGCGACCTGGCTGGGAGACTTTTCAAAATCCTATAAAAATCAGACATTGGCTTGTTTACTTTTTTTTTTTTTTACACTGTACAAAGCTTTTGGCAGACGTAGATGACGCCAGTCTTGATGCTTTTCAGTTTGATCAGTGCGACAGAAGAGCTTGACGCTCGGTTACGAAAAAAACTATTAATTGTGCAGTTGACTCACTGTCGTCTGCGGATGGACAAAGCAAAAAGAAGAAAAAACAGAGATTCTTGGCTCAGAGGCTGGTGATTAGCTGCATCTGTCCGTCGCTAGTGGGGTCGCCTTCGGGGGGCCCGGGGCCGATGCAGCCCTCGCTAGTGCCTCGGCGGCTGATCTGATAGTAGGAAAGTGCTTGAGTCCCGTCTCCCAGGTCGGGCAAGCTCTTATAGCACTGCTTCTCAGTTTCACTTTGGGCGGATGAGCAAGTAGAAGCTTGGTCCTGGCCGCCGGCGAGGTCCGACTCGGAGTCTCTGAGATTGGGCATGCTTGTGTACAACGAGTCCCTGTTATTTGGCGACGACGCTTTCGCTCGTTCCTCATCTTCGTCTGCCTCTCTGCTGTCCTTCTGCGGCCTGGCGGCCTTTTGAGCGCTGTACAGGAGTGAGTGAGTTCGTTGGGGCAGGAGCGGGGCCTCGAGGGCCACCCGGTCGTTTGGGTGGAGCAGCAGCAGCTCCAGAGCTGGGTGGTTGGAGGACGGAGGCAGAGCGGAGGTGTCGGCATCATCTGCACTCCGGTTTCTGTTCCCGACACCTCCGTCGAAGGCCTCCTGAGGGGTCCTGCTGTTGGACGGCGCTGGGGTTTTGGCGCTGGACTGGTTCTGCGGTGGCCGGCGAGGCCTCAGGTTGTTGTGAACCAGCTCAGAGATGATCATCTTCTCGAAGGCGGCGTCGTCCAACTGTAGAGCATCTCCGGGCGGGCAGCACAACGCCGGGTCCTCGTAGTCGTCCTCTCGCTGTGAGTAGCTGTTGTTGAAGTTGTCGTTGAGAGGAAGCGTGTCCATCGTGCTGACATCACGGCTGTGGGTGAGCGAGTGCTGGCCTGAAATAAAAACAAACATTCAGTCCTGGTGGAGATGGTGTGACGGATGATACTTGTTAATGTTAAGGACACGGGATTTCTCATCACACTCAATACATGCCAAATGCCAACTAAAACAATGTATTGAAACTAGTGCTGTCAAACTGTCTTAAACATTTTTGTTTTCATTGTATATATGCGTGTGGATTGTGTATAATTACTATGTATGTATAAATTATTGCTGTCAAATGATTAATCGCATCCGAAATTAACGTTTTTCTTTATATAATATATGTGTATATTTATTATGTTTACATTAAAACATGTACATTATTACATATAAATGCATTTATATATTTATTTTCTTATATTTTATATCATATCTAAATATATTTAATATATAAACATAACATTTTCATTAAATATATACATGCATATTTTGTATTAATATATACTTAATAAATATACACAGTACATACAAATATATTTTGTAAAGAAAAACTTATTTTGGATGTACATACAGTATATAATTTGAAAATATTTACGGTAACAATTTACGTTTTTTTTTTATTTTACGGTTACACCTATTAGATGCTTATTAACATGCATATTACTAGAATATTAGCGCTAATTAAACACATATTAATGCCTTATTCTACATGACCTACATGATCGTAACAATACCTAAACTTACAACTACCTACGAACTATTAATAAGCAGCAAATTAAGAATTTACCGAGGTAAGAACCGTAGTTAATAGTAAACAAGTGCTACCTATTCTAAAGTGTCACCGTTTACATGTATGCTTTTATATAATTTCTATGCAAGTATATGTAATATACACACACACAAAAATGCATGTGTGTGTGTTTTTATATACATAAATATTCACAGAACACACACATATATATATTATGTAAACAAAAACGTTTATTTTGGATGTGATAATTGTCTGACAGCGCTAATTAAAACCAGGGCTATGTGTTCACTTGGTATGATTAATTATGGGGAAATAATATGTGGTGAAATACAGCTCGAGAAATCTGAACTGTCATCTTTCAGTTCATGGAAAAACGCCCCTGTATAGGTTTTGATATCATCTGATATAGTTTAGCAATATAACACGAGCAAGAGTGCAGTATTTTTTCCCGATATGCATGATAAATTATGTAATACTGATTATATAAAATAGTTCAATAGAAAAGGGTTTCATTTTAGAGACTATATTGTCTTTTTTGCTCAATTCTATACTTCCAAACAAACAGCAGTGTTTCCTTACTTAATGAATCCCAAAATATTAGAGTGAGCGAATGATTCAGTGACTCGTTCATCGTTCTTGAAAGAATCGTTTTCTTAATGAGTGAATGGACTGCCACCAACTGGTGTTTAAGCAAAAAGA
>JAUCMT010000114.1:4551187-4573401 GCA_032357475.1 Enteromius thamalakanensis
TGTTTCCAGAAAAGTGTACCATATGCATCAGACGTTTAGCCAACCTTCGGTGGGCGTGACGTCTGAGGCTGAGACTAGCCACTGTGCAACGTTACTACGTGAGGCTCTTTCAGGCTTTTCCTGATGACGTAACGTAACGTTATTCTCAGATAACTTCAGAGATGGTGTAAGTTAGTCAGTTACTTTTGGGGCAGGAGGGTAAAGATAGAGGGTTTTAAATCTTAATTTTTAATTACTTCTTTTGGCAGATATAATTCAAGTCTAACAAACTAAGTTAGTTGTTTTAAACGGCTGACTATTAGAAACGAAACCGCTTGAATCAATGGCTAAAATGATTCATAGGACATTTGTTCTCGCGCACTGATAATCAATTAAGTATATTGCTCTTGCAATGAAAATAAAATAAAAACTCATACATGCGTTTTTTTCTCTTGGTCTTTTTGGTCTTCAAGAACATACTTATTTATCCAATATTTCCCTTTAAATAGAGACGTCATTGCTTACATTAATGCGAAGCAATTAATTATACAACAAGCAAAAGCTACTCCAGATTGTGTTATAACTAAGATGAACAAAACATGCACAAAGATTACTTCCAGTAAACTCACAGATTGAGCATATTGAAGGGGCATAACTGTGCACAGATCTTTTGTTGAAAAGCAACAAATTATTATTTTTTTTTTTCATTTTCCACTAATCTGAAACGTAATATTAAAAACATGGCATCAAAAAAAAAAAAAAAACTTCTCCAGCAAGGTACCCTACGCGTAACCTGTATTACATTCTTCAGATGTTTTAAATCTTTAAATAATAATAATAATAATAATAGTAATAATAAAAAAAAAAATTCTAAGTCTATGAGAAAGGGTTCGGTTCCCCACATTCTAAATGGCAGAATTTAAAAAAAAAAAATGACACAAACACCAAATAATTCAATTAGGACTAAAATATTTATTGTTTTCTTCGTAGAAATACTGCTCATAAAAAAAAAAGAATATAAAACAATTTACAAAACATGTCCAACCATGTGCATTTAAACGGTGACATCCATTAAAAATCACAAATTCAAGTGCAAATGTCTTAAATGCTTACTGTGGACAACAAGTAAAAAAATATAAACTGTGAACATGTACAGACCATTCAAAATTTGTATACAAAGTGAAAACATCTAGCACTGGTTGAAAAAAAAAAAAAAAAAAATCAAAATCAAAACAAAAAACAAAACTCCTGATGACAATGTTACAGCTAAAACGATAAAGCATAAGAAAAAAAAAAGATGGCAATAAAAATGTATAAATGTAAAAAAACAATTTGAACAGACTGGCACTAGTGATGAGCTTTCTTCATTCATCGGTCAGATTTTCTGGTATATGGAAGCACTGATGGTGAACCTGCAAGAACAAACAACATGATTAGAAATATCAGTTCTATATTAACTGACCTGCCAACAGCCCTACACACAGTGCACTGGCCCATGGGAGTATTCACGATGTAGACAAACAGGCATGCACACCTGTGTGAAACAAGACCAACCAGAACGTGACTGATCACACAAGAAGGTGAACTTCTCTCAGAACTCCTCTGTGATTGGGTAACATGGAATTGAGGCCAGACCATCACTCACCTAAAGGCCACACGGACCCCGGGGCCAAACAACTCAAATACAGCCAGGTTCTATTGTCTAGAAACCACTTCTGCTGATAGCTCATCGTATCAGGGAGGCTATGCCTCCTGTTCGCTCTGGGGACTGTAAGATGGTAAGGTCAGAGGTCACAAATGGCCATTATTTAAAGGTTTTGGATTCTTTCACCTTCAGTGTTAATAGGGATACTAGAAAAATAAATCAATAAAAAACCTAACCATCTTGTGTAATCAGTTACAGAAACAGGGTCTAAGTATAGTTTTAATTTTGACAAAGTCTACTTCTATCTGAAGACAAGAACACATTTCACTCAGGTCTGGTGATGTGTAGAGGTCAGTGTATATTTCAAATGATTAAGTTTTCCTTTTAAAATCTGCCAGTTTTAATGATTATACAACCAATATAGAACAATATATACACTACAAGTCTGGGGTCAGCAAGTTAATTAATACTTATAAATTCAGTGCATCTTTGAAGAGATTTAATTTATGTAAAAAAAGTGACACTAAAACATTACAAATTACTATTTCAAATAAATGCTGAATCCTGAGAAGAAATGGACCATGGTTTGTCACAAAAAGAAATTAAGCAGCACAATTGTTTTTCATAAGAAATCTTTCTTCAGCTCCAAACCAGTGTCACATGATCCTTCAGAATTCATTCTAATGGACTGAAGACTGGAAGAATGGCAGCTTAACCAATTCTAGAAATAAATGACACATTCAAATATTAAAACGGTCATCGCCTCTGGCTTGCTTAGTTCAGTGCTTTGCTTTACTTTTACAATTTCTTTACTGTATTTTTAAATTAGTATCTATGCATGAACATTAATCAGAATGTGTTGATCAAATCTATCATGTAGATTAGAGTGGTTTCTATGTAAAAGATGACCGTATTTTTAGGTCATTTCCTACTGGCCTCATCCTACCTGGACGACCGGCTCCAAGTCGTTGCTGGACAGTCTCCAAATGTTGGATATACTCCGTAAGGGAACGTTCTTGATCTTGGGAAGAGCCGAAGGAGCGTTCAGCAGGTCCCATCACTGAACTTGTGTACGTTCTTAGTGTAAAAAAGAAAAAAAGGAGTGACACTTAAATGACATTTACAATCTGAATTAAAAACACTAAAAAGGGAAAATCAACCTAGATCAACACACTATACCCCTGTTTGTGTAGTAAGTAATATTTCACCTTTGATTCAGTCTGAAGGGTGATTTGATTGGTGGAACCAGAGATGAGACACCCCTTTGTGTGAAAATGTGGTCACGGGTGGGTGGAGAGTTGAACGCAACTCCAGTCTGCTGTGGCCTCAGCACTTCAGTCCTCAAAGCAGGAACTAATAGAGAATGTAAAACAGCATATTAATTACTTATGATTTAAATCACTTGCAGAACTACCAAATCAATTCTGCACACGGAACAGCTTACCTGTGCTTGTTCCTGTTCCATGCCCATTAACTGTAACACTGCCTACTGAGATTCTCCTTGTAGCTCTTTGCCATTTCCGGGTGAGGAACTTGAGCCTTATTAAAAAAAGGGGTTGTAAAGCCACTTATAAATTAAGGCATAAAAAGAATTAGAAATGTAGTTGAATGAGTTAAGTTAAGATATTAAAGCAACTTTTACAAAAATGCCTTATAAAGAAAATATCACAGGTGTGCATCTTAACACAGAACAATAACACTGACATGTTTTAAGATATCTGAGAGCAAGATATTTTCTTCTGGGACAGCTCAAACATGCAATTTAGTCTGGGACTAGCTTAAGCCTTGACTGTGAAACTGGGGGCAAGTTTCTTAACTTAAACGGCCCATACTAACAAGTCTAACCACACTAAACCAGATGTTTTACATTTACGTTCTTACCTTGAGATAGCGATGACTACTCTGACAGATGTTCTGAAGCGGTTTAGAGGTCTGGAGGCCTGTGACTGGCTCATTGTTGGCTGTGCACCCATACGAGCGATTAGCGCTAGAGTAGCCTGCTCACACTCTTGAAACCCACCCAGCAGCAACAGCAGGTAACGCTTCTGATACACCAGTGACTTCCTGTAACTCTCTGCTCGCAGGTATCGCTCATAGAGCCGCTGCACCTGCAGGAACAGGTTCATAATGCAAGCAGTTCAAACACACTATTTAAAATATACTTTTAAAAAAATAAATAATTTCAGTTGTACTGCTGTCTATGAAGGGTCAAAAAATCTTAATTTATGTTCCGAAGATGAATGAAGGTCTCACTGGTTTGGAGCAACATGAAAGTGAGCAATTAAATTACAGAATTTTCGGGTGAATAAACTTACCTTGTTATTAGAAAGGTCATTGATGGGTCTGTTTTCATTGCTAGCTGTGACTTTTGAGAGTTCAGCCTCTGCTTTACGCAGCCCAGCCTGAAGAATTGCTCTTTCCTTCTGCCAGGCCAGCTTCTCCGACAACATACACTCCTCCGTAACAGCAGGAGATTTCACCTGACGGACAGACACACACACAACCAAATATATGAAGCATCACACCTGGAACCAAGATACATAGAAACTGAACATTTACACTCTGCAACTTTCAGCCTTCACGCATCATGCAAACATGCTCAGAAGTAAATTCATTGGTCTTAATTGATGTTCCAAACAGGTCTGCCTTTCAAATAAACAGGTTAAAATTACAAAGAAAAAGCTAGTTGTTAATATTACCTGCTCCTGGTGTTTCAAGCTTTGCAGGTCTCTCTCCAAGCAGGATATAGTGTGTTTGAGGGAGATCTTCTCCTCACTCAGAGCAGAGAGACACTCTGAGAACTCAGTGTTCTCCTTCAGCAAGCGTTCCATTAGAGTTTTAGTGGATGAGGTAGAATCCTGTTGAGCAGAAGATCAAATATATTACAGATACAGAAGATTACAGGATTAAAATCAGTTTTGCGGGACTGCAATTCCAGATAATTGGGCGAAAAAAAGAAAGAAAGAAAGAATAAAAATAAAAATAAATAGGCTTTATAGCGTCTTATTGTTCTAGGTGTTTGCCATTTGTGGTCTGAAGGAACAAGTCATGTGAAAATTAAATTAAATTTGAGCCAATAATTTACATTGGTGTCAACTGTTTTGTTTCCCCATTAACTTCAACTACAATGGATAATCATACACAACTGATTTCCTGGAGCACTGAAACTACTGGTTGCTAGCTTTAATATATCTTGTGTTCCCCAGATGTGAACAGTAATACAGTTTTGTAATGACAAAATGAAATTGGGTGAACTATGCCTTTAGCACTTGCTTCCTAATGGAAAAGTATTTCTCCATTATAAATGTCATTTTGTATCTGTACAAACACTTCCATTCAAGTAAAAGCTTGTGAGATGAAGTAGGACTGGTCAGCTGGTCTGGTTACTTCCAATATACACATGCCAGCTTTAATTATTGATAGACCATGTGTGATTATCAGTTATCACACAGATATTTAACTAAAAATCTGAACTTTAAACAAAAATAGCTAATTGTGTTTGAGTTAGGCTTAAGAGTACAAGTCAGACATGGTGACACAAAACGTAGGGATGGAGAACGTTACCTGAGAGATGTTTGTGAGTACATTCTGGCCTAATGTCAGGCCACTGGAGTGTGTGTCTCTCTGCAGGCGTTCTGATGTGAGGCGTTTCTCTTTGTGCTCCAGGTCAGCCAATGTCTGCTGCAGCTGCCTCAACCGCTGCTGATCCTTCTCACGCAACACTTCCAACTCCAGCTGAGACAATTGATCAAATAACTTCAGTGATCTTAATTAATGACAGCAAACTATAATGCTCATGTACTTGTCAAATTAAAGGGTTACTTTCCTGAAATGAAAAATGTATTGAACTTCCAAAAACATTAAAACTGGTTAATCTTCAATACACATTAAAAAGGAACATAGCATTAAAAACATACAAAAACTCTGGAATGGAGTTTTTGAATCCATTCAGCCGATCTCCAGATCTGACAGTAGCACTTTAAGCCATAGCTTAGCATAGATCACTGAATCCGATTAGACCATTAGCATCACATTTAGAAATGACCAGAGTTTCAATATTTTAATATCCTTTTTAAAACTTGACTCTTCTATAGTTACATTGAGTACTAATACAGACTTCAAATAAAATGTTGCAGTTTTCTGGGATGTAAACTAGGAACTATATTCTCATTATGGTTGAATAATCAAAGAACTCTTGATGCAAACGGCCTAATCAGATTCAATTACATATGCTAAGCTACAGTTAAAAGTGCTCTGCCAGACCTGGAGATTGGCTTAATTCAAACTGCATAACTCAAGGGGAGTTGAAAAGAAAAAAATAAAATAAAATAATAGGCGTTTTCCTTTAAAGAGACAGTTCACCTAAAGATGAAAATTCTGTCATTAACTACTGACCCTCATGTCCAAATACCCGTGTTCAGCTTTAGAACACAAATGAAGATATTTTTGATGAATATCTTTAGATAATATCGTTTCTGGGTCTGGGAACATTTCAGTTACATCAGATGTATACAGATTATACAGAGGATCGTAGGTTTTATGGGTTTGGAATGACATGAGGGTGAGTTACTGACAATTTTGCACCATCCTATTAAAAAAAGGGTGGTTCCTACCCCTTCACTGAAAATCAAGCTAACCAAAACAAAAACAAAGTGATGTGAAAAGAATTAATCTGAGTTACACATCTTGTGAAGAAATATGATCGCGCTATGATGAACCGATTTAATTGAACGGACAACAGCAGAACTGACATTTTTGGGAGAACTTTCCCTTTAAGAGCATTTATCTTTTTCCTCACCAGTTTCTCATTGGTGCGTTCTTGTCGTTGTTCCTTTTCCACCTGCTCCTGTTTCTCTTGTCTCCTCTGCCTCTCCATCTGCTCCTCCCTCACTTTAACAACCCTCATCTTTTCCTTCATCACATCCAACTCTGTTTGTAACTGAGCAGCCCTTTCTCGCTCCGTCTCTAGAGAGCGTCCCACCTCAGTTTTCTGAGTCTGCAGGCCCTCCAAAGCAGCTCGGAGTCTCCTCACTTCCTCCTGCTCTGTTTGCCTGCGTTTCCCTTCCAACACCTGCCCTTGCAGACGTTCCAACATCAGTGCCAGGTCTTCTCCCTGACGCCTCTCCTGCTCCAGTTGCGCCCGTAGGTCCTGTATAAACTTTCTGTCATGGGCACTTGCTGCTTCCTGTCTACGGGCTTCCTCCTCTAAACGGCGTGCATGCTCCTGGGCTTGGCGAGAGAGCGAATCCGAGAGCTCTGCTGATCGAGAGCGTTCCTCCTCGAGGCGGGAAAGTGCAAGTTCAGTGCGTTCGCGTTCCTGTGCCAGCAGGGCCTCACAACGAGACTGCTCGATCTGGAGCTCAGAGCGCAGATTACTGGATGTGGTACGCTCCTGGTCCAGTGTGGATGTAAGCTGACTGACATGTGATGCTTGCTCATTTAAAGCCTGGTGAAAAGACTGTTATAAAAAGAAGATTACCAGAGAGTCACTAGACTTAACACATAAACCCACATCACATGTGATGACTGTTTACATTGTTACAAAATGTAAGCTATATTACAACACAAAAGTGAAGTAAATTAAACTTTTTTCCAATTCTGAAAGCGTTTCATGACCTTATGTTTTTGAAAATGAAGCTACAGAGTGTAATGCCATATCAGATCCATTGCAGTGCCTGTAGAAATTGTATATGCTCAAATGCTAAATCGACTGCAACATTAGATTTGCTTTGGTTACAGAAAAGTACAAATGAGTGAATCATTCAATGACTCAATTATAATTCATTTCAATTATAAACACACAAAAAAGCCACCACATACTGACAAGAATGATTTAACCCTAACAAAAGCCAGTAAATGAATGAGTATGAATATCATTATAATGAACTACTTTGTTTTGACATTCCCCACCAATAGAAAGTTAATACATCCAAAAATGCTGTTCACCTCCTGTGTTTGGTGGTTTTGCTCAGCTGTCTGTTGGTTGAGGAGTCGCTGCTGCTGAAGGTCCTCCTGGAGTTCCAGTACTCGAGCCTGCTCTTTCTCCAGGGCCTGTAGACAAGTCCGATGTTCAGCTTCAACATTTTCCAGCTTTACCCTGAAAGACAGACAAACATTTTTCACAGGTTATATATATACACAAAAAACAAAAAAAACGCACACCACTATTAACAATTCAAATTCAAAGAGTGTGGGTGCAAGTATGCTGTACCTTAACTTGTGAATTTGGCTCTTTAATTCATCTTGATTTTTGTACGCAGTCTGAAGCTCTAGCCTGGTCTCCTCTAGCTCCGCCTTGAACACAGACACAACCTTCAGCTCCGCCTCCACCTGTTTCTGCTGTTCCAATCCCCTACTTTTCTCATCTTCCAGGGAGGAGCGCAGATCATGTGACAATCTCTGTTCCTGTTGCAGCCTTAACTCCAGCTCTTCAACTAAAGAGTCCCAAAGGTAGATTTTAACTCTGTGCACAGTTTTTGTTAGTTTTCCTAATGCTTGCTGTCAATGTGTTTTTCCATAAATTAATTGCAGAAAAACATACCATTTTTATGCAGCTGATGTTGCTTTTCCAAGCCCTGTTCTTTTGCGGTGTGTAGGGAATCCTGCAGCTGTTGCAGCTGTTCCTGGCTCTGCTGGGTGCTCATCTGCAATTGTGAATGCAGGCTGCGCACCTCGGCCAATAGACTGTGACGGTCTGCATTAAACAGCTGTTCTAGAGATCTCATCTGCTGCTCCTCCTATAAGAGAATTAGAACGGTTACGAAATAAAAGCACATTAATTTATTTATTATGAGAAGATCAGCATTACATGCTGGGCTGCTCAGCACCTGCTTCTGAAACAGTTTCTTTAACTGATCCAGCAATGGGGTGAGGTCCATCTGTGTAGCAGTTGCCATGAAAGCTTGAAGCTGAGAGTGAAGCCATTCCCTTTCACTGTCAAACACACTGCGGACAGCCTGCAGAAGTTCACGCCTCCAGTCCACGTCCCCACTGTCATTCTTCATAGACAAACAAAATTAAAACGTAAGTGGACTATTTGATCGCACACACACTTCCCCACAATCACTCTAGACTATGCTAACTTTGGATCTGCAGTTTTATTTCCAAGCTATTTTAAGCCTAGTGCATAATATTCAATCAGAAAAAAGGCCTTTGAATTATCAACATGATACAAAAATTGCTGAAAAACCAGCTACACACAATCTACTACATTGTCTGACGGTTTTATGCTGACTTTAAGGATCTATCAGGTAAGTGATGCACATAAGCCTCACCCTGGGTTCCCTGTCAGCCATCCTGCAGAGCAGCTCTCTGAGTGATAAGATGGTCTCTTGTAAGGCCCGTCTCTCCCTCTGCCAGGAGGAGGGCGGGGCAGGCTCAGAATCTGGGCGGGACTGACCAGATGGGGCAGGGCGATGGGACAGAGACAGGATTCTGCAGCTTTCCTGGTAGACACGCTTCAGCATAGCCTGTAAATGATACACACAGATATAGAATCACTAAATCAATCAGTTCTTTACTTATGAGTGAGGGTAGCATTATAAAGGGGTTGCTTACCTGTAACTCAGGTGTGAGGGCCTCATGGCTTTCATGCATACTGCCTGCTGCGCTATCAGTGTTTTCAGCGGGTGACATTCCTCTGCAGCGCAGATACTCCACAAAATGAGCATCTAAACGCTCTGTATTCTCCAACTCAAGCCTCAGCCTGGCCTCCAACTCTGAGCTCACATCTACAAACACAGAAAGAGTAACTAACAAAGAAAATGACCTCAACCTTAAATCAAAAGCATCCAGAATCTCTTGCAGAAATGCAAGCATATACAAGTACACAACTCACTGCTGCCGTATCCATCGCTGACCCACTCCGGCACAGACACAGGAGAGTTAGAACCAAGTGGAGACCGAGATGGCGTCACATCTGAATTGTCCAATTCATAAACCTTAAAACATAACCACTAAACCATTACCACACCATCATGGATGTCAAGAGAGAACCAATAACATATGACAGAAATCAGAAAAAAAAAAAAGTTCAATACTACTTCTGGTGTGGCCAGAAAAAATGTCCACATGATGGGGATTTTTTTAACTGAACCTATCTTTAGGAAAGCAAAATTAATTAAAAAAAAAAAAGAAGTCAAAAGCATGCTTACCTTATCTGCATCCAGGGAGTCGAGCACAGAAAGGTGTTCGGACAAAGTAAGAGAACAAGGGGACGCAGTGTGTGTGCTGGGTGGGACTTCCTCTGAAGGTGGGCTAAAAGTTTGTCTGGGGTGTGGTCTCTCTTTGTCCCTCTCCATAGGTGAAGGCTTGTTTTGGAACTCCAGGCTGGCGTTGTGTAGCGCACTGAGCTCTGACAGGTGAGACACCTGCAGACGAGAGGGGTGGTCTTCACTGCACTCCAACCTACGCAGGACTTCCGGTGAAGACAGAGAAGCAGAGAGGGATGGGTCACGGGACAGGCCTTCCAGGAAGCGGTTGCCGTGTTTGGGGTGGTGGTCCTGCAGGTTGCAGCGCAGTCGGAGCTGCTCTAGCTCCCGCTGCTGATAGGCCAGCTCTTCTTCCTGCACAGCCAGGTCATCCTGCAGACTCCGCAGCTCAGCTTTCAGGTGCTGGTTATGGACCTCGAGATCAGCCAACGCACGATCTTTTGTCTGATGGTGAAAGATCAAATCAGCAAACTTGATTTTTATACTTATAAAAAGAAAGTGACTGGTGCTTGTGCTCGGTGGAAGAATTATTCTATTTACCTTAAAGTACATCAAATCTGTACTTTTATAAAGATATAACTGACAAACCAGATGTGTGTATCAATTAAACTAAATCCACATACCTGTCCTTCTTCCTGTAGCTTTTCGGCTCTCTCTGTGCTGGTACTAAGCCCTTCCTTCACAGCTGCTAACTCTGCCCTTAGAGTATCATGCTCCACCCTTAAGTGCTTCAACTGCTGTTCTCTCTCAAGTAAAGCAGTCTCAGCTTTAGCCAAGGTCTCTTCAGCACACGTCTGCAAAACACTTACAAATGTCAGTTTACACCACACACAAAATGTTACATCAGCATAAAATCTATTTTTAGTTAAGTCATCCTCTGATAAATGAGAAGAACTAGCTCAAATCTGCAGCAGATCACTAGTAAAAATGCATGACTCAACATGCAAGTAATATTTTTGGATTGGTTTGTATTCACTACTTAGACAGGAATAGTTTCCCATCTAACCAGTGAACCAATCCAAAAATATGACATAAAACCATGTTAAAGCAATCAAGGTTTTGCCTCTTGCTCAGATCACAACAAAAGTGGCTTGTAGCTAGAAAGTCCTAAAAATAAAAATGTTGCGCCATCATATTCTAAAAAAAAAAAAAGCAAATATAAATGTATATTTCATTTTACCTCATGACTAACCAATCCCGGTGTTTAGATCAAGCTTTAAAAGTAAACAGTTTAAAGGACTTCAGACAGACTTCCTCTTTCAGTAAATTTACTTCCTGTGTGAGCTATTCTCTCATGTGCAAGAGGGCTGGACCAAATTCTATTTTCATCCCTCCCCCTTTTTTTCCTTCTGTACTTTCAGGCACTACCCAAAACTGCAGAAGCAAAACATGGTTGATCTGCAACTAATTACAGAATCTGCTAAGCATGAAGCCTTGCGGCAACTTCCCAAATAACTCACAGTTCACATCATAGTGCATGGCAAGAGTGAAGTCAGAGAGTTACAGCCCAAGTCCATAACAACTAGAGTTTGGTGGAATTTGAACAGAACTGCTCTATAAACACAGTAAGAAAGGAAAACTAAATACACAAGAAACTAGCAGGGTTTAATTAAAAACAACGTTTTCTAAATATCTCACCAGTACTTCTTTTTGAGCTTCCCCTTGTTTGGCCACAGTCTCCTTATGTTGGTCAAGCACTTCTTTAATGTAGTCAGTCTTTGAAGTCACTTCCTGTTTCAATCGCTCAATTTCTTCCTGGAGGCATCCCTCCCGTTTTCTAAGAGCCTCCCTCTCAATGAACAGTTCTCTTTTGCTCGTCTCCAATGCAAGTATGGTGGCTTTGCCTACTTGGATGTTTTCCTCAAGCTCATCAAGTTTGAACTGTAAATCGTCAAGTTCATTCTGATATTCCTCTTCTTTCTTCTGCAGTTTGGAGATTTGGTTCTCCAGAAGCTCCTTCTCAAAACACTGGTTCTTCACCTGCTCCTGCAGCCTGCCAAGCTCCTGCTGGACCTCGTGTCTTCTCTCCTCCGCTCTTCTTAACTGAAACTCAGACTCTCTAAACCTGGATTCATGAGCTCGCTCTGAATCTTCCAACACTTCCACACGAGCCGCCAATCTCTCAGCTTCGGTCCGCTTCTCCTCTAGCTGGAGTTTCAGCTCATTTGTTTCCTGTTCCAACACTGCCACCTTCCCCCGTTGCTCTCCGAGACTCTGGCTGAGTGCCTCCACCTGGCTTCCATACTGTTCTTCTTGGGAGAGCAACAGCCTCTGAAGAGAGTCCTTCTCTCCAGCGGCTCGCTCCAGCTCAGTTTGTAACTCCTGCAAGCGAGCGCGAGCCGATTGCAGTGTGTGGCTGCTGAGCTCCTGGCACAGGCTTTCCTCAGACGCCCTCTGCTGGCGAGGATGAGGGGACCAGGGGAAGTCCGAAGACTCTGGGCTATCAGTGTTGGGGTCACTGACCTCATGATGGTTGGGGTCAAGCTGGCTCAGCTCTTCTTGAAGCTTGTTAATTACCTCGTGGAGTTGCTCGGTCTCTTCTTCCTTTGCCTGTCGTAAACGATCCTGGTCACAACGAAGACGTTCAACCAAAGAGCGAAGATCTTCAATCTCAGCTTGCTTTTCTTCTAGAGTCTGAAAATGGAAGTGAGGAGTAGTAACAAATCAGAAGCATACTAAAATTCTTTACATCTATGATTTAGCGTCTTATTTAATTTATTTTCCTTGTAATAAGTGTACAGCCCAGTCTTCCTGAATATTTAATTTTAACAACTGGAACCAATTTGAATTCTCTCCAGTTCCACTAACATTTTTTTTTATAATTCTGTGTGAGAAATCTGGGGAAGAGGAGGTGGGGGGGGTGGATCTTGGGAAAACAAAAACATAAGCATACTTGTCTTACTTACCTTATTATCACTGGTCATGTCAAGCTCTTGCTGAAGCTGGAGAATCTGCTGGTTCAAGTGGTCGATCTCCAGATTCTTCTCCTCCAGGAGGGCAGAAGGCAGCTGAAGGATGGATTCGTCACTGCCCTCTTCCAGTCGTGTTGTTAAAGTGTCCACGGTCTCCTAAAGGACAGAGAATGAAGTCAACTTGGATTTTTACCAACCTCTAGACAATAATAAACTAAATCCCTACAGCATTCGAATTAAGGTTCTGTACTATAAATACAATTTATCCAAGACTGTGAACATGCTGGCCATCCTATCACAACAGGATTTCCAGGCTACACTCATTATTAAAGAATAAAGAGACCACAGCCTTACCTGCAGATGTGTGATGTGCGTGTGGAGCTGTTCTTCTGTAGCTCTGATCTCTCTGTTTTTGAGCTCCAGCTGTAGCGTTAGTTGCCCGACCTCTTCCTCCCTCAATCCCAAATCCTTCTCAACCTCACTTATACGTTCTGACAGCAACTCCACCTATGAGAAATGAAAGCTCTTAAATTTATGCCGTGCATGCCCTTACTTAGCCGTCAGCTTTGCCTCACTGATGTGTTATATTTGATGGCAGCAGTCAGTGGAAAATTAAACAAAAGGAAAAAACTGTACTTAATATGCAGAAATTACAATTTAGTAATGAGATATTTATTTTGTGTACATTAACAATAAAAACAGCTTTGCTTTTTGTACATAATGGAAACGAATTGGACGCCGATTTCTGAAGAGCACATCACAATTATTATTTGTTCATAAATATATATTTCGCATAAGGGCGTATTTAGGCTATTGTTTTTCTCTGTTCACACAAGCTCTGCATGTGAATGATGTAAATCCTCATGTTGTGGTTGCCTGGGCACCGGAGAGAACACATTGCAGAAATGACCAATCAGGTGTTGGAGCTCTGTCTTCTGGGTGGCCGACAGAAGCATGCTCATGTCGACAATAAGGGGCTCAGATGTTGCGAGTGCGGCCACCTAGTCTCTGGTCCCAATCCAATTCTTGAGCAGGTTGATGTGGTATAGCTGCTCTGGGTGCCTCCGGCCTGGCTGTCTCAGGTGCAGAGCATTAAGAGCTTGTGGGCGATGGCTCATCTTGTGGGCTGGGGCCTGCCAGTTGATTAATTCGCTGCCAGGTGCCCTCGGCGCACGTTGCTCCTGAGCCACCCTCCAACTTAACGGCGGTGCTCGCTCCCCAGCCTCTCTCCGGTGGGCCGCCTCCGCCAGCTCCCTCACCATTACAAGATCCCGACCACGTGTCCCGACCACGTGTCCCGACCACGTGTCGAAAGTGTAGGGGGCAGTGCATGCAGCATCTGGTCAACGACCACTCTCTCCATGTCTTGTACCGCAGTCGGTTACCCATCCAGCAGCCAGTGATGGGCCAACTGGGTTAACTCGACTGAGCGCCACAAAACTGAAGTTGAGCCACTGATGTCACATGGACTGTTTTACCTGTGTTTTTACTATGTTTCTGGATCTGGGATTATTTCAGTTTTATTGCTGTCTATAGAGGGTCAGATGCCCCTCTAATTTTATATTTGTTATATTTGGGTTTGGAACAATATAAGGGAGAATTATTAATGACAGAATTTTAATTCTTGGGTGAACTAACCCTTATTATGAATTAACCCAATTAGTTAAAAACACAGATTTTTTACCATAGCATTTTTTTTACAAATTAAATTAGGAAAATTATTTGTGAATCCTTAAACAGTGTTGCCATGGTAATGCATGGTTTTCTTCTATAGTTTTTGTCTTCATCTTATATTCTATTAAGAACAACAACATTAAGTTGAATCTCTGTTCAAACACCAATAAACTCACCTGTTGAATTGTATCCCTTTTGTCTGTCTTTTCTGAGCGTGACAGTGGCTGAAGGACTATCCGCATGATAAAATCTTTCATTTTAATGCTTTTTTTATACATCTGGAGCCCAAAGGCACTAGTGTTTTTTTTTTTGCTGACTGCAACTCAGAGACACGGCCATGGGAACAGGCGGATGTCAATTTCCTGTTTTATATCTTCAACAATGCAACCTACACATCTCCAGAGATGTCTGGGATGAGCTCGGCCAACTCATGCAGAAAAATGTCAGCCTCCTCCCAGTCTCAAACAGATTTCAAACCGCTCTTGTTTCACAGAACTATTCACCCCAGCTCCAGCTTATTTACACGCTAATGGGGGGGTTGGCGGCATGAAGAAAGAACATCTACATTCAGTGGGGTGCCCCGGTGAAATGCAATAGAAAAGTGTAATATCCTCCTGGTGTGTCATTTACCCAAATGAAGCTTGATGCAGGTCGCACTATCCACAGGGAGGTTCTCAGTGAGCAGTAACGCTGGGCCAGATTAATAGCCTCCTGGAGGAGCAATAAAAAGATGCTGACTGAATGCCTTCACATCTCCAAGCCAGTGTTCATTTGGCTTTGACATTCAAACGAACCGTTTCCAAACGGCTTTCATTTGTTAAATGATTGCAAGGATTCATTATGAATTTCCGTGTGTTCTTTCATGTGTTGCTTAAAGAAAAGCAACACATTTTTCTGCACACTGCGTTCTCATCATTCAAAACTTCCCCATTATTACAATAGACAATATCCATCGCAATTGCTAAAAAGTTACATTAAAAAGCCACTGTTAAAAGCGTAATTTGATCTCCCCCTAAAGACTATGGATCTCAGGAAATCAGTATGGAAATCTATAAAATCCGAAAAATACAAAAAGACATTATGTACTCAAAAGAACTGTATGTCTTTGTTTAGTCAGGAAACAGGCCCGATAAGAGACAAACACCATAATTCTACTGTGTGCACTTGGTCATATTTCACTCCAGACACACACTATGGAATTTCCTCTTCTCTTTATTGACTTGGTTATTTGTCATTCTCTTTGCAAGGTGCCAGGTAATATTTCAACAGACGTGTTGCTACTTTTTTTAATACAATTTTAGGTGCGAGGACACAGAGTCCCTTTGAATACATACAAAGCGGAACTTGATGTTCTTTGATCCACTGATAATTTTGCTTTGGCTTGAAAAGAGCTTACAAAGTGTAAAAATATTCTTAGCTGGCTCTAAAGGTGAGCTAATACTACATGCCCAAAAAAATTTAAACTTGGCAATTTAACAAAGACAAAAGCTCTTACAACAACAACAAACCCTCAATATGCTTTAATGTGCTTAAGTTAAGACCTAAATGCAAAATGGTTTTCATTTCCATACATAGAAACGCTGCCTCTACGGATTCTAGAGCCATTCTTCACTCTGCATTATCATTTTGATGCTCACCATCTGTTCTCCATTCCCTTCACATCTCTCACTAAGTTTGTTCCACTAGAGCGCCATAAGGTGAGAAAGGTAGGGAGCAGGCGAGACTGTGGAGGATATGCAGAAATAATGAGAGCTTAAGAGGTGGAAATTTGATTGTATGGGATGTTACGCTCCTTGACCTTTTTGTTATTGGTATGATGTATTTGGATTACTTACAGCACTTTGTCAGACATAATCATTCTTCTTATACAACCAATCTAAGCAATATATTAATCATCTAACGACAACATGGCATTTGTTTTACAACACATAAATGACAAAAAAAAGTATCTTTGTATGTCAGTGGTGCTATCCCATCACCCCAAAGAACCATTGAAGAACCATACTGGGCTTAACGTGTTTTTATAAGGTAGCAGTGCTAGATAGCACCTCAACCACCCCAAAGAGCCAACAGCTTAAGTTTCTCTCACTGTTAAACTAAATATCAACATGCATGCTGGAACCTGAACATTAATTAATAGGAACATACAGTGTTGTGTTTCATTCGGTTTAGCTCCTCCAGCTGACTCATATTCTTCACAACAGCTGTAATCTAATGGAACTGGCTTGTTACACTTTTCTAACTTGATCTTGCTGTTCCCTGATAGTACCTTGATTTTGATGATAATATAAGATGTAACGCTGCTATTCATTGTCAAAATATGTTTTATAGCTAATTTCATCCGCTACATCGGTTAACAGTTAAGCAAAATTAACATTTTCATGTCTTAACCTCTCAAATCCCCATACGATAGCCAACAACTGACCATGAGCTTTTTTAGACTATTTAAAAAAAAAAAGTAATAAAACATAGTGTCACCTCTGGTCAACGAGGCAGACACATAGGTTCAATCAAACAGGCAAGTATTTATTCACAACTCAAAGGAATGGCTTCAAGGCAAAACATGAACTGAAAATAGTTGCAGAAGCAGTCGAAACAAGCTTATCTTAAACGTCCTTCTTTCCCATCTCTTGTAGGTAGGTGGTGAACCAGATGACAAAGACAGACAGGTAGGTTGAGACCAGCTTGGTAAGGTTGCAACCTCAAGAATAGACGGTAAGTGTTTGGAGTAAGTGTGCTTATAAAGGAGGCAGGTAAGTGGATGCAAATGTAGCTGGTTAGGTGTGAGTGATTAGGACAGAGTGCAGATGAGTAGCAAGGGGGATGCTGAGAGATGGCTGTGACAGAGAGAGAGAGATATGACAATCACAAAGTTTAATTTAAACATTTTAAATTTAAACAGTTTAAAGCTAATGAAAAATAACAAACTCACTTCTTTATTTAGATATTTGCTTTATTCAAACACAAGTTTACATCAAAGTTTGCAGAAGATTTAACATAATCCTCCAAACTCAGATTAAAAAAAAAATCATAATAAAACTTTTTAGTGCTCCGGGATAAATCTCCATGTGACATTTCTTTTATGAAACTGCCCTGGATGAACAATCTTTGAAAATGTTATTTTAAAGTCTTGATATATAAACTTTATATATAAAATTCTGATGAAATCTGTGATTGAGACCGAAATAAACCCTTTCCCCATCATTTCATTTCCTTTCCTTTCCCTTTATTCATTCTCTTTACCCTTCCCAAAAAAAAGAAAGAAAAAGAAACTTCATGACCTTTATGAACTCATACAGACAGTGGAAAAGCTTTCCCAGCTCCTGGGATTCACACGCTCCCCTCTTGTTTTATCCATAACCAGTAGGTTAATTTAATTACTTTTTGATAGAGAGCAGTCAATTTCACAGTCAGGCACCTAGCAAAGCCTAAAAATTGTGGCCCCATAGGTATGATATATGAGGCAATAACCTATAATGTAATGAAGTCACCTTCAGAGCAGGACCTCTGTCAGTGAAGTAATAATGAATTATAACAAGCATAATAGTATTTGGGTTTGACATGGCAGGCGCTGGGTAAAATGAAATAAAAAAGAGTGAGTTACACTCTCTGGAAACCGAAAGTTCACTGCAAAATCCATCAGGTTGGCACTTTCATCGTGAATCGCACAGAAAGACATATGCTAGGGCAATGGATCACTCGTGATCCTCTGGGCGGTGTTATTTGAATGTATAGAACCATTAGCATGATAAGTTTGAGGTTTTTTTTGCATTATTTCTCCTCTGCCAGGTGCAGAGCATGGGGCAAATGGCCCCTAGAGGTCTATAGTGAATTTACATGTAATTTTATACAAGTAGTGTGGGGTAAATTGTCAAATTATGGAAGTATCATTCATATGGTTAGATTTTCCTTTTTTTTTTTAGTTACAATTGAATAAATGTATTAAAATAATCACTTCAGCAAAATATGATTTTTTTTTATTATTATTTTAATTTTATGTACATGGTGGGGCTTCCATTTTAGTACAGCTGCATTTTAGACCTTTAGACCTTATCCCACTATTTTTCTTACTGTTGCTGTTTGTTTAAGCCTCTGATTTTGAGATTAAACAATACTCTTAAAGCTTTTCAGAGATAAAAGAGAAACTTTTTATGCAGGTGATAATAGAAGTAAATCTATTTGATAATCATTGGCATGCTGATAGACAAATTACCCCCACCCATCACTAATGAGTTTCAGCAAACATATGTTGAATATTTCTGATAATCCCAGGATTCTATGTTTCTCTCTCTCCTTTTTTATATGTCTCATGTTTGTACTTTTTATTCATGTCACATTCAATTCCACCTTGATCTGCTCTTGGCTTGGCCATCACCATCCAATCATTTGTGTGTGAATTATGAATGTGGATTCGTACGTTCTGCTCACACCTGGTGCTGTGCAAAGAAGCAATTCTGCAAATGTGCTGTAAACGGTGAAAATGTTTGTAATAATATGCATATTTTTCCGTTTACAACATGACAGCCACTGCAAAAAAATGTGTGATTTGTCTTGGTTAAATTTGGTCTTCAAAGTATTCAAACTAATAAAAGGGCATAGCAAACAGTATCTAAATGGGTGTTTTTTGTTTGGTTTTTTTTAACAGTTTTGTTCCGTCATTATACATCTGCCGACTAACCTAATAACGATTTTTGAAATATTTGTGTCGGCTAATGTCTCTCACTTTTCAGCTAATAAATAATGAAATGTATTTACATGTTTTGAAGGCAATTAGTCTGCAGAACTACAGAGACCTTCATTCAAAAACAGCACAGCGATAATTACTGTGTTTATGACTCCGAATCAAGAAACACTTTTCCTTCTAAAATGAAAAAAACAAAAAAACAAAACAGAAAGCGTATATGCGACAGTCATATAACATCATATAACAAATGGAGGAGAGTGTTGTTTTGAGCTGAGAGGGCATCAGATGAAGTACCAGTAGCAGCTTGAGCTGATAATGAGTCTCTCGACTGTCTGAGTGGACCTGAATGTGGATTTGTAATAGGTCTCTGTGAACCCAACAATGTCATCTCAATCTCATTTATATGGAATGCTGGTCAGGACATCTGTGTAGCTGGTTAAACAATATTCAGTGCCACTGAGTTCAAAGTATGTTTTTGTTTTTTTTTTCGTTTTATTTAAATAATAAACAATATTACCTATAAGATCTAATAAACATGTTTCGAACTGCTGTTAAAAATAATTGGCCTGTATAAAGAGAAGCTCTTTCTGCAGTCAGAATTTCAATTACTGTCTACTTCTGAGACTACTGACTGTTTGATATGAGCAAAAGCTACGTATTATGAGCATGGCTGTAACGAGTCGTGTATGAAGCGGTCTCGTATCTCAGCGGACAAGGAGAAACTCGAATGACAAGAAACATTTAATACATGAAGACAGGATACAAGGCCGACTGACAAATATACTGAGACATGACCCACAGGAATCCACATTACAATGAACAATGACTATATTCTGACTATATTCTGTTGTGGAATTTACACATGAAACATGGCAGGGTGTACAGAAGAATCAGGACAAAACTGAAAAAAAAAAAACTAAGTGTTCTGCATTTTCCAAAGTATAAGATCATTGGATTCCATATTGTATAAAAGCGTTTAGTGGATCCTCTAAGAGAATACTTAATTTTTTCCAATCTTAAAAACAGCATCATGTCATAAAACCATAATGAAACTAAAGGTGGTTTACTTGATTTCCAATCAAGCAATATTCGTCTCCGAGTCAAAAGGCACGCAAAGGCACAGGTGTCTTGGAGACTATTGGACATGACTTTGCCTTGCTCAAGTACTCCAAAAACAGCCATTCAAAACAAGGATTAACGTCTTTATCATATGCCTTGGACAAAGTCTTAAATATAGTTGTCCAGTAATCAAACCGTCTGGGGCATACCCAAAACATATGAGCCAGATCTGCTTTAACAAAATGGCAACGCTCGCATATATCATTTACATTGCTGTATAACTTGGAAAGTCTAACCTTACTGTAATAAAGTCTGTGGAGGACCTTGAATTGAATTAAACCTAGACGGGTACAGGAGGTTGTTCCATTTACTCTCGATAATGCATCGTTCCAGGTTTCATCTGATATGTCCACACCCAAGTCCTTTGACCATCCTGCATGAATTTTATCTAGATTAATATGTTTTGTAGACATTAAAATGTTATATAAATTAGAGATTACTCCCTTCAAATGTAAGGGAGTATTTAGAACCGTATCCAATCCTGTATTAGGAGGAATAGAGGGATATGTGAGACAATAGTTTTGGATTAGATGTCGAATTTGAAAGTATCTAAACAAATGTGATCTTGGTAATGTGTATTTTGATGAGAGAGTGGAGAATGGAGCAAAAACGTCATCAATAAAGAGATCACTAAATTTAACAAGGCCTAACTGTTGCCACTGACTAAATAAATGTTTTGACAATAAAATAATTTTGAGTGAATCGCTGTACGAATCGCCCGCAGCTGTTTGCTATCAGCTAATCAATCCCCTTGTTACGATCGCCCAATCAAACCAGTTTCAAGCACTATAAAACCACAAGCTTCCCGTTTATTCCCATCTCGCTTTTGCAACGATTCATCTCGTTAAAACAAGCTAAGATGTCCAAATCTGAATCTGACTATCTCCGCGAGGAGCCCGCTCCCCGCCCAGCCATCTCCAATCCACTGCCCAGCCAACAAGCTGCAGCACCGCCGGTAACTCCACGAGAGTCTGCTGCTCCTCCCAGAGGCCGTAGGCCTACCAGGCCGCCTACCTCGCCGAGAAGACAAGCCCGATCTCGCTCATCACCACCGCCCAGACCTCAACCACCTTCACCCGCCTCGTCATAAACTTCTGCCCGCTCAACATCTTGCAAATGGACTAGAATTACATTACGCCAGAAACTAACCACTGGCAGGATCAGTTACTCCCGTAAAGCTACAAAAAACGACCTACTAAACCTGCTCCACAAAAACCTTCCAGATGCTACACCTCCTTCCACTCCACCAAGAAAAAGAACCCATAAGACTACTCACCCCTCTCCAGCTCCGCCATCTTCCCTCCGCCGCCTCCGAACTTCTCTCGGAACCGATCCAGCCGCCTCTCCTCATAATAACCCCAGCTCTACTAACTTTTCTCTCCCTCTTTCCACAGACATTGACCAACCTGGGCCCTCCCGCATGGACTACTCATTTCCTCCCCAAACCCCCTCCTCCCTCCCCAACCTTTCCGCCTCCCTCCCCTTTCCTCCTAATCCCCTCCTCCCCCCTTCAGCTTCTTGCTCCCCCTTCTCTCTTTCCACAGTCAAAAATCCTCCTGTTCCGTCCAATGCCCTTGCTTCAGACCCCACCATCATCTCACCTCTCCTCCGCAGCCAGATCCTCGCCGGTAACGGTGTTGATGTTTTTGCTCTCCTTTCCTTCTTTTCCCCTAGCCCTGCAGATCGCCAGGTGGATTGCGGATATTTTGCTCTCATTCTCAAAATCTCCCCATCTCACCAATCTAGAGCCCTTTCCTTTCCAGAGTTCACCACTGCATTTTCCCGTTACACCAACGTTATTTGTTCTGTTTTTCCCCATAGGAGGTGTGAGTTAAACGATTATCTCGCTATCATTGCGGAACTCGCGTCCTCCTATGGGGGCACCCATTTCTTCACATACCATAAAATGTTTTTAGCAAAGGCAGCAGCCAGAGTTTCCCAGTGGAACCAGGGCACCTACTGGGGAGCTCTGGATCTCGATCTTCATAACC
>JAUCMT010000114.1:4579651-4595185 GCA_032357475.1 Enteromius thamalakanensis
TAGATTGTCTCCCTCCTGGTTCTCCCGGTCTCTGCGTTGCAGGAGCGTCTCCAGGGTGTCCATCTCTGCCCGCTTGCCCTCAAGCTCCAACTGCAGCCCGCTCACCTCTGCTCGCAGCTGAGGAAGAGGCAGAAGAGATGCCACTGACAGGAAACCAGTCATCACACAGGCAAGAAACGCGTAAGCATTTGCTCAAGAAGTGTCAATGCAACTAACAAAAAGGAAAGAGGTTAACTTCTAGAAGCCTCATATAATAAGCTTGCTAACAAAGTAAACAGAAAACACGTCTGTCTGTGAATGGTCCCGCAGTTCTACAGCTTGTTTTGAGCCTGTAGGATACAAAGTCAAAAAGAGGTGGGAAAACGACAGCAAAAGCGGATTAGACAATGTATCGTGCATTTAAATAAGGCTTCGGTAAGAATGTGTGGTGCATTTCATCTGCCAAAAGGCATGCAAAGATGTAACCATAACAACAGCTCTACCAAACCTTAGCTAGGCCCATTCCCACCCACACCCTAAAATAGCAACATGACTGTCTGGAAAACCAGATTCTTTAAAAAGGTGATCAAGGAACAACACCGTTGCTATTATGAATAATTTTTATTTATTTATTTATTTTTAATTATTATTTCTTAATCATAGATTTTGTTTATATTAAATATTATAATTAAAAATAATAAATTATGAACAATCATGGCTTTTAAAAATGGATACAGAGAGAACCTTGTCATCATTTTTGCACCAAAAAACCCCCCAGAAAGGTAATAAGGACATTGTTAAAACAATCCAAATCACAATGTTTCAACTTTAATTTTATGAAGCCATGGGAATACTTTGTGCACAAAAAAAAAAAAAAACTAAAATAGTGACTTTATTCAATAAAAAAAAATAAATTAACATTGTGAAATTTCAAAAAATTTCAAAAACTTGCAAGCACTATTTTTTAGTTCTTGTATTTCTTCATCAGAAGATAATTAAAATACTTAAAACTTCTAACAAAAGGTTAAATTAAGTATTCAAGATTGTTAGACTGAGCTGACTGTTCTCGTTTGCTGTAGCTGTATGTCATGTTGACCAACTGATTGTGTGTTGTACCTGTGAAACTACAGTGTCCAGCTGCTGTAGTTGTGCATTGAGTTGGCTCATTTTGTCACTGTAGGCAAGTTCAGTTTGCTCGTGTTGTTGTCTTAAACTCTTTTCCAAGTCCTCAAGAACAACTGCTTTTTCCTGGTCAGTCTCCTCCTGAAAGAATCATATGCAAATCATGAGCAACTCTGAAGAAAAGAGGTAGAGAAGCAATGACTATCACTTCTCAGCTTTACATTCTCACTTCCAAAACAAACAATACCCAAATGATTCAATTAGAACTTACCCAGTAATTTCCATAAAGCATTAAGAGAGCATTAATAAAACTATTAATGTATATGTTACTATATATATACACATATATATATAGCAACACACAAAAGACCCACACAAACCTCAAATCCTCATTCAACCAGTCATCAGTCACGTGTCCCTACACTTCATCCCATCTGTAGGATTAATACTGAGAGAGGACCTCTCTAATGCCCCAATGGGAAACTGGCCAACTGACAAACCAACCAGTGTAAAACCTCACCTGACAAAGGACAGCTCTAACATTAATCAAACCTATTGTTGATGTCCGACAGCATCCGATCTAGAGAAATTCACTTTACTGTGAATTATGAAGGATATAATGCACAGCACAGGGTGGGGATTAGTAGTAATTTGAGCTTAGAGTGGACCGTCCCCCTGCTCCAGATGTTAACTCCCTCCCCCAATAAGCTTAGCTATTGTTCATATGTCTATGACAACCATGTCTATGAGGGTAGAAAATATGCACGTTTTCATATACTTATTACATTCACAACAACATGTTGGTCCTCAGCATCGGTCTATTACTATTTTTAACATTTGTTGAGTTAATTTGCTTACTACTGTTTGAGTAGTTAATATGTGTTTTTTTTTTATAAAATGTTCATACAGCATGTGTTCAGCAAAGTAACTTGCAATAAGAAGATATTGTAAGCCCAGCACATTTAAAATTAATACGGACCATAAATATCAATAACAAAATAGGTCTTGAATCTCAGATTCTTTTACTAAACCAGTGAACAAGTATCCATGTGTTAATGTCAATACACATGAAATATGTTGATTTAATATGTTTACAAAAATAATTACACTGAATGTGTTAAATAATGTTCTTAGTTTTCTGATGACCTTTTTAAATTACAATTGAAGATATTTTTAATGACATTTATGTTCATAAATTTGAACAAAATCAATTTAAGACATTAAGGTGTTTTAAAGCCCCAAAAGGACCCAGGAAAACAATGGGAAATTTTAGGTACAAGAAACCAACACACATTCACTTTTACGGGAAATTGGAGTGTTTCAGCTATTTTAAAGCTAACACCACCCCTCTCACCTTTAACTGTGCAATTTTCTGCTGCAGCAGCTCCTCAGACTTGCACTTGAGAAGCTCGGCCTCTTCCAGGAAGTGGAGGCGTTGCCTTGACGCTTCTTCCTCTAATTCCCTCCGCAGAGCCTCCAGCTCCCTGGCAGACACTCCTCTTAACTCCTGAGGTAGAGAGGAGTGTTAATGAAAGCAGCTCTTATCTTTATACGGTTTAAATACAAGACTACTTTATGCTAATTCAATGTTTAAGGATGAACATGACAATAAAACATTTAGATTCTATTGTACTTGTCCTCCTGAACACATACTTGTAACTGCTGCTGATGCTGAGCAGCCAGAACATCCAGTTGTTGCTCATATTGTTTGCCCTTTGCAGCAGCGAGATCAGTGATCTCCAGAAGGGCAGCACTATGCTGCTTCTCTAAAGCAACTACTTGCTGCTGAAGAGCTTCCAAAGCAGATCGATGCTCTTCCTCCAGAGCAGCCCTCTGAGAGGACACCTCTTCAGAGATCTCCACCTGCATGAGCAAAGCGACACACTAGATGTTGTTCCCGCAATATATTTTCCAATGAACTAAACATGCACAAAAACAAACAAACATCCCTCCATTACTGTGCTTACCTGATGGGCTTGATTCAATTCTGCTGCCATGGCACTGAATTTATCCATATGGAACTTAGCAAGCTCATTTCTGAGGTCCTCTCTGATGGTTTGCTCCTCCTTTCTCACCCTCTCTATCTCTTCAGTATAGTGCTCTATGAGGTCATGCAGTTCTCTTTCCTTCTCGTCCCGTACTGCCTGGATTTCTTTCAAGTATGTGCTCTCCAGCGTATCCATATTTGCCAACAGCCTCCCCTCAAGCTCCTCCTTCTCCTGTTTGTGTCGTGACTGAAGCTCCGCCTCTTGAGCTTCAAGCTGTGCCAGGTTGGTCTCCTGAAGGACTGCCTCCAACCTGTCGAGCTCTACCTTGTGTTTATTTGTAAGCTCCATCTCCAAGGTCTCTAAGGCTGTTTTGTGATTGGTCCTCATGGATTCCAATTCTTCCTGGTGGTGTATTTTGAGTTTCTGACACTCCTTTTCAAGAAGCTCTAATTGTGCAACTCGTTGGTCCAGGAGTGTTTTCTGGGCCTGCAGATCCACAGCATGCTTTTCTTTCTGTTGATCGAGGGCAGCATCTCTTTGAAGGGTCAACTTATCTTCCAGTTGTTTCTGCTCTTCTTGGTGCCTACATGCATAAAATAAAAGATAAAGAGCACATTTACTCCATTCGTTCTCCATTTTGTTGTACAATCTCTGGATCACGTTTGCCAATGGCATTAACATGTATGTGGTTTAAGTGTAATGTAATTTCTGACCTGCAGAGGGCCTCTTGTAGCTTGATCTCCATTTGATCCTGGAGTAAAACATTCAGCTCTTTTACTTCTGCTGCCATGGAGCTCTTTGCAGTGGACATCTCTCTGTCGTATTGATCCTGGAGCTTCTGCTTCAACGCTACTACCTGAGGGCTCTCTTCACATTCCAGACTCTTCTGCAGTGCTTGAATCTTCTCCCTTTCCACATTAAGGAACTTTTGCACCTCTAGAAGTCTCTGCTCCAACTCCTCTTTCTCTTTCAGGGCAGATCTCTGAAGCTCTTCTCTCTGGGATGCCAAGCGCTGCTCAGCCTGATTTTGGAGTTTCTCCCTCAGCTGGGCCTGCTCTTTAGTGAACTCCTCACTCACACGATTCCTCTCTGCCTTCCGCGCCTCCTCAAGACGCTCCCTTAACTCATTAGCAGCATCTTTCTGATGCTTTAAAAGAAAAAGAACACCGTGCTCAATAAAAATAACTTTATTCATAAAGACAGCTTTGATACTGATATTATCTGAGTTTCATCTGTCTGCAGCATGACCACTACTAATACACATGACAGTACTTGGTACAAGCCTTTGGCAACAATCTTCACCAAAGCCCTTTTGTAAAAAGTATAAAGGCCTACTGTTATGAACACACTTACTGTCTCCTCCATCTGCCTGAGCTGCTCTCTGTGTTGCACCACCACTTTCTCCAGTTCTTCAGAGTGCATTAAGGAGAGCTGACATAGCTGGGTTTCCAGCTGGGTCACCTTGGTCTGCTGCTCATGAGTCCTCTCCTTCACCTCAGCCTCCACCTGCCTTGCCACATCTTGTGCAGACTGTAGGCGTATCTTGTTTATTTCTGATGAGAAAGAGAGAAAAGTTTTAAGGTGTTTTTGAAGATACCAATGCTGCATTCATTAATAATAATAAAAAAGTATATATAATATATCAGTAATATTGTAAAATATTCACAATTAAATGTTTTAAAATAATTTTACGATTAAAATGTTTGCTAAGCTGTTCCAAAAAAAATTTACGCAAATGTTGGGAGTTTTACCTTTGATATGGTTGTCTGAGAGTTTGGCACGGAGCTGTTCTAGTTCATGGGCATGTTTGGTGTTGAGCTGGTCAATGTCTTTGTAGTATCGGTCAGTAAGCTCGGTGCGAGCCTGGAGTAGTTCTTCTTTATAAGTCAGAGCCATGCTGGACCGCAGCTGCTCAAGTTCCTGCTGGTGTCTCTCCTCTAACTGCAGCCGCAGTGAATCCAGCTCCTCCTGCAAACACACCAGCAGTTACAGTACTTGCAAAGAACATATACATGCATCAGCTTCTTCCCAATTTATTACAATACTAATAAATTGCTTAATGGTAGTCAATTGAAATTGCTGAAAGACTAGGAAGACCTTTATTTGGAAATTATGTGAACTGCTGCAACAAAGCGCAACTCAAAATTCAACACTTGCTAAAACAATTCACCTTTTGTTTCTCTAGTTGTCTTGTGATCTCTTCCATAGCATCATTCTTGTCATCATCACTCTTCCCTTCGGAAAGAAAGCTACAAAACAACATTGGGTTACAAATGACTAGTAATAACAAACACAAACTATGCATTTGTTCATAAGTTTGGACTGCAGGGCCTGGTTTGGTCATTTCTACTACAGGATACATTTCTGATGCTTCATTATTCCTCACCTAAATTGCTTAGGATATAAATGTAACACCAGATACAGAAAACTACCCAAGATGATCAAACCAGGTGTACCAAGTAAAAATGGGACATATAATAATGTAAATGCAAATACAAAGCAACATTTTAAATTATAGCACCACTAATGACACTAAAATATAGTCTTGGGCCTCAACACAAGTCTATAACCCCAGAAACAGGAAATACAAGCAAACCTTGCATCTCCAGTCTTGAGCACTGAGTCCTCCAGGGCTCCCTCTACAAGGCGCAGCTGCAGAAGTGCGATTTCTTCCCGATGGCTCTCTTCAGTGACCCGGAGTCTTTGCTCGAAATAGGTACGGAGGTTTTCCAGCTCGATCTCATTCTGCTCTTTGATTTCCAGCCTCTGCTGAGCAAATTCTTGTTTTAATCTCTCGATGTCATCAACCCGCGACGAGCGTGCAAGCAACTGCTCTTTCAGCTCTATAGAAAAAAGAATTATAGGTCTTTGTAGTTCACATCAACACTAAATAATAGGAACTTTGAAAACAAAAAACAACTACAATTCAGAGGAAATAAAACTGGTTTTATAATAAATAATATATGAGTAAGACAATAAAGCAGCCTAAGCCCACAGAAATGTTAAAAAACAGAAAGTGGTTTGAAGGGAAATAGCCGAGCTTGCCTCCGAGCTCCTGTCGGTTGGTTCTCATGCTCTCCAGCTGAGACCAGAGGTTTGAGATCTCCTGTTCTGAACTGCTCTTCAGTTCCACCTTTTCTGACTGCAGACGCTCAACCTTTCACAAAAATGTTGCCTTAGTACTAAGAAAAATAAAACATTCACATTGCAATTATTTTTGCAACAAATGCCAGGTGCATGGTACCTCTTGCTTCAACTCTTTTTCACTCTGTTCCAGGGCTCGAGAATGTTCCAGTTGCTCCTGCAGTGCTGCCTTGTGACATGCAACCAACTCTTCAACTGCACCTGCAGGGGAAAGGATGGTAATATAGGGAACTGCTTTGAACCAAGCCCACATTGTTCAGGTGATATTAACCCATTTGTTATGGTGTGTTCGCAAATGCTTAAACCAAAGTAAAAGAAAAACAAACAAACAAACAAACAAACAAACAAACACTGGATTCTGAAACAAACACTCCAGTTGTGAACATACCCATAAACAGGGCAAGCAAACCATATCACTGTGAATATGGCTTAGTTAACACAAATGTTTAAGGGTGTAAGCTCACTAGGCAGTTGAATCATGAACGAGTGCATTTGACCACCAAAGCGCGGTTCGTTTGACTAGTGCGAGTGCTCCGAACTGTGCCCGGGCGCGGTTTGTTTAGCTGTCCCTGGCCCGCTTGGAAGAGGTGTGCCAAAGCACGGGTCGCATGTAGTGTGAGCAATAAAAGTGCTGGAGCCCGGAACAGGACGTGTGACGTCAAGTTTTGCGACGCTCTAAAACCAACAAAAGCGAAAGACCTGTTTAACAATAGGCTGTGAGAGGGCTATGGACAACCGCGGACCAAACGACTCAAAACTACTATCCACAAAGTAAGCAGAGCAATGGACACCCAAAATGACACTCACGTGCAGCAGCATCTCTGTCAGTCAAGGCCTGGTTGAGCTCTTTTTCCAGATTCTTGATGTCTTGATCCCTGGAATGCTGCAGGTCTTCTAGCCTACCCTGTGTCTCTGAGAGAGCTACTTCAGCCTCAGTAAGGGCTGCCTGGGTCTCACTTAGTTTATGATGGACATCATTTAATTGACTCTGGAGTTCTGTCTTGACCTTCTCAGCCTCTAAGATCCACTCTGCCTTAAGATCCTATGGAGAAAAGAAAACATTGCACTGTACAAATCTGTTTCACACCTATTTCATGGTAGTCACACTTAGTGGGCCAAGATGTTTCTCCTTTAAAAAAATTAAAACTAAATATGAGGTTCACCTCTAGTTTACAGGCCTGCAACTGTTCCACTGAGCTCTTCTCTTCCAAAACTCTCCTCTCCCATTCCCGATTCAGATTATCTATATGGTGAAAGAACATACACATACTTTAGTGCTGTGGCAATTTAGTAGAATGTTTATTTGCTCAATGTAATAATACAAAGAATAACATTTTGATATTAAACAAGCCAAACCCTCACCAATCTCTTGCTGGCGCACTTGTTGGTTCCGTTGCTCCTGCTCTCGGCTCTGCTCCCGGATTCGCTCCAGCTCAAACTGTTGTCGTGTCTGCAACATGGCGCTTTCCTGTGCCCATTTCTCACGTAACATGGTCTGCAGCTCACTAAGGGCCACTTCCTTATCTTTCTGCATGTTGGTTTGAGAAAGCTCCAGCTGAGCAGTTTGCAAGTTGGTCAAACTCAGACGCAAAGCTTCAAGCTCCAGGTTGTGCTGGCTCTAATTATAAACAGTAAAAACAAACATACATGAATGTGTGAAATTGTGTTTTGGGCATAACTGAAGGAAAGCAGTTAAAATATTGGTATGCTTAGAATGACATATTGCTATAAGGAATGCAGCACACATGCTTCTTGTCAGACAGAGGTCAGAGTCAGCTGCTGAGCTCCTGTGCTAACGCTGCTGTAGAGATATAGGCAACTGCCCAAGAAAAAGGCATTTCCATTTACATGAAGCTGATTTACATGAAGGGTATTACCATTAATTGGTAGGATTACACATCATTGGGAACACATGCAGCTCCATGCACAGTGTTTTAGTTTTTATTACAATGCATATAATATCATTTTAAGTAGAAAATCGTGTAAATACTTTTAAGTATTTAAAATACCACTGCAATGCTGCATTACATTTCTTAGACTCTACAAACGTTTGGGGAATGTAAGTCTACTATTATGTTCACCAAGGTTGCATTTATCTGGTCAAAAATGGTGTAAAATTCTGAACTACCAGCACAGTAAGGTTTGTATTTTATAACTAAATTGAGCCATGATACATTTTTTATAATTTGTTAAAGAATAAAAAGTTCAAAAAAATTGGAAATTCTACTTGAAATACAAATCTTTTAAAAACTTTAAAATATGTTTACTTTTTTGATCAAGTTATTGCATCATTTTTGAACAAAACTAATTTTCTATTAATGTCTTCCTTTCAGTATTTAACTTTCGAATGCTATATATTTGATTAGCATGAACATACCTCAGGACCAAAATAAAAATGTTTGAGATCAAACAAGTACTTGTGTTTGGAGCAGCTCAGCCTGGTGTGCAGCTTCCAGTCCATCTTGCAGCTCCCTGGAGAGCTCATCTTTAAGTCTGCCAATTTCTTCACTATGTTGGGCAGCCAGCTCTGTCAGCTCCCTCTCATGTTCTCGTTCATAAACCTAGGATAAAGACCAGTGTAAATGAATTAAGTGTTTCATATGATCCATTGATGTGTGGTCACATTTAGGTAATAGGTTGTTAAACCTGTTTAATCATGCCGATCTGTCTCTTCTGCTCATCTTCAAGATGAGCAGACTGCTCAGAAAGTTCCCTCTCAAAACGTACATTCAAGTATTTAACCTAGAGGTAGAAAAAAAACATGATATCAACTGTTATGTACAGTATGCACAGTTTCATGCAACTTTTCAGTTATCTTCCCTCAATGTGGCTTTTTCACTTGTTATCCTTTTAAATGGGCATTCTCCCATAGACACTGTCACAACCTGGTTCTTACCTCTTTTTGGTGTTTCTCTTCCAGAATGTTCTTCTCCTCCTCATGTTGCTTCTGTCTTTCTTCCAGATCCTGTTTGACTATGACAAGTTCTTTCATTAAGGCACTCTCCTTCTCCATGTATTCCTCTTCTGCCTTCTCTTGTGCTTCCTTGAACTTGTTGAGCTCTGCATCCTTTAATTCAATTTGGTGCTAGAGAGACAAATACAAGTTAGTTGGAGGACCACATTTGTGGATCAAATACATACAATGCGCTATATTTCCAAAGAGCAATTAAGTTTTAAACCTCAAAGTTCTTCAGCTCTGAATCAAGAGCCTTCTCCATGCTCTTTGCTTGGTCCTCCAAAGCTTGGAGACGTCTTTCAAGAGTAGCTTTCTCCTCTTCCATGTTGGAGAGGTTCTCTTTAAGGCACATTAGTTTAGACTCCAAATTCTGCAACCGTTTATCTTTCTCCTCTACTTCATCTTTTAGCTGCTGAAGCTCACTATTGGCTTGGTCCACCTGCAAGGTCCTTTGACCAAGCAGCACTGAAGTAGCTTGGTGTTTTTCCTTTTGTTGCTCCAGCTGAAGAAGAAACTCATCTCTCTGAGCTTGCAAAGAGGAAAGCTCACTATGTATAGAGTTATGTGTTTCTTTCTGTTCTTGGCCAACCTTCACTAGCTGCTCCTGACTTTTGAGCTTTAGCACCAATTGGGCATTTTCCTCCTTTAGTTCCTTTAAAATCTCCTCTACAGATAAAAAGATTGAGGTTTTATTGGAACCAGCGTTGTCCGTTGTTAATCTTTCATTGTCCTGATGCTGGATCTGTTTCTGGAGGTTTAGGTGACTCAGTATGTTCTTGAGGTTATCTTCGTCATGTGTTTTTTGGTATATAACTTCCTCATACTCAATTCTTTTCTCACGTTCCATCTCCAACTCCCACTTAGCTTCCTCCAGCTCCTCTGAAGCTTTGCTCCAATGCTTCCGTGCCTCCTCAACCTCTTCAGCAGAGTGCCGAACCTCCTCTTGAAGAACCTCAAGTTGTCGTTCCTGTTCTTCTAATTGCGCTGACAAGTCTTGGCACTGCTGGATGAGAAGTTCTTTAGCCAAGTCCATACTGACCGAGCTCTCATTCAGTTCTGAGGTTGACTTTTGCCACTGGGCATCAGTAAAGGACATCTCATAAGGTTGGGGAAATTCAGTGCCCTGAACAACAGACAGTTCTTGCTCAGACTTATCAGCTTCAGACGTGACATGGTTAGGAACATCTGAAGCATGAAATATAACCTCAGCATCTAGCTCAAACCTGGCTGTCTCAGAGGTTTCAATTAGGCTACGCTCCTCCACACTCCCTTCAATTAATGAGCTTTCTTGAGGCTCTTCTGAGACCAAGTAACGCTCCATAAGAACATCCTGGAAGCCCCCTACAGAGATGTCAAAACTATAGTTGTCCCTGACAGCATTCTCAGTGGCTGTTTCTTCATTATAGTGCTCTTTGAAGACTTTGTTCCACGGCACATCTGAACCAAAGTCTTTGGAAACATTATGATGAGAATTACCATGTTGACTTTGGGCCTGGTTTAGCAGCTCTTGAATGTGATGGACCTCATCAGAGTGTTCCTTCTGCAGGCGACTAAGGGCAGCTTCATGAGCTTCAGTTAGCTGGGCTACATTCAATTCCCTTTCTTCCTCCAGAGTCTGAAGCCTGAGATCATAGTTGGAAATATCAGCTTCATATTTGGATCGCATATGTCGTCCTGTCTCCTCCTCTTCATGAAGATGCTGTTGAAGCTCCTTCACAAGGTTATCTAGTCTAGCCATTTGTTGGTTCAGTTCATCTTTCTCTGCTTTATATTTCTGGGCTTCTTGGGCTTTTGTTTCATTAACAGCAGCCAGATGAGCTTCCATCAGGGTCTTCTCATTCTCCAGACTCTGTATCCTTTTCTGAAATGCTTCTACTTGTTCTTGAGCTAGCTGTCTGTTCTTACGTTCTTCCTCTAGCTCAGCTCTATGGCTTTGCACTAAAGCTTCATAGTTTGAGTCAAGACCATTATCGAGGAACAGATGGCTAATAGTGGATAAATCTAAACCACCATGTTCGTCAAGTCTTAGATCCATATTATCAGCACTTCTATGGGTGAAGGCATGTTGAAGCTGAGAGAGGGATTTTTCCATTAAACACAATTTCTGTTGTAGGTCTGTGATCTCAGTTTCCTTTTGGGCCAAGAGGCACTGTTGTTCCTTGGTCATCTAGAAAACAAATACACATCGATAAAACAAAAAGTGCATATTTTGCTTCTAATGATAAGCTTAACTTAAAAAAACACATGTCCTAACCTGTTGCGATTCCTCCAATTGTACATGCAGGTGATTCTGGACAGCCTGTGTCAGATCCACACACCCTTGGCTTTTACTACGTAGATATTCTTTAGCCTGCAAGTAGTTTACATTTCATGCATTTAAACTCCTACAGTGTGATGTTCAATATTGAACTACAAGATCAAAAACAATCCACATTGGGGACTAAGAACAAAGGTTTGGTTCATTTGCCCATTAGGGAAACCAAGACATGTCAGACTGTCCATATTCAGAAAAATGGTGGTACAGTTAACACAAGTCAACACCAGTTATCAATTGTCATGTCAAAGGGAGCCCAGCATTTTTCTATTTTGTTCTTTCCAAACATTAAACATTTTCAAGATCACTAATCTGACAATCACTCCATACTCAATACTCCATTTAAACTTAAATATGGTCTGTTTGAATGAATCAGTGCCAGGGACTGATTTTAATAAATGTATGAACTTTACCTGCTGTAGTTGCTGTTGTAGTGCTTGAATCTGACCAGTGAGCTGCTGTGCCTCCAGTTGCACCTGGTCTCTGCTCTGCAGCGCCATCTGCAGATTCTTACTGAGCTGTGATATGATCTCATTCCGTTTCTCTACTGCAGCCTGTAATTGCTGTGTAAAGAATTAAGTAATCCCAAACAGTATGGTTAAAGTATCTCTAAATAACATTCACAAAAACAGTATTTCATATTGGGACTCTAGCCAACAAGTTACATTATACAGAATAACAGCCAATACTTTTTGACACCTAAAAATCTAGCAAGAAATCATAATCCTTAAATTCATGAGTGGAATGAACACAAGAAATGAGGATGCATTTAACCTCATCCATGAAATTTAATTGGTACTTTCTTTCCCTCTGCACCATCAAAAAAAGGAAAGCCAATTATAGTAATCATTACACTCCAGAAAGCAGAACTCTGCCTCAGGTTTCTGGATTTGTGCATAACCATCACTACTAATTAATCCATTCAAACGAACAGATGTAAGCCAGTTTGTTGAGAATCATTCTCTGTTCCATTGCAGGATAATGGCTGTATCATGCTACATACATACATACTACTACATAACTACATATAACTTTAAAAGTAAGATATGTCTTCCTCATTTACCTTCAGTTGCTCTTTGCCAGTATGTGCAACTATAATCATTTCTCCAAGTTCATCCTCTGCCTGTTCAGGCTGCTCTGACTCTCCCAGAGACCCAGAAGAGGACCTCTGTTCCTGTGAATCAGTTTCATCTTCCTCTCTGCTGCACTGATGGACCTCTGGAACACTGCTGTCTGTGCCATCAGGTCTGAGTGATGCCTAAACATTCAGACAAACATGCATATTTTCTACAGTTACCATGACTACATTGCCCTTAGCCATGTTATGCTAACTGACCTATTTTCAGATGGGGAACACATATACATGCTATAAATTTGAAATTTTCTATATTGGTGTGCAAATGCTATTCGCATGTGACACTGGAGTTCTAAATAACATGTTCACTTGAATTTATATTCTGACTCAAATTACTGGAAAAGTACATATTATACTGTAGTACATTAGTGATTACAGACATTATGCTCTTTAGAAAAATGTCACATAACCAAAGTATCAAAGCCCTCAAAGTCAGTGAAGTGAAAGCGTAAACTGACACTTTCTTAAAGATGCCATATCATAAAAGCACAAAAAAAATGTGTGTGGCATATTTCAGTATATGATGACTGTTTCTACATCTCTAGAACAATTAAAAACAAAATAGTTTGAGAGATCAGGACCCTTGATAAAACTAAACCCAATTTTCATCTATATTGCATCGCTGTGACTGTAGCAACTACTCAAGTCATTTTTTGCTTGCTTTTGCAGTTTAGTTATACCTCATTGGGTAGCAATATACATTACTATATTGATAAAAGAAACATCATTGGGTAGCAAGTTTTTAGTTTGGAAAAAATGTTCATAACCATTTTACATGTCGCAAATTAAAACTTGATTCTCAAAAGAGTGTATTTAAATTTGCTTTGTAATAGGCTTTAATTTTTAATAAATTGTTTTCTGTAAGAAATAAATGTTAAGGCTATTAATATGCAAGTATGTACTGTGTGCTTTCCTCAAAGTAAAGCTCAAAAGTAATAGCAGTGATAAAGCAGTGGTTAAAAAAAAGCATCTGATCATAGCAATATAGATTAACACAAGCTCTGAAATTTAGCAGCATCGTGTTGATAGATGAGGTAATTAAAATTGTTATAGTTTTATCAAAGTATACTTGAGACTATCTGGCAATAAGATTATAGTTTGGATTAATCCCTTTTCTTGAGATTGACATTACAATTTATTAAATAACAGCTCTTTTAGCATTAACCTAAACATCGTATAAGAGTTTAATACATCAGTCTTTCAGACATGCATGTAAACTCGATTTTCCCTGGTAAAGACGTCCCAACTCCTTGAAACAAAAATCAATCTATTGGCATTCAAATGGTTACAATCGACATCGTTCATTGTTACATTTTACATTAACCTAAAAGTCAAAAGCAAAATCAAAAGCAAACCTCTGAGGGTTCCTTGTTGATCTCTCCATGACAATCGTCCGTCTGCGTTTCCTCTAGGTGGCGCTCTTGTGCTGACCGTTCACTCGCTTGGACAGTCTGGCCCTTCCTCTTCGACGTCTTTTTCTGTGTGCTCGAGCTTTCACTTTTTGCCCGGCGTTGTCTAAAGTGAGCAAGCTGCGCCCAAGGTTGAGAGACAGGTAGAGGGAAACGTACATCAGGATGAGATAGCAGGTACACAGAATTAGCATTGTGCTGGACTTAAAATATAAGCCATGTCAACAGACAAACAGATCCATCTCCAGAAAGACAAAAAAAATTAAAATAATAAAAAATAAGATGGTCAACTTCATCTCAAGGATTGTTTTAGTCCATAATGTAAGACCATATAAAAAAAATTGGCTTAAAAAGCTGATATCCAAAACGATGGGCTCTTCATCTTCAAACCATCATCCTCTTCATTGAAAAATCATGGAAACGTGGCGATGCTTGAAACACTCACAATTCTGCAAGAGATGGTTTCTCACAGCTGCCTTAAGAAGCTTATTCCAGATTAAAAGCAAGCTCAAATGAGCCCTGCTGAACCAAATATGACAATGGTGCTTCTATGAACAAACATAAGCATAACCCCTAAGGCTGTTAAATTAGTCACATGACAGCAAACCATCAACCAAACAGAACACCATATGATTTCTGGGCAGGTCTATGAAAACATTACGACCACCAATTCAAATGGTGTGCTCTGCAAAACCCATTAAAATCCAAATGAAGAGGGAAAAAATAAAGAGGAGGAGCAAATACACGTAAACGTTTCATATAAACATGCATACGATGACCTAACTTGAAGCTGCTATCTGGACTAACCCTCTTACCCAGATCTGAGTATGAATATTCCTGGAGAGGAAATAAATAAATAAATAAACAAAAAAAAACACACACACAAGAGCAGGCAATCCAACTGGATTACATCTGACCTGCTTTCATAAACATGTAGGAAATCAGTTTGTGCTTCTACCACTGACTGTCAAATCACATAAGATGTTGATATGAGGGGAGCCTGGGAGACCACAAGCAGCATCGAAAAAAGAGACTTAAAATATAAAATATTCAGGCTACATCATTCAATATCCAGTGGTCACTAAAATGGTGTGCATATCCAAATATAAATATTAAAAAGACTTACTTTAAAAGAACATTTGTGATGCGAGAAAAAAAGCTGTGCTATGTGCAGTTAATAAAAGCCATGGCAACAAGGTAGCCACTCTAAAACATGTTAATCTTTAAGCTAAATTAACCTAACAACTAAACAAAAATACAGACACAAGCCATAAACTTAAATATTGCTTGAATATTAATGCATTTCATGTGGCTAAAGTTACAAGATGTTCGACAAGTATTGATACAATGACTCAGACTAGCAAGTGCATAATATAGATGAGGATTTGTTGAAATTCCCAGAGACTTAATAGTTTGGTTGAAATTAGATATAAATATAAAAAAAATTAAATGTAAATATAAATATAAAAATGTATATGTATATGTAT
>JAUCMT010000114.1:4595285-4618553 GCA_032357475.1 Enteromius thamalakanensis
ATGGAAAATATTAAATGTTGTCAATCCAAAGAGTCAACAGGGATTTTTTTTGCAATAAAAGTAAACTTTTGTGTGGTTCACATAAAATATATACATTATATGATTAAAACAACTGATTGATGTTTTAATCGTGTGGTGCCTCCTGCAGGTCTCTTTATAAATAACAGGCAGTATTATTCTGCCGACTGAATATCATCCAACAATGAGAAATTATCTAGTTAAAAATGCAGCAACCTCGTGTTGTTTACATCATTTGAAGCACTTCTCTTTTAAAACGAGGAAGGTAAAGAAACACCTAAAAAACGAAAAGATGCCACTTTATTTCCGTTTTCCTCTCATTGCGGATAAAGTGCAGTTCCCGTAAAAGCTCTCTTGAGCTAAATATATACTGTAGATACCTGTGAGCTGAACTGATCCTGCCTAGAGACAGAACTGTATCAGCAAATATAACTTTATTTGCAACATAAGACAGCCTCATAAGCACACAATAAGTTTTCTTGGCTGCAAAGCCAACACACATTTACCCTACCCCAAATTTAAACTCAAATCAAACAAATGCCCAAAGCTACATATTAACGTTTAAAACACATACACACACGTTCCAGAAGAAGACCGTTCTGATTTTGAGAACCACTTTGAAATGCACTTTGCACTTTGAAATTTTAAGTTCAAGCCTCGTTTTGTCTGTTATTTACTATAGCATGGTATTAATAATGTACTAAACACACTTAATTATCATAAGATTAGACACATATACACTTATTAATTGAGTTGGGCTGAGTCGTTCCTCATACTAACAAGTTTTATAAAAGGCATTGTGCACCAAGAACAATGGGAGTGACTGTGACATCTGTGACTGTCCGGAAAACAAGTGCATCACAAATAAAAGCAAGAAAAAAACACCTAAATAAATGGTGGTAGTTGATATAATTACAGACATACAGAATAACAAAACAATATTCAAATTTACTACTAGTCAATGTAAAGTTACTCTGCTAATATTAGCGCTTACCTTTGCTCGTCCGGCCTTTAATTTTCTCTGCTTTTCATCCTCATCCATTTCCTGGATCAAGGAATTTCATGGGAATGAAAGAAACACTCAAGGGGACGCCAGTCAGACAGAAATAGCTTTTCTGTAAAACTCCTTGAACGAATTTTTCGCAATGTTTTGAGAGTTCAGAGATTTTCCTAAGGAGTAACTGTCAGTGTAATTTCAACATGGCCGCGAAGTGTGTTTGTCCCCGCCCTTATCGGATTGACAGTCTGCGAGAACCTATTAGAAACAAGGAATGGGAACTTGCCAGCCAATGACATTTCTTGTTGCAGAAATACGCCTGTTCTTTTCAAAACGCCCTCCTTCAAATGCATTGGACCTGATTGACCAATTAGAAAGCGTGTGCAAGCATGACCCTTTGATTGACAACTTCTAGAGCCTATTGAGGGGCAGGATAGAGAGAAATGACATCATACGCAGGCTGTGTATTTGTTGTGGTAGTTGTGTTTCGGATACTGCTTGTGATTGACAAGTGAAAAACGCGGGTAAAAGCCCGGGTGAATAAGATTAACCAGTAACAACGGTTAGTTGTTTTCTTCACTAATAATAAAATGACAAATTTCATAAATTGTAAATGTTAAGGCAATTAAAAGGCAATACACGTTGATAATATAATATTATATGTAAGAAGTAATAAAGAGATTATGATATATACATATGATATTATTATAATATAAAATCAATACCTTTTCTTTGGAAAATAAAATTATTAAAAAATATATATAATTATTTAGAAACGTCAATTCCGCAAAAAAGTAATGAGTATAATAATTATTTGATCAATTATTCCATATTTGTTATCTTATTCAAAACTGCAAATAAGACAATGCTATACATTTATAAATGCACAAAACACATAATTGATTATGTAAAATAATAGTTATAAAGGTTTCTATGACCGTTCTATGATTTCATTTTGAGGTTTTCCTAAAACACAAATTCAAAATATTTAATCTAAAACTATAAACAATATGTTTGTCCATTCATTATTATTATTATTAGAATGCTATGGGTCCACCATAACAAAGGAGACTCTGTCTGGATTTCTAATGTAACTTAGCAACTTGAAGGTTGGGCAAAGAACTCTGCAACACAGATATGTTTTGACAACGGACACCCTTCTACAGCAAACATGGACAATAATTAAATAACGTATCTGCAAATTGTTTTTAAAATGGCAGACCCAGTGGTTGACCAAATGACAAGGCTCAGATTGAAAATGTTGGAAAAGGTAAGTTGTTTTAATATGATTTTTCTCAGCTATACATAACTAACATTATATAGGCTATTCTTTCTTTTTCGTTGACAACATACTAGCATAAGACCAAACTTGTCAATTAAAAGAAGTATTATATCATCTGTTTGCTCTTCTTTAGAGACTGGAGAATGAGAGAAATGACAACATTGAACGAGAAGGTTCAGCGTTTTCCACAAGTAACCAGACAGTAGTAATTTTTTGTGTTGTTTTATAGAATTTTGAGAGTAGTTTAGGTACAATATACATAATTGAAACTATTTGTTTTTTGCGTCTCTGGCTGAAATTCTGTCCTGGAAAAAAAAGATGCTGGAAAGATTGCCTGTTTCCTATAGTAGTCCTTGGTTTATACCAAGCCTAAAGAACACCTATCATGGAATAAAAACAAAAACAGCCAAGCATTGCCAAACATGCAAAATACAACATATGTGACTAATGTGTAATATTTTGATTCCACAGGAAGTTATGATGGGCAGACGGATGCATTACACAGCGCTCTGAGACGAAAGAGAAACCTCCTACAGAGACTGAGGGTATGTTTCAGAGATGATATAAAAATATTAAAGATTATCGTGTAATAATGATCATGTAAAAAGTGTCATGTAATAGCCAGTAGAAATATTTTATTGAGTGAATCACAAATATTAGTGTGCATTTGAGTATGTTTATATGCATGCATCAGGATCAGTATATGATGGAGGATCCTGGAAGGCCTCACACATGGGGTGGCTCTCATAGGCAATATCATTATCAACCTCTTCTTGGGCCAGTCCAACCTGTGCCTCCCATCCATATCCAGCAAACTGCACCTCCACCTGCTCCTCTCCCTCCTCCGGCTCCTCAGCCCCCTCAAATCATTCAACACACTGTATGAAAAAAATTCTCATGTTTAGTTATACTGGTTTAATCATACACAGAATATTTGCATTTACTATTCCAATTAGTTAAATGACTGTTTGGCTGCTCCAAAATATACATGTACATAAACAATGTGTGTGTGTATGAGTCTGTTACAACGCTTTGTTGCTGGCACTCTTCTAATAACTTATTTTTCCTTCCACAAGATTCCTCAACAGCCAGCCACCATTATCCAGCAGTTACCACAGCAACAGCCTCTCATAGCACAAATCCCTCCTCCACAAACCTTTCCCTACAGATCAGGAAGTATTAAAGAAGGTATACATCAAAAGCAGAAAAAAAGATATTGTATAGACATAAAAGCAATATAATAGTAGCATTTGGGACATTACTTACGAAGGACATTACTTACAAGACAAATAGATAAAAGTAACAGTAAAGACATTTTATGATGTTGTGTAAGATTTCTGTTCATCAAAGAATCCTAAAAAATATAATATATATTATAAACACATTATATATTTCTGAAGGATCAGGTGACTGAAGACTCCATGACTGAAGTAATAGATAAAAATATAATCATAAACACACACACATATATTAGTGCTGTCAAACGATTAATCACATCCAAAATAAAAAAAAAACAATAGTTTACATAATATATGTTTGTGTGGTCTGTGTATATTTAGTATGTATATTTATATGCACACACATGCATGTGTATATTAAAAAAAATGTTACATTTATAAATGAAATATAAATTATTATGAATATAAATACATACATATAAATATTGCTGTATGTGTGTGTCTTTATAGATATAAAATGAATATACACACTACACTAAAATATATTATGTAAACAAAAACTTTTATTTTGGATGCGATTAATTGCAAATAATTGTTTGACAGAACTAATATATATATATATTACATATAATATTAATTTTACATGTAATATATATGTATATGACTGTTTTTGACTGCATTAAATAAATACTGTAAATTTGAATAAGAATCAGAATAAGATTGAAGTTGCGTGCGGTAGCTGATAAGAATAAAATGGAGTTTAAACTACACTTTGAGATTTATGCTAGGCCAAAGGTTCTCTTCTTTATTATTCTGATGACAGACATGGTGGAGCTGATGCTAATGCAAAATGCACAGATGCACCAGATCATCATGCACAATATGATGTTAAAGGCTCTCCCGCCAATGGCCATGTACCCAGGAGGAAGCAACAGTCAAATCACACCTCTAGCCTCACATTTAGGGCAGGTAAACATCTAGAGATGTTGTATTCTGTTTTAACAATGTTGATATTCCACAATATGTAGTAAGAAGTTAAAATGCAAAGTTTGATGTTGTTTAGGACTGTCAGCATTCAACAATGAGAGGAGGGGTTGTCCATTATCACCATCATTATGGCTCCCACACACCACCTCTTCCTCCAATAGGCTACTCTTTTTGGCCCTCTTTGGCGCCAGCAGGACAAGCCAGGACTCATCAGCCAACAGTGCAGCCTCTGATTGGTTCTGTCAATCTACCCCCCTTAAACACGTAAGAGTCAGCAATGTAACAATGTGAATCAAATTAATTTTGAAACATTGTTTTTTTTAATTATACATTTAAAAATTAATCAAAAATTATTTTATACCAGATAAGCCTTGTCTCTAATTTATAGCAAAATCTCAACTGAACTAGTGTTGTTTACTAATGTTGTTCATATATACATGAGATTCTACAGTGAGATCTTACACATACTGTACTATATGTTTTTGCCATAAAAATAAACAAATCACTACATAATTATCTTAATTCGTGATTATTTGTGCTACATTTCAATGTTTAAAACATATCAGTCATTGTGAATCATGCAATCATAATATTTTCATTTCAAATTGTTTTGCCTTGAAGAATTGATGCAGAGAACTCCAGGACACCACTGGGACTTTGAAGTATACAGTAAATGTATTATCTTGTTCACTGATATTACATATTTTTGTAATATATTAGAAGTGCTAAGTCCTAACTATTGTTTTTTTTTGTCGATTTCTTTGCCTTTTCCAGACGGGTTGCCAATAGCAGTCAGACCCCTTCACCTTCAAAGACAGATGTTACATTGAAATTGATGTCTGACATTAATTTAATATAGTTACATTATTTTGCTATTTGTAGGGTTTGTTGTGATTTTTTATTTTGTTTTATTTATTTTATTAAATATTATAATATTAGTGATATTTCAAAATGAGTACTCAGTTTAATAAAAATGTTTTTAAAAAGTCACATGTGTAGTTGTAGCGGCTGTTTTGCCATACAGCAGACCCTTTTAAAATGTACATTTCATGCAGTCACTCGTCATGCTATATATAAACACGCAGTAGTACATTGTGTAATACTGTCTTGCGCAACATAAAGCTTAGCTGAAGCTAAAACTGACAATATGTCATGTCAAGTAACGCTGTTTAAAATACTTTGCAAACCTTTAACAAAAATAGAACATTCCATAAGTACCAGCACACCCACTCCACTTTAAGACACGTGATCCTCAGTCGAGCATCTGATTGGTGCATGATTTATCCCGCCAAAAAACGTCACTTTACTCATATATATACCCATATTTAAAATTTAACATTCACGGATTAAAATGTAAATAATTACATTGTGTATAATTTTTAATAAAACATTATTTTTTTTAAATTATCCGTTTCCTGCACTGAACCAAAAGACAGATCATTCCAAATGACTGCGTCCCAAATCCTAATTTCTCTATGATATTAGGAATATTCAATAATATTTAGGGCAGATAGGGTGAATAATATTACGGTTAATATTTGCTGCTCTGCAGCGCCTTGTTTGGAGGTGTAAAAGAACGTCAATCTCAGTGCAGTGGAGAGTGGGAGGGCTTATCCGACGAGCTGTGCTGCGGTGTCGCAGTTGACAAATCAGTGACGCAGTGAACGTACAGCCGTACGGAAGGCTATTGAAACAGGAGTGGGTCCATTTGTCGTTTTCAAAATCTTCCGTATAGACCTGGCACTAAACAACGAAGGAGAATCTTATTCATCGTGGTGGTTTGTGATGTATGAATGGATAGTTGACGGATTATCGTCGCTCTTCGTGCCTTTTTCTGGTGAGAAATCCGCAGCCTGGCCTAGTGAGCACGGTAACGGTGTAGCACGAGCCGCGGGCACAGACACACAGCGGCTGGACAACAGCAGGCCCGCCAAACGCAACTATCAAAGGTGTGATATTGGCTTTTTTGTATTCCTCGTTTCTGAATAAACCTAACTACTTTGGTTTCTGTTTAAAGCAACACACTTTGTTTCTTGTTCATTTACATGAACAATAGGCTGTGTAACTTAGTATTTTGCATTTGCTTTAAGAGGCAGAAATCAGTCTAATGTAAACAATCCGTCAATAGACAACATACCTTTAGCAAAAAAACTAAATCTTAGTCATTCAGTTATTAGGGTAATGTTAAACGTTAATTTACAAGTTAATTTACAAAATGTTTGTGGTTGTTATTGAAATTATTACAGTTGTAAATAAATAGAATTAGATTACGTCCTTGCTTGTCAGTGTCTGCACAATATAGCAACAAGCTACATAAATTTGAATTTTCTTTAAGGCCATGTGTGTGTGTGGTTTTTTTTTTATTTTAAAGTAGTATATTATTTAAAAAATGAAAACTTTCTAAAAACAATTTCCTCACCCTCAGACCATCTAAATGATTTCGTTTCTACACTGGAAGAGATTTGGAAATAAGCATTAATTACTCCCCTATTCTATTTCTTTTATTCTATTTTATTCTATTGCAAGTTTATTTTTTTATAGTATATTTATTTACTGTACTTTATTTTTCTATTTTTTGTTTACTTAAGTGTTTTCTTAATCTTAGTCATTTCTTAGTCAATTTGTTGGGCAGTCGTGTAATGCATTTCACTTCATGTCGTACTGTGTATGTATGTGAATTTGACTATAAAATTTTTATTTGATTTGAAAATCTGAAATAAATGGGTGCTGTCAGACTGAGAATTAAGAGAGCTGATAAAAGCATCAAAATAATCCACATAACATCCACACAACTCCTGTCCATCAGTTAATGTCTTGTGAAGCGAAAAGCTGTGTGTTTGTAATTAAACAAATCATCAAAGCATTTTAACTTTGAACTGACAAAATCAATAATAACACTTCCTACTGTGAAATAGTTGTTGTCCTCACAAAATAAAATACACCAACATATTTGTTTAATACTGTTTTAATTTTAAATCTGTGAATGTTTCTCTGATTCAGACAAAAAAAAAAAAGAGTTTTATGGATAGAGGACTCATAATTTTGCTAGAAGTAATAGTTAAAATGATCTTAATGGTCTTAATGGTGTACTGTATTTCTTACAAACATGCAGCTTTTCTGACTGGGGTTATTGTCATGTTTTTATGAGCTGTTTGGACACTGATGGCACCCATTCACTGCAGAGGTTCCATTGGTAAACAAGTTATGTAATGTAAATTTTCTCCAAATTTGTTCAGATGAACAAACCCATCTACATATTTGATAGCCTGAGGGTGCCTAATTTTTTAATTTCTATTATCTTTGATGCATCTGATGCACTGACGACATTTCGTTTTCTCCCGGCTTGCAGTGTGTACTCAGCTGATTGTGTGAGCGAATATCCAGAGGTCAAGAGAGCAAGACATGGTAAATGAGCAAGATGAGCAAAAAAAACCTTACCTTTCTCAGTCACCTACCATCAAGATCTATATTCCTTTTTAAAAATTATTTTACAGATGTGATCATCAGGGTTGTCAAGAAGACTTTTGCAGGGATTACAGGGCTGTTCCGATCAAGATACCACAGAAAGGCAGAGCATGAAAAGCAGAAAGCCTTTACAGAGGTATGTTCATGTAATCACTACTAAGCACTTGCAAATGCATGCTTTATCTACACCAGTTTAGTTTCATGGGTAGTGTCTTGTTTTGCTCACTGTTTGCTCAGGTTGGCAGGGTTGCCTTTATGGGTATTGATGACATACACAGCAACAGCCTGAGTTCATGGATTGAGAGCGACGGAATGGGTAAGTGTGATCACACTGTCCCCTACGTGTCTGTGATCTGCTAAATAATTTGACAGACATATGTTACTGCTCAAAATATTGGGGTGAGTAAAAAAATGTTGGTGGTTGTTCTGTAGAACTTTATATTCATTTTAAAGAACAAAATTACAAACCCTACATTTTCGAATGGTAGTGCACTGTTTGTAAAGCGTATTTATCTACAGTCTGTCAGTTTAGTAATTATTTACAATTATCTCTCTTCAGATAAACGCATAGAAATTGGACTTAAAAATAAAGAAAGAACAGCAGCCAATGTCCACCATAACCCCCAGGCTTTATGGAAACCTGAGTAAGTATCACTTAGTCATATTTGTCACTATTTGAGCTTTTGTCATTTGTCAGGTTTTTAATGGTAACATTTTCTGATGGGATGAATATAAAGTTGTAATGACATTTTTACGTGATTTAAGGAGAGATTGCAAATGTCTTTTAATGCTCATAAAAAGAGCAACACTTGATCTTCAGTTTCCCGCATTCTATGATGCCTTGAATATGGACATGACCGAAGCAACACAACAAACACTCAGTTATAATGAAGAGTCATGCTTTGTGCAAACAATAAGAAGTGTTCATTAAAACCGAATATGCACAACATTTAGTTTAAAACAAGATCATGTTTTTTTTCCTCCATATTCCTTCTCTATTGAAGAAAACAAATTACTAACAGCGGCATCGTTGTTTGTTTATTTACTTTTGTGTACATTGCTGTCACTGAGCAAAGAATGAACTGCCTGTAATTTTACTTTTTTTTTTTTTTTTTTTTTTTTTTTTTTTTTTATAATTTTACAATATAACAATCAGCACAATTAACAAAAGAAATAATCAGCATTAAGTAGCATCAGAGTATACAAATATGAAAACATATACATCTTCAATTCCATTTTAAGTAGCTGGATTAAAACAGAAATCAAATAACAGCACATACATGGTCAGTTTAGGCACAAAGGGTTCATAAAGGGTTCATACATTTCTTAGATACATAAGAAATCAGACCTACCCTTTTAATAAATAAAGAGTCTGATGCTTTATCCAAGTCCACCCCAAAAAGATCTATTAAAGGAGCCTTGTGATACTTCTTTCCCAGAACCATCACAGAAAACTCATGTACAGCATTCCAAAACTCTCTTAATTTCTCACAGTTCCTAAAAATATGCATAATGGTGCCCTTGTTTCTTACATCTATTGCATAAAGACGATACACAGGATATATCTAACTGAGCCGAACCGGGGTCAAATATATTTTTTGTATAAATTTATAATTTTGTTCAACTATTCTGTTACTAGCAAATGAGAGAAAGACACCTTTGTATATAATGTCCCACTGATCATCATCAAAATTACAACCAAGATCTTTTTGCCATACGTTTTTCAATGAGGTTAAAGATGAATCCACTTGATCTCTTAAGACTTCATATATTTCAGATATCTTTCCCTTCAACATTGATGTATTCTCTAAAATGTTCTGTAATTTAGATAATTCCAATGAGATATGATCCTTTGCCAGAAGATTGTTTATTAGGTGTCTGAGTTGTAGGTACTTGTAAAAATCTTTGTCAATATCAAATTCACTTTTTAATTCAGAAAAAGATTTGATTATTAAAATTTTTAAAAGATTAAAAATTTAAGCAAGTTTTCTCGAGGGTATACCCAGCTTATAATATTTTTTGTTTTTGATTCCTAATAATATAATTAAAAATCTGGGAGCCCTAAACCTCCTTCTACTTTGATTTGCATAAAGTCTTAAGAGCAATCCTTGGTGGATGGCTATTCTAATCTTACTTTTTTGAATGATTATGATATCAAATAATAAATATAATTAATGATATAAAAACCACAACGTCTTTATTTTTGACAATATTTAAGCAAATATTACCTATCAAATTATAAAAAGTGTAAAACTGAATAAACTAAACAGTATCTCTCAAGGCTTATTTTCATACCACAACCAGAGTTCTTTCTGCTTTGTAACTGTAAAGTGTGTTCTGGATAGGTGCTGATGCTAACCTTGTTTGTTCTTTAGATGTTGTATAATGGTCTGTGTATTTATCTCCTTGAGCAGAGGAGCAATGCTGTACAAGGGAAGCCAGGACAAAGGCAGGGAGATGCGCAGATCCCTGAAGCTAGTGCCGTCTTGCAACACCCACGGGCTAAGCACAAGACCGGCTGAGATGGAGCATCCGAGCCGCACACACAAACCTTGCCTGACCGTAGAGGAGGTAAGGAAACTGAACTTGAAAGTGCTGGAAACTTAATGCCTTGGTGTCTGTGATTTCCTGAGCATCTGTTTTTTGAGTAGGCACTGAGAGAGAATGATCGAGAGCATTACAGGAAGCTGGTAGAGATGGCATCAGAGAAATACTCAAAGAGCAAACCATTGCCGTTTGGACGGATAAAGCTTCCAATGTAAGTGCGTAAGCCCTTAGATCACTTTTGAAATCAATGTAGCGTGGCTAGAGAAAGTTAATGATATGTTCATTCTTATTTTTTTCTTTTTTTCAGCACCACTTTCTCTCTTGATGGACACAAGGCAAATGGACACACCTCCATTAGTCGCACTACTGACATAAGCAAATGTGCTCCAGTCAGAGGTGATCTTAATTACACCCACTGCTTTTCTTTTGCACTGTTTTGTTGTAACTATCTGAAATGATCTGAAACTTTTGATGTATAGCTTTCATGATGCTTTTTAACGGTCAAATCGAATTTTCTGTTTTTACCTTCAGCCATATCTAATGTGTCTGTGTGGCGGGATCCACTAATGCATACTAAAGACAGGTAGCACTTTAACCTGGTTTCAGAAGCATTATTGATTAATAAATGCATATCTGCATTTAATGATTTTAAATGTATTTATTTTTAAATCTGTTGCAGAACAATAGATGTTAATCGAAGCACTCTAGCTAGTGACATTAAGGAGGGAACCTTGGATAATCAAACTGCAAGAAAAAGTGTAAGTGCTTATTGGCTTTCTTGACATGCAAGAGCTGTTATCTACAGATGAACATGTATTCAAATATTAATCTCAAGATATGTAATTAAGTTTTGTATCGTAATATTTCTTTTTCTTCCATTTTTTTCCCCCTCTTGCTCACTCTCTGTGCAGCCTCTAGATGTGGATCTGTCAGCTGAGGTTGAAGCCAGGTTGAATCTTAAGGAAAAAGAAGCAGCTTCAGGACCCTCGCTACCTTCCAGATCTGAAATGATTACAGATACAGTGAGGCGTGGTGAGGAGGAGTTTCCCAGACTGACTAAGGTTAGTGTCTCAAACAAAATCTAGTTCTTTATAAATGTGACTGTGTTATACCACACTCTGCGTTGTACCGGTATTAAAAGAATAGTTCGCCCAAAAATGAAAATTCTGTCAGCCTGTTACAGACTTTCTTCAAAAATCTTCCTTTGTTGTTGGCAGAACAAAGACATTTATACAGGTTTGGAACCGCTCGAGGGTGAGTAAATGATGACAGAGCTTTCATTTTTGGATGAACTATTCCTTTAACGTGACTACTGGTATTATCTTGTCCCATGATATGGATTTTGCCAGACCATTTTATTTTTTACCTAATTAGTTTTTTCCTAGTTAATTGTATAAGGTTAATTATAAAGGTCTACTAAAATGTGATTGCAATTTTTTTCATAATATCTTCGGACAGTGGATAATATCGTGGTATGAATTTTAGCTCACATTGCCCACCCTGGTCTGGATGTTGCTTGTTTAGCAGTCTTTAGCACTATATATTTTATAGATGCATGCCTGGGAATATTTCTGTATTAACGTGGAATTTGATCATTTTCTGATTATAAGTGTCACATAAACGCATTAACCTTATTGCTACAAATTCTGTTTCCTAAAGTAAGCTTATCCGATAAGAGAAATGTGAGGAAAAAATGCAGGTCTTATTTGCTTGGGTATTCATGAATACCGTGTAAATAGGGATATGTCAATATCTGTGAAGCGTGTAAACCCCTTTTTTTTTTTTTTCTTTAATCTTAATCGGAATATGAAAAATGATGTGTAATTGTGCTAATTTGTTTCCACTTATGGTTCACTGTCACATTGGTTCCTTTCCTTCTGTTTTAAGTAAACAGTGTTTTCTTTGGAACATGTAACAGGAGATGCAGCAGGAAGTGAGCGCTGCTCTTGCTCAAATTGATCCAAACCTGGTTCTGTGCAGCGCTTTCAAACTGCGAATCACACAGAGGGATCTGGCAACCCTGCAAGAGGGCAGCTGGCTCAACGATGAGGTAGCATCATTTTAAAAGGCTTCCTAGGGAATGCACACTATATTGGTACCATACTGAATAATTAATTCTTAGTATTTGCTAATAATGAATATATGCTATTTTTACAATATATTAATAAATAATTAATAAATATATTAATACATTAATAAATGCATTCTATATTAAATACCGTAATAATCTGATAACAATGTAAAATAATCTTGAGCAAATTTCTAAATATTTTTCCATAATGTAAATTCATAAAGTGTAAATTTACTTGGTGTGTGGTAATTTTGTTTTCTGTCTTAAATCTGAATGAGTGTCAGCTGACCTCTTAATAATCAAATAAAAACCCTGTCTCTCTCAGGTGATCAACTTCTACATGAATCTTGTGATGTCCCGCAGTGAGCAGGAAGTAGTAGGCAGGAAGGTCTACTCTTTCAGTACCTTCCTCTTTCCAAAGTTGCATAGCGGTGGACACGCTGCAGTACGGCGGTGGACTAAGGCTGTAGACCTCTTCCTGTATGACATCATTCTGGTCCCTCTTCACTTGGGCGTTCACTGGTCTCTAGCTGTGAGTGATAGGCTCCATGTATCATAAGTTTAAACATTAGAAAACTTTTAGAACCTTAACAGTTTGCCTGATGATGTGATAAAAAGTCGATTGTATTGTTGATTGGGTTTCATTAGCATATAAAAACAAGTTTATTTTAGAATTCATGTGTAATGAAGTTCGTGAGTGATAAAATTCTTCCTTTTCCCCCGGTAGGTTGTTGACTTCAGATCAAAGTCTGTACGATCATATGATTCCATGGGTCAGAGGCACGATGACATCTGCAAGATGATTTTGTAAGTTGTAATGTGTAACGATAGTACATAATTATGTACTGTATAATAACGTGATTTGAGGTTAAGTTTATGTGAATTTAGGTTCTTTGTTCAAAGGAGACTGTGCTTGTTTATATTATTAACCTAGTGACTGTATCTTTATAGGCTTTATCTGAAAGAGGAGTTCAAAGTGAAGAAGGGCAAAGATTTGGACATGTCAAAGTGGACCTTGAGCAGTCTACGACCTTCTGTAAGTATGTGTAATTATATAAGAACAGTATAGGACTGTCACCGAGCCAAGATATTCAGTTTACTATCACAAAATGTAAAATAAAGTCAGCATTTTCAAATGGGTCCACAAGAGGGCACAAGATAAATATAAATGAAAAGGCACTGTTTGCGGGGAAAAAATGTATGAGAGTGCGTTGCTTTCAATGCATTGAGAGTTTTGTATTATTTGAGATTTTTATTTCTACTTTTGTTTTAGTTTTTTGTATTTAAATGTATAGTTTTAGTAATTTTTTATTAATTAGCTTGAGTTTTAGCTATTTTAATTCAAGTTAAACTAAGCTAAATTATCTTTGGCAACTGACTTTTTAATAAATATTTTCTATTTCAAAAGTAATTGAACTTTTTGTGCATACTTTAAGTTAAATACAATAGCTTTTGTCCCATTTTAATTACAAAATTGAAAAATAAAAATCGACCAAAATCCTAGATAATTTTAATTTGAGTGCTGTAGAAGAGCATTTCATCCTGTCTTTATACTGTAAGAGCTCAGCGCTGTACTAATTATTGTTTGTAGGAGATCCCTCAACAGAAGAATGGCAGTGATTGTGGTGTGTTCGTATGCAAATATGCTGATTATATCTCCAGAGGACGCAACCTCACATTCAGACAGGTACTTTGTGTATACAGGCATACACACAAACACATGCATAATAATACATGTCTTCATAATGCATCCATCTCTCTCTCTTGGTAGAATCATATGCCGTATTTCAGGAAAGCTATGATCTGGGAGATCCTCAACCAAAAGCTGCTGCAGTAGGAGCATTGGGAATATCATACAGACTGAATCAGATTGACCAAAGCACAGGACCTTTCCCTTCTGCTCTTTTCTAGAGACATTTGGCTTTTTATTGGCCTGTTGCAAAATTCCACCCAATTTTTCTAACAGACAGTGGATTGCTGGTTCCAGGCTGGGTTTGTTTGCACTAATAACCAATCCTTACTGTACGAATCCAAACACTAAAGCGCAAATATGAGCAGAACACTGGACTGGGGTGTGAATTGATTTGAGCAGGTAGAAGCCTCATTAGCATTTGTTTTGAGGCTGGAATCGTTCTCATTCCAAGAATGTAGTCTTATCACCCCCTACTGGTCATGCTGTGAGCCTTTCCCAATTCACAGAAGTAGCTGTCGTTGTTCCCGTGATTAGTGACAAAGGGGGACTAAAGTTACAAAATGGACCTTATTTTCAGTAAGAGTTTGTTAGTGTGGGGATGTTTTAGCAGTTATCTTTTTTACATCACATGTGCATTAATTAGGAATGATTAGCATATTTATTTAGTTTGAATGAGATGCAGTGATGTCAGTTTAGTATGTCAATACTTATGTTTTAAAAACTACAATGTTACCCATTAATGTCAGAGCATCTATATATAGCAAGGTTTGATGTGCATGACAATGATGGTACTGAAAGCAACAGTATTCAGTGGATCTAGTTTCTTTTGTGTCTCAAAATAGTCCTGGCCTCCAAGTGCCTTGTTCTCAGAGCATCTCATATTTTAAAGCCATTAAAATATTTTGACTTCATAACTGTTTGTGGAGCATCTGACATGCTTGTTATATAGTTATCTGTGTGTGGGAAAGCAACAGCTTGGCACAAGTAAAACCAGAGTGGATGATTAGGAAGGGAATGCATTGGTCTTGTTCTTTTGTGTTTAGATGCTATACTCATAATCCCAATGGCTGTATTAGACATTCATATTGAACTGGAAATGTGGAACAGTGAAGTTGTGCCAAATGGACATTTCAGTGGTTCATATCTGCAATATTCCTCTCATCCAGAAACACAGGATCAAAAAGTGCTTTAATTCTGACTTGAAGTAAAAAAAGAAAAAAGGTCTATATTTATTTGTTCTTCTATGGCTCTTCTGATTGAGTTTGAGCTTGAGTGCATATCCTGGAGTGGACTTGTTTGTGAGAATGGAGAGTGGTTGGATTGGCAGTGGATGAGTTGTGATGCAGGCTTTAATATAGAAAATGAAAAGGCCCACTGCATATGAGCAGTTTTTGTCATTAATGCAGAATGTTGGTCATTATTTTTGTAAGTAATAAAGATGTGAATTAAAAAAAACGTGTGAAAAAATGTCTTTCTGTCAACCAGTGTGAAAGTCACCCACTTTTAAATTTTTTTATTTTTATTTAATTTATTTATTTTTTATTATTATTTTGATTTTTATTGTAACCATGTATATCTTTAGTTGAGAGCTCGGGCCCAATCTCAGGACTGTGGTTATTGTTTGTATTTACGTTAACTTGTCAATAAAAGTAAAAAAGGTCAAGTTCTCAAAGTTCTGGGAGAAGTTGTGAAACACTTTTAATTGGTAATTAAAGTGCAATATACAGCAATTAAAAACAAACGACAAACATTTGAAGGGCATTCGCCCAGCGGAAAATGTGAAGGTGATGAGAGATGAAACGAGAGACAAGAAGTGAGTCTTTTAAGTTCTGCTGAGGCCACTCTTAAAGAGGATCAAAAAGCCAATGGTGTCTTGAACTTTTTGGACTTTTGGAAAGTTAATGACTCTGTCTTCAAGAAAGGCATTTTGCACATGCGGCTAAATTGGATGTTGATGCAAATACTCTTAATGTAGGAGAAATCGCATATGAAACTCAAATTAGCTGTTAACAATCTTTCAATCAACATCATAAGCCAATCCAGTCGCTTTTTCACCACTATAAATAGGCCAGTTTCCTTCTCTTCCGCATCTAGTTTTTCTCGTTCTGTCTCCCCTTCTGCTGTTCTCTCCTTCCTCGGGGGGGCACGCAGGGTTCAAGCCGGACTCCAAGCTACGCCCTCTTCTCGCCCCCAACAGTTTGCCAAACATGCTATTATTTATCATTGAGGAAGCACAAACTCGTGAAAAGACTGTTAGACCACTAATATGTTGCATAGGTATCAACATATAATTATAAAATCTCATTTAAATCATTAAAAGGTTAATTCATAGATACCAAACATGGTATTGGTGAGTTTTTATTAACTAGTGATTCTATCATACAGTATACCAAGGCAATATACAAGAAAGTAATAATCATGAACCAAATGTCCTGGAGGTAGGCATGCTCATTCCTGGAAGGTTTTCATTAAAAAGAAGGCAATGTGTATCTGGTCTGGCTATGTGTCCTGGTTGCCATGGCATCTTGGCACCCCATCTGGTTGTATATATGTAAATTATTTATTTTTTCTCCATAAAACAAACCACTGTAAAATTGGAAACTTTAAAATGCAGTTTTTTTTTATTGTAAGCATGGAAAACAAACATGGAAAATATGAATTGTTCAATGATTAAATTTTTGTTTTTGACACTCTAGTGTTGCTAGGCAATCAACAGATTGAGATTTTTTTTTTTTTTTTTACCATTAATCACACTGTTCTAAACATATTGGGGCCAACGCGTGTCAAATAAGCACACAAAAGTAACCTTGCACTATCCTGGCTTTCAGTTCACGTCCTCTCTGTAAACAGTTCCATGGTGTCCTGTTCACGGGAGACAACTTCCTGCTGTGTGATCATGTGATCTACAGGCTAATTTATTGATAGGCCTGAATTATTCAGACGGCATAGTGTGTTCAAAAACGTAGCAGCTGGTCTTCATGTGATGAAATGGATATCTGCTCTAGTTATTTGTCCTAAATTATCTGTTATCTTGTCCATTTGTATCCAGATATACAAGAAACACCATCTTAAAGCAGATATAAATGAACATTATGAAAAATATGTAAACAATGCAATACACAATTAGCAGCAAATATTGTTTCTGAGATAAGTCTTTTGAGTTTGCTTTATTATTATACTATATTATGTGTGTTTTACTGATTTTCAATTATCAGAGTCACTCTGTGTATACCAGTCAATATTTGGGAATACTTTTTTGCTTTCTTTATAATTTTATTTTATTTTATTTTTTAAGAAATCTCATGTTCACCAAGGTTGCATTTATTTGATCAATAATGCAATGAAAAGTTATTGTGAAATAAAATTACTATTTAAATTGAACTGTTAATTGTTTATATATATATATAAATATATATATATATATATATATATTTTTTTTTTTTGTCATTTATTCCTAGGATGCCACAACTATTCCAGCAGCCATTACTTCACTCTTCAGTGTCTCAGCTATTAATAATGGCTCTGAAAATATATAATTTTTTTGTGGAAATGGTAATAATTTTACCACGATTAAAACATGAAGTTAAAGTTTTCTGAAATATAAATCTTAAACATTTTAAATGTATTAAATGTCATTTTTGATTTGTGTCCTTGCTGAATTAAAATAAATACAAAAATATGGCAAATAAATACAGCCGTGGTGAGCATTTCTATTATAATAATTCCTATGTAACAACTATGAAACTAGGGGTAAAATAACATACTCATACAAGCTGAGAAAACAAGGAAACAATATATATCAATCACAAAGAAATTACTTAAAATTCAGATTGAGGTCAAATGTTTTAGAATTTGTTGAAATAAATGTCAGTTCCACTAACAATGAGCAAATATTATTATATATTTAATAAAATGTGTTTTTGCCAAATTTACATCTTGTGGTCACGTTGCAGGATAATCACCTTGGGAGTTCTTCCAGGGCAGGCCATTCCTCACCTCATAGTTTTATGCCAAAGATCAAAACATGGTACAGCGTGGAGACGGACATATTTGTTTCCCCCTGAAGAACATTCCAGGCAGCCATAGACAGTCTCACGCCTCTGCTGGCCCATTCCACACAGGGCACACGGTCCTTTAGGTATGTTATGGTTGAGCAGATTTACACGTGCGTGCTTTTCGTCCCGCAGGTAGGCCGTGGACAGGTCTGTCATGCTGGCAGCCTTCTCATAGTAGTCCGTCACAACATCATCTATGTATGTATCAGAGTGAGTGAGCTCTTCGAACGTCCTGTCATCTACAGCAGGCACAAAGTGACAAATCAAGTTATAAGTGGAATATGATTTCAAATATTGCAAATACACATACAACACCAGAAATTGTATCACCTGCCCTGAAAGGATTTCCGTATATGATTCCCGACAGGAATCTTCTAAGTCTTCCAACGGAAAAGCGGCCAATGAATCCTCCCAGCTGCTCACGGATCTGTTCCCTCTCAAACCCTCCCACTGACTCTGGAGCCACACAAATGTCTGACCAAAGTTCAGACAAAGGTCATAAGATATAGCAATAAGCATTTTTAAATCTAAAAAAATATCTATATATAAAATCATATATAGACATATGAACCCTTCAGCTGTTCAAAGTTTGGGGTTGAGGTTTGAAACAAGTCTCTTAGCAATGGTGCATTTATTTTATTTGATCAGAAATACAGGAAAAACAGTGATATTGTGAAATTATTATTATTAATTGTAAAATAACTTATAAGCTGAGTAAACATTATCATGTGTTTAAAAAAGTTCATATTTGTGGATACAGTGACTTTTTAGAACAGGAAACTCTCATTCACTGTTAACTACAACTTAATAAATTCCTAATTTGCTGCTTATTAATAGTTAGTAAAATTGTTGTTAAGTTTAAGTATTTGTTAGGATTAGGGGTGTAGAATAAGGTCATGTAGAATAATGCATTAATAATGTGCTTAATTAATAAATGACTTACATTCTACATGTTAACTAAGAAACCTTAAGTGTTACCATTTGTCTTATGATTTTTTGAGAAATAAAACAAAACAGCAATTGAATATTTAATATGGTAATTTTTAAAAAATTGTCTTCACTTTTTTACTTGCTAAATACAAATATTAATAAAAAAAAAATCTTACTTAACCTAAGACAGAACACTACATTGTTGGAATTTAATGCTTACCTAGACGTCCATCGAGTCGCACGTAAAGCTCAAGAACACTGAATGCTATGGTCGTGTGAGCTGGAATTACTATGGCTTTATCTCGACCTTTAGGGTTTCGACCATCATCTATCTGGAACTGCGTGAGAGGATTAAGAGTATCAGGGAATAACAGATTTTATACTGTGTGTGGCCGCACACTTGCATTTGTTTACCCTCATGGTAGTCCCTCGCACTCCAGCGTGGACGGTGAGGGAACACTGCCTCGTGGTGCGGATACTCTCCATGACAACACACAGGATAGTCCGCCCGCTCTCTTTGGACTGACGGATCAAACAGTGATCTAGGTCAACTTTCCTGATAGAATAGGAAGAGAGAGGAGAGTAGACAAATAGATTTGTGACAACGCATAGTTCTTTTGATCAAGTCGGCTTAGACTGCGGCTGCTGACCGCAAGTATCTGCACGGTATCGTAGCCACAGCCAACATTCCCCCCCCTACAAACAAATTTTGTGTGGGATTTTCTTTTCTGAACCAAATTATTGGTCGAGTGAAAGGTTCTAGCTCTCTCATAAACACAGTCACTTGTCTCCACTGGCATAACAGTGTAACCTGTCTGTGCAAAATGTGGAGTGATACACAGTGAATATTTTTAGGGCAGCTGGTCCAAATACCAACTCTTAGCCAATTTTGAGGGCTGGTATTGACTTGTATATAAAAATATGTATACATGTTTTTTTTTTGTTTTTTTTACCTTGCATTGAGTTCTCTCAGTAATGTTGGAACCTCCACCTCATGCTTGGTCACAATTCCAAATGAGGCCTTTACTGCCACAGAATCTGAACCGCTCACATTTACTCCCACCTCATGGATCAGATGGTTGCCCAAACGCCCATTTAGAGCAACATCAGACTTGTCCTCATAGTTCAGCAGCTGATATGAGGAGACCCCTGTCAAAAATAGTAAAGGTGACACACTCCTTTGATACCTCTTACAGTGTGCACATCATGCAAAAACATTCATAATAAAAGTTGCTGTACACATAAAGTGTTTATGCAATTTGTAAGTAAAATGCACATAAAATTCCTCATGGATGTTTGATTAAATCCTTGCATGACACATTTTTGAATCTATTTTTTATCAAATTATAAAATATTTCTAACTCACCTGCTGTGATCTCTTTCTCTCCCACGAGTATGTCTTTCAGCGAGAAAGGGGTTGTGGCATATTTGGTCTTCTTCCAGAAATGTCGTCTCCTTTTCCTCGTCACCAGACTGAGGGGTTGATATCGGTCTGCTTCACTTAGACTGGGCACAGGTACTAGGCGTCCAGTGTTCCCCACCTGCTTCACAAAGTTTTTAGTTGCTGCCGCAAACATGACTGTAATTCACCATAGCTTGAGCATATCGTTACTGTGCATGTTCATTCAGAGCAGTTTGAATTGGTACTGGCTGTGGCAACATCGCTACCTGTTCGAGGCTAAATGAGAAGCAGAGGTGCTGCTTGGGTTTGTCCAACCAGATCATTAATAATAAAGGGGTTGTAAGCTGATCAGGGTGTTCTCTGCCATATGTGTAGTGTCTTATTGAGTTCAAATAAATAGACGTGACACCACATAAGCAACTACCTCTAAATTAGAACATACATCGTAGTTAATTCTAAAGTGAATATAATTACCATGCTAATGCTTGTTTCATTTGATGTATAACAGAATGTAATTAGCTTGATTGCTCTGTAAGTACCTAGTTTACATTACGTGTAATGAGATTTTTAATGTATACATCATTGACCTTTTTGTATAACATAATAAGGTCAAACCAGTTTACATGAGCCATATTTGTTGGATGACTAACTGCTTATTTCATTGGTAACGCTTTAAAATTAAAATACACATTTACTTCAAATGAACTAACAATTAAATATACTATTTTTTTAAATCGTAGATTATGTTAATTCAAATATTTACAAATACATAATAAATAAAAAAAAGTTGCATCTGTTGATATTATTTAATCGAAAATGCGAATAGTTGTTTTTCATGAATTAATGTAAAAAAGATTAAATTAATGTTAGGTAATGGGACATTTATGAAGTATTACCATTTTATTTTATTTTGTTGTTGTTTTGCTTTCTTTTGTACTTTTGTTTCGGTTTCGTTTGTAGTTATTTCTTGTCATATATTCAACAGTGTTATGTTTTCAAAAGCACTGTAAGTTAAATTGAGAGACATTGATGCCACTATTTCAATGAAACTTTGGCTTACTATGCTTTTGAGAACCACAGCTAGATCAACGTCAGCCAGAGAAATAATAAATTATTCAAAGTAAAAAAAGAAACAACATATGCAAGACGTAAATCATGTTTTAGCTTCTGAAGAATAACAACTTCTGCTTCGAGCTGAAACTATTTTAAGATCTCTTATATTTAGGACTATCCAGAAAATCTGGGAAGATGTTTAAAGTCTGGTGCTAAAGAGATTCACATAAACTGGTTTAAAATGACTAAAGGATGTTTCTCACTTTATAGCCCAACTTTTTGCCTACATTAACAGAGCATGTGGTGGAAGTGAATCTGTGAGCCTGCATTAAGCAGTTTGCTGGAATATGTTTATTCTTCAGTGTGCAAGGTTCTTTTGGCTAAAATGTGTTTACGGAACGACTCATTCATTCATGACCTCATGTGGCTCCTCTTTATGTCCACTGATGGGTGGAGGGAACTGAAGTCCGTTATTGTTGAAGGCACACTGGTAAAACATTTCTGGAGAAAAATAGCTTTTGTATAGAGCTGTTTATAGTTTCTAGAACACGCTCTGTACAGTAATACATTGTGATTGTGGCCTAGAACATACTGAGGTCACCGTGTTAGTTAGGCAATTATGACGATAAGGTGGGAGAATGTTTGCAATGGGAATAAACTTCTTCATTTAGAACTGTACAAACAACTGTAATGACATGAATAAAAGGGAAACAGTCTTACAGCCTGTGTTTGTCTTGAAGTAATTTGCCTTTTCAGATGTAGAAAGATTTGTGCAATTAGGCTGGCCGAGTATGAATGACTATTCCTGTAATGGTTTCAAAATGAACCCTCACCCACCAACGTTTCTTTATGGGTATATAGCCTGTAATTCTGCTTTTAAAGAGATAGTTTACACCAAAATGTACATTTTGGCATCATTTACTGATGTTGTTCCAAATCTGTATGAATTTCTTTCTTCTTTGGAACACAAAAATTTTGTCTACACTTTTAGAAATAAAAACACTGTCAATGGGGCGGTACCTTTTCAAAAGTGACATGTTTTTTCCTCTAGGGTCATTTTTGGTAGCTTAAAGGTACATATTAGTTCTTAAAGTGTACATATTTGAACCTAATAGGTACAAAGGCGTACCTTTCAAAAAGGTACCTCGCAGTGACAGCTTTTGTACCTTTATTTCTGAGAGTGGGAAATAAAATACAATAAGGGGCTAATGTGCATTATAGTTCGAAAGTTTGAGGTTAGTATGCTTTTGAAAAAAGTCTTTTTTTTGTCCACCAAGGCTGCATTTATTTGATACAAATACATTAAAATGTTATTACAATTGAAACTCTTTTGTACAGAAATAAAGGTGAAAAAGCTGTCGCTGGTGCGGTAACTTTTCAAAAGTGACATGTTTGTACCTAAAGGGTCCATTTTGGTAGCTTAAAGGTACATATTTATACTTAAAGTGTACATATTTGAACCTAATAATTTGATTTGATATTATTATATTCATTTATATTCATATTTGAACCACCCACTGCTCCGGGTGTGTGTTCACGGTGTGTGTGTGTGTGGTTGATCACTTCTCACTGCTGTGTGTGTGTGCACTT
>JAUCMT010000114.1:4621033-4637651 GCA_032357475.1 Enteromius thamalakanensis
TAACATTAGAAATATGACTTTCAAAAGACAAGTTGCTGTCTAATATAACACCCAGACTTTTGACTGTAGTGGAAGTAGCAGGACATCCATCTAGCTGTAAATTGTAAGCCAAAGGATTGTGTGTGTTGTTTTTTGGTCCAATAAGTAATATCTCTGTCTTGTCTGAGTTTAATAGCAGAACATTATTAGTCATCCAATCTTTTAAATTTTTAACTCATTTTGTTAACTTCGATAATTTAGACAATCTGGTCTTGTTGAGATATATAGTTGAGTATCATCAGCATAACAATGAAAATTAATCCCGTGTTTTCTAGTAATATTACCAAGTGTATGTATATTGAAAATAGTAGAGGACCTAGGACAGATCCTTGTGGCACTCGATACTTTACTGGTGATAACTGCGATGACCCCCCATTTAAATAAACAAAGTGGTAGTACTAACCACGCATTTTTTTTATTTTATTTTTTTTATAAATGCAAACATGTACATCCATCCTGGTCACACATTATCGTAGCACTGTTTCTGCTGGATCAAAACAATTATATGTTGGTTGGTAGTAATTTATAAGTAGCTGAAATAACCACAAATATCAGCCAGATATGTGATTCCTCTAATATTCCAGATTAATAGTAACACTAATTAATTATTGTTTTCCCTAAAGCTTGATCTTTGACATTGACCTTGAAAGTTAGGAAATTATATGTCTTCTAGTTTTCCAATTCTGATCTCCACTGTATTATATCTGGGAGAAATAATCCTTTGCTAATTGAAGATTCAAGTTTGACCGAAAACTGCAATTGCACCAGAAGCATTATATTGGGTGAAGGCACTGGATGGATTCCAAGAAACAGGACTTTATTTGTTTACTGTCTCTCATTTCTCATCCCTAATGTATTAAACATCCATTTGCTAAATGGTGTGTTGAAAGATGTCCCCATGGTCATGAAGAAAAACAAAAACAAAAAACAAAAACACAACTATATATGTTTCTGGTTTCGTGGAAGGTTTTCTAATCTCACCAACTCCATTCTCTCCGTAAAGGTCAATGGTTTTCAGAAATAAGTGTTGTGACCTTTTTTAATCAGGAGAAGAAAAGCAAAAGCGTTGCACTTTAACAGCTGTAAATTTGAAAGAACGCCATGAGTTTAGACCTTAAAATTGTAACTTTCATTCGTTTTACGGTTCATAAAGAGTAATGAAACATTAATAGTTTTATGAAATTCTATTTTTATATAGTTTGGCCTGAAAATAACATTGTGCCAGTGTCACTTAATGTCACTTATAATAAGTATTATTGTTTTAAGCAATAAAATGTTATTTGTATTGTTAACTGTTGCTCGTAATATAAAATGCATTTTCAAATCTAAAATCTAATCTGGCATATAACATGTCATTCACAACTTGATATTCTGAATGCACTATAATAACTAAATGTAAATCTGTTACAAATCTACACAGTAAAATCTGTGTCAAAAGTTTTTTTGTTTTTTTTTTTGCCAACTTTTAATGGCTTTGCTGTCAAGAGCAAAGTCACACATCTCAGGAACAGAACAAGCACTCTCCACAGGGCTACTTAATGAGGAGATATTAAAATGACAGAGTGAGGATTATAATCACACGCCTGCCAATCTATCGGTGGAGGAGCGTTAAAGACGGTTCTGGGTTGAGAAGACAGTAGATTCTGCCCAGGCAACTCTAGACTAAATCTAAATTAAATCTTCATTATTTTATTTCTCAGAATCTAGCGAGGGAATTGAGGAATCTGATTATGAAAAGTTAAATGAACAAAGGTTTGCCACTTATACCAAAATCAGAAATTGTTGTTATGCCAGCTAGCGGCAACTAATGGAATTTTCCATTAGCTTTTCTGAACAGGTTGCCTAAATGTTTATTTGCAAACAGCCGGTTCCATGTCAAGGGAAAGTTAAATAAGGTTTATATTGATTTCATTTTGTTCTCAATATAAAAGATCTCATGATACCATGCGATTAATTTACACACACACACACACACACACAAAATTATTAATTAAATAAATAAATCATATCGCTGATGCTTGAATACTTAGGGAAAAGATCTTATTAATGAATATGAAATATATTTACCAAATCATTGTAGTGTTTATAATGGATCATTTTGCTAAGCTCCTCTATAGCAATTTAAATTACTATATATTCTAGAGAGTGTCCATCTGTACTGCAAAATGTAATGTAATGTTCTGTAATAATAAATATCAATTGTGTCTAAGCAATGTTAGGCAAAGGGAACTGGTTGGATGCCTCTGTGCAGAGCTAACACGGGTTTTGCAGGTGTTCATCTCATACTTTGTGACAGCTTATTCAACGTTTTAAGCTTTTTACTTAATGTATAAGGTAGTGGTGTTTTGCAGTGTAACCGAATGTAGCATATCTATACCCGTGGAACTGTAGACACCACACGAGGTGTTCGTCTAAGATCTTCATAGCTAGCAAACAATAGCCTTTCCAGATTTGACTGTAGATCCAAAGCCACGTCTTCAATGCTCTTGATGTTCTTAAACTGTCTGTTCCTCTAAGTGAGAACCACTTCAGATAAATCAGCACTCGGTAGGGAACTGGAGGAATCATTAAAACTGATTTGCCACCTGGTTTGATCAAGCCTTTAAACAGTAATTGACTCAAAAGAATGAATCATCCATGAGTGAATGGGCATCGTTCATTACCCAGAGAAAAGTAGACATTGCCACAGTTCTTCTGGATTGAGCCTGTCTCAGTTTGTTCTGTTTCTTCATGTCACTCAAGACAGACTGAATGATAATCAGATCACAACTCTGTGTGGAACACTGGCTGTTGATAGACAATAATCTCACTGTATTATTACAATTAATGACAAAAATAATGTTTAGAAATGGAAACTGATGTTTCCAACTGACCGAAACACATAGAAATAACCCACTTACAATTGGTCAAAATACTAGGGTATATATATATATATATATATATACACTAGTATTTTGACCAATTGTCAAAAATTATTTAATCAAATTAATCAGGAATTTTAGTGGATTAATCATGATTAATCACTATTTGCAACGACACCTGAATCCTAATATTTTTTTTCTGAAATCCATACCAAAAGATAAATAACAGGACACAGATACATAATTTTCCTAATATGTCTGTTTATTGACACAGCCAAATGTGAACCTGGACCACAAAACCAGTCTTAGTTTGGTGTCTTAAGACACAAGGCATTTAAGGCATTTTTTTATGCTAAAAAACCTTTGGAAATTAAGTAAAGATCATGATCCATGAAGATTTTTTGTAAAATTCCTACTGTAAACAAATCAAAATATCATTTTTGATTAGTAAATTGCATTGATAAGATATTCATTTGGACAACTTTAAAGGTGATTTGCACAGTATTTAGATTTTTTTGCACCCTCCGATTCCAGATTTTCAAATAGATGTATCTTGGCCAAATATTGTCCTATCCTAACAAACCATGTATCAATAGAAAGCGTATTTATTGAGCTTTAATATGATATATACATCTCAGTTTTGTAAAATTTTACCTTATGACTAGTTTTGTGGTCCAGGGTCACTAACGTGCTACTTGGCGTTTCTTTGTTTTAATAGCAATAAATCAGTGAAAATTGTTTTAACCTAAATCCTGAGCCAGGTTTTTAATTCAGTGTAGTGGGATGAACGTAATGCTTAAAATAATTGTTTGAACCCCAAAATTGAAACTCTGTCATCATTTACTCACCTCATGTTGTTTTAAACCCTGATGACTCAAAGTCCATGCACTTTCATTTTTGGAAAGCCCTCATTTAGTGTTCCACAGAAGAAAGAAAGGCATACAGGTATGGAATAAAATTAGTATGAGTAAGTGATGACAGAATTTCCATTTTTGGTTAAACTACAACATAATTCATCCTATTAAATATGATCAGTAGCAATGGATGTTGGAAACACAGCACAGAAAAGATGTTGTTGGATGTGAAAGGATATGAAGTGGTGGAATAACCATATTTTCAAAGCAAATGCTGTAAAGGAAGACCTTTATAACAGCATCCTTCCCTACTAACTAGCATAATTTAGATTTCTATTTTAATAGTAAAGTGGTAAGCTGAATTATTATGATCTTCTGCTTTGTCAGCTCTATCTTGGAGCTGAAGACATAATTTCATGGCCTTGTGTGTAATGATGTGAAGTTTTCACGGACCAAAGCAGGCCACCAATTGTGGTCAAAGTTCTTCCCAAAAGAGATGCTAGACACACCCAAACATGTGGCAAATGCGTCCGCCTGAAATCCAGCTGTGATGTGTTTTCACATTCACTTTGGTTAGACACACTTCAGATCAGGTGAGGTTAATAATCAGCATTGTTGGGAGCTTAAAACGAATCGATTCAGAGTCAAATTGACACTGATTTCCAAGCCTTTACAAAGTTAGAACAAAGAGATCACACTAATTTAAAGGGATCGCTTACAAAAAAATACAAATTCTGTCATTATTTACTCACTCTCAAGTTGTTTAAGTTTCTTTCATTTGTTATAAATAAAAGATATTTTAAAGAATGTTGTTAACCAAACAGTTGCCAGTAGTCATTGACTACAACAGAAGTCAAAGGCTACCACTAACTTCTACTTACCAGCATTCTTTAAACTCGTTCAGGTTTGAGAGTAAATGACAGACAGAGACCTTCTTCTTTACTTGTAGTCAGTCTGGTCTAATATACAGTACAAAAAACAACGTGTGTGACCTTCTCACAGTAATTATCCCACACGGGGGCACGTCAGGACCCTTATAAAATCCAGCTTGTAATGTTTTATGAGAGGGAGGGCCTTGTGTCAATCCCAGGGTCGGAAATACAGGGTCACTTGCAGAGAGGATTGTTTGCTCCAGTATGACAAATAGAAAGTCCATTCTATACTTGAAAGTATAGCAAAGAAATGTACATTCCAAAGACCATATTTTAGTTAAAAACTTCAGACAGAGGGCGTGCCTTTTCACTTCGACAGAAATAAAAGTTAGCCACAGACTAAAGTTAAGCATAACCTATAATAGAGGCTGCTGTGGTTTCCCCAAAATAACGTTTGTGCTTTTCCACTAAATTGGTACTTACTTTCCTTTCAGAATCGTGCTTTAGAAAAGGCCAGTTTCATACAGACGAGTAGTGGCAGGTGTCCTGCTGCTAGTAGTTGACACTGAAAATAATGTAAATTTTATATATTATATTTTATATTTAGCCTTTTGTTTTTAGTTGATGACTTTAGACATTACTATGAAATAGTGAAGTTTTTATAGGTATCAAGCAGACTGAGTGGAATGGAAATTCCATGCTCATGAGACCTAGCGTAGTATTTAGTCATTATATTATAATGCCCATATGGACAAACATTTGAGTTAAATTCAAAATGATAAGTATCAGAATTCAGCTGCTGCTACACTGGATTCTCATGTCCTTATATTTTTTTATTTTAAAGTTATAGATTTATATTTCAAAAATAAAAATGTCTAAAATGTATTCTATTGTCTATTATTTTCAAAAGAAAAAGTGAGGAGAAATTTCACTTAGTCTTCTCAACTACTTGGAATGTTTTTATGACATAATTTGAGCCTACTGAAACAATTACAGTTGTCACCGATGCCTTTGATGAAAGAAGGGGCAACAAATGTCTCCTAAAATAATTCTTACCTTGTATAAAGCTGTCTGCACTTCCACTGTGTCCCTGCTCTAGAGCACTGCATTAAAGGCTTTCAGATAGTCATACACGCTATTGCTTAATTACAGCAGTGCAAGCAATTCTTGCCAGCCCTCAGGATAGTCTCTGATGCGACAGACTTTGAGCATCAAAACTGCTATTTACTCTGTCTGCCACCTCTGTTGTTCTACAGCATCTAATTAAGAGTTATCACAGCCTTTAGCTTTCGCTTAGAGCCACAGACAACATCAGAGGTTCATCACAAAACAATAATGACGCATGCCATTCATGTATTACTCTATAATTATGTTAAGTATTAAGTGTTGCACTTTAACATTTCCATATAAGCTTTCTACTGTGATGCTGTCATTAACCTCTTGTTTGCACATGATATTTGGAAAATAGTCAAAAAAGATACAATTTAATTTCTTTTTACAAAATAGATAATGCTGTATCAAACAGAAACAGTATGATAAGGTATAAAAATGTAGTTATTTGAGCACAGAGAAAACCTTTGTGGGGCAGATATAGAAAGATGTACTGTACAGGCCAGAGATACCCATGCCAAAGCTGACCCCTGATGACCTTTGATCTTGCCTGACCTGCCATATTGCAATAGGGAGGGGGGAAACATGCCATTGAAGCATAACCTACTGTATATTATTTGTTTATGCAACATTATTTATTTTGTGTGTAGAGAAGAATAAAAAACATCAATAAATTTGATTCAAAAGAGTCACAAGCTGGGCACCTATCTTCATGATTTGAAAAAAAAAAAGGTTCAAGAAGGTTTTTTTTTTTTTAAATGGAGTTTTGATGAGGTACACAAGAGGTGCATCTTCAATGGACTGAGTGAAAAATGGCTGAGGGCCTCCAGCTGTAGACCTCAATTACAGGGTGTGGTATATGATGTGATCACCAGCTACGAGGGCAAGCAGAACTGGATGAATGGTGGCCTTGCTCTAGTTCTCATTTTTATACTTTGACTTATAATTATAGTTACTTACATGCAAGGGCATATTATAGATCAGACCAGTAGGACCAGCGCTCTATTACAGGCCTACATCTGAATGTTTGCGGGGTACAGATGCTTGTAACTTTATATGCAAAGTTGATACAGGCCTGCAAACATAGGTAGAACTGCCATTAACTGTTGCCGCAATGCAAAATCTATGAAGAAATGAAAAAGTATGTGCATTCCTAGCTCTTGCTTAACACTAAAAGTGTCTTCTGAACAACTTCGGTGCTTGTGAAGTTTTATATAATAACTTTTTGGAAACTGTTGTCTTTTTAAAAATATTTAAAAAAATATATAGTGTCCATTCTTGTAGCCTACCATTGCACCTTTCATTTTAGCATGTTTGGATATTGCATCTAGCAGCTGAGAAGGGACGTCCTTTGAAAAATTTAATTAGATTAAATTACTAGATTATGCTAAAATTGTTTTATTGTAATTATTGAGCATTACTGCTGCATAATTACTGCTAATAATCATAATTAAAACTGATGTACTTGAACTGAAATAAAGTGTGTTTTGAGATATCCAAACAGTCTCTGGTTGCATATAGTCTCTGTAAACTAGCTACAGCTCAGTATAGGCTACGTGCCTGAGACTGCTCTGTGCCAATGCTGTGAGTCTGAGGCAGGACCATCTGTTAGCGGTGCAGTCATTTTACAGCAGCAACAAATAAGAGTCAAGTTTGGTTCTTCTCACTGAAAGTGGTGGTACCATGCTGCGATTGTAGAAACAAATGTGGTGAGGGAATTATGGTTAGCTTGTTTTGATTTTTGTAAGGACAGTTAGCTGTAAGCAGATATATGAAGCTTGTCAGTAAGTACGAAGACTACAGTAGTATTTTAGAATGACAATATAATCATGAGCTTGTTTTTCATAAAACAAGTTTACCAAATAAGCCAGGCTTATTGCAGTTAGTCTGACTTATTGTAAACCTAATTTGCTGCCAATAAATCAGACTAACTGAAATAAACCTGGCTTATTTGGTAAACTTGTTTTAATGTGAGACAGCAGGGGTGGATTTAGAGAATTTGGAGCCTCAGGCAAATATAGGAATGGGGACCTATATTTGGACAAATTTACTGTTATTTGCTGCTGCGCAATGGTGACACACTTTTGTCCAGTGTTTCATGCACATACTATTATCTGATTCTTTCATGAACCTTTATTCATTTAGCAGACACTTTTATTCTTTTGTGTTGGCGACCACAAAATAGCAATTGTTTTATATTTGAGACGCAAGAACAGAAATACTTCTTATATTTAATGACACAACCCTGTTTAGGCTACATTTTCGCTTCTCTGTGTGCACATACTGAATTTTGACGCAGCTAAATTCTCAGTAAATCTGTTTTCATTGATACTGTTTCTGTTGTCATAAAATGGGATGAATATGAAATAGTGACTTATTAAAACTACATAACCAGATGTTAATCCGCCCAAAAAATCTGATTTATAATCAACTCGTCATCTGATAAAGTCAAACAGGCTAACACATTAGATAAAAATGGTGGTCATCATGGTAAAAAAACCCACTTTAAATACTGTTTGCGTATCTGCGCTTAATGCACATCTCGTGTATGAAAAGCATTTTGGGGGCCCCATGGCTTTCAGGGGCCTACGGCAGTTGCCTACCTTTGCCTAATTTTCCCCTGTGAAACAAGCCCCAGCTCCTGAACTGGGGGGAAAAAATCCTAACGCTAGATTGACCTCTGCAAATAATAAAAACAAGTGCACCCCATAAAGAAGCAAACTGTTAACAAAACAAAACACCAAAACTGTCAGCATGTAAACAATAAAGAATTTTGCCTTATTTTATTTCTCTTTTTATTACTGATGACATGAAATTACTGATTTTGCATATAGGCCTATTTATGTTTTCATTTTTATCTTTGAGCAGATGAGCCGAAAAACTGTAAAGATGGTGATCAGAGTTATTCAGAAAATGAAATTTGGAAGCCAGAGCCGTGCAGACTGTGTGTATGTGATAAAGGCCAGGTGATCTGTGAGGAGATTCGCTGTGAGGATCTGACCGGATGCGAAAAGCCCATGATCCCGGAAGGAGAGTGCTGCCCTGTCTGCCAAACCTTCGCCAGCGCGCGCGGAAGGATCGGTGAGACTGACGTACACGCTACTGCCGCTAGAGGGCAGATGTCAATTACATTCCGAAAGAGAATTCGTTTAGCTGGAGTAGCAGTGATAGCTTATTGTTTTAGCCTACATATTTATTATAATTTAGCCTGAATTAATTTCAATTCTACTTTGTCTTTCTTCTTCTTCTTTTTTTTTTTTTTTTTTTTAGAAACAATTGCATTAAAGGTAAGTGAATGTTTTAAATGCTAGGCATACAGGCTAACTTTTTAAATGATTTTCATCACAAATTAATATTAGTGAAGTTTTCTTTAGTCCAGCATTTGTATTTTTCCCCCCCAGGGCCAAAAAGGTGAACCTGGTGACATTCCTTATGTGAGTAATAATTTTATGCGTATTATGCGTAAATGCTTATATGGCATTAATCATGTTAAATATCCACAGATTTGTTTCTCTTTTATTAGTTTTAATTGATATATTCTATTCCTTTTTTAGATTGTGGGAATACCTGGACGCCCAGGACCAATGGTGAAAAAAATAATGCGCATGCACACACACACACACACACACACACACACACACACACACACCTCTATACACATATCTTTTATTTTTTCTCCAGAATCCTTATTCTTTGAAATGTCAATCAAAGTGAAGTCCATTATATTGTGTGTCACATCAAACAGGGTCCCCCAGGAGCAGATGGCCGAGCAGGATATCCAGGAAGCAAAGGAAGACGAGTATGTGGCATCAACCAGTAGCCTCTGTATAGTGACTGATATTCTTTGATACTTTTATTTCACACAGAAACACATTGAAGTTATGTTAAGGTGGTGGCTTTCACTCTTATTTATTGCATAGAATGTACTGTAAATAATGGCTCATCAGTGTTACTTTGAGTAATTGCAGAGCCATAATGTAGCAAATGCAATTAAATAGGGACATAAAATATTTTTTGTGAAGGGTGTCACAGGTCCACCTGGTTTTGATGGAGAACCAGGTGTCCCAGGCATGCCAGGTGAGGCCGGTCCTTCAAGCAATTCACTGCCTGGGGTGAGTAATATTTTTTATCTAGGTTTTGTTGTCCTGTATTTGTTACATGAGGGATTTGAACTGTAAAATGTGTTCCTCTGAATGATGAATGTTATTACTAATCAGGATAAAGTGGTAAAAAGTCTTTTTTTAAAAAGTCTCTAGGTGTTAAAAACATAATCCCTAATTTTGTTAAACAAACAACAAAAGGGGAAGTGCAGAACTGCTCATGTAGCTTTGGTAGCACTTTTTTTACGGTTACACCTTTTAGTTATTATTAGCATGCATATTACAAGAATATTAGTGCTATATATATAAAATATTATATATTTTTAGTGCTAATTAAGGACATATTAATGCCTTACTCTACATGACCTTATTCTACATCCCTATACCCAATAGCTAAATTTAACTACTTCCTTACTAACTGTTAAGCAGCAAAATACCAGTTTGAGTGATAATACAAAACACAAGCAAACCCACAAAATCCAGCTTTAATCTTGCAGTGTTTTTTAAAACCTGCCTCAATCTGTTTATATTTTCCCATCCTCATCAAAACATATATCTATATATAGGTTTATAGTAACAGTGTGCCATGACTGTATTTTTTTATTTAATATTAAATTAAATTGATATTTTTACAGAGTCAGTTTTCCTCTCAAATGGCCTCTGGATTCCAGGATGGAAAGCTTGGAATGTCGGCGATGGTCTCTGGAGCACCGGTAAAGATCTTCCCACATACAGAAATGACTTTTTAATGGGTATTTTGCTGGATGTAGACTCACTAAACAGTGAGAAAATGTATTTGCTCTTTTCAGGGTGAAACAGGACCGAGAGGTCATCCAGGCCCAGCAGGTCCACCAGTAAGTTCTGTCAGATTGGTGTTGTCTATACAGTATGCAATGAATGTCTTTAAATTGTTTTCACAATTTACTTTTTGGTTTTCCAAATTTCCATTTTTTTCTCTTTGTCACTCAGGGCCCAACAGGAGCACAAGGTGCACCAGGTGATGCGGGTGATCCTGGTCCTATGGTAAGATAACGTTTCTAATGTGTAAAGTGCAGGATGCCTGTAGGTTTCTAAGATTCATTAGTGAAGCTATCCATGCTGTGCAGTCATTTTTTTTACTTTAAATACTGTTCAATGCAATCAAGTTTTTCCCCCTCTTTGTAGGGCTCTTTTGGTCCAAGGGGACCGGATGGTTCTCCTGGAAAACCTGGCCCAGATGTAAGTTGACCAAAAATTCGCCCAGTGATTTCATTATTTAACCATCATAGTAAAGCAGTACATTCGATATGGAGTCAAATGCTGTCAAGTCACATGTTACAGCACTAACATGCTTTTGATAACACAAGCCTTTTTCTCTCTTCAACAGGGTGAGCCTGGACCCTCTGGAAATACAGGAGAAAAAGGATTCCCTGGCTCTGCAGTAAGACAATGCTGCTGTTTGTAATCCTGTTGTAGGGCTGGATGATATTATCAAACAATCTTCAGCTATTTCATTTCAAATACGTTTTTCTTTATTTTTATGAACAACTTTTTGTTCCTTTTGAATATGTGAAGAAAACTTTACAATCCTTAAGATCTGCTCTTTTTTTTAAACCTGTTTAAACCATAATAGGAGGGGTCATAAATTGTCCTTTGAATAGCCAAAAAAGTGTTTTTTTTCACCAGAATGTTGTTGATCTGGCATTAAAAATGGTTGGCTAAACAAGCTCTGTTAACTAATCAATCTCTGACATGAGTTATATAATATTACTATGATAATAAGTAATGTAAGAATAATTTTCACAATCATCTGGAAACATCATCTGCTGTCACTGTAAAATTCCACAAATGATTCCTGAACGAAATGCTAAAATAATAAAATATGCTCGGTATATAAAATATATGCTCTGTATGATGTAGAGGCTGTCAAGCAATGTTGAGGATTTCCAGACCGCAATATCAAACAGATCTGAACACAAATCAAAAGCTTTAATAAGAGTACAATTCATTTATAATAATTACACGATGACTCAAACTGTTTTTTTTTTTTAAAGTTAGACAACGGCAAATTGAACATGGATGTAAACTCTGACTAAATTAATTTGAGGGAGCTAAAGGCCCCTACACCCTACACAAACTACGAGACTCCATGGTGCCAACTAGTGGCCCACAGACTGAACTACTGTGCAGCTCTGTCCTTGCACAAATGAAAAGATCAGATGAATACTGTAGTAGATATAAGGAGATGTGTGTGACAGAGATCAAAAGCTATAATTAACTCATAACTTGCAAAACTCCTGCACATGAAATGCTTACTACATCCTTACCAATAATGATTTGTTTCATAGGGCTCCAGAGGGTTTCCAGGATTACCAGGTCAGCCTGGGATGAAAGGTCAAAAGGTGGATTAGTAAAACTTATTTTTGCATTCACTCTTTGCACTGGTCACTAGTATCTATGATAAAATGTACAAACTATGTGCATATTCATGTATTAAGTTTGCTTTGAGGACAGTTTCTGATGAATCCCATCCCCATTTTAGGGTCTTCAAGGTCTGCTGGGTGTGAAAGGAGAACCAGGCACATTGGGGTCAAAGGTCAGAGGCCACATATTTGAAACCAATGGTTTTCTTGTGTCCATGTGGTTTGATTGCTTTAGCAAATGCCACTTTCTTTTCACTATCAAAGGGAGAATCAGGAACTCCTGGTGGCATGGGACTTGTGGGGCCCCAGGTATGAAGCACTTTTTGTTTGCAATTTTGATCGCAGTGTTTCATTTGCGTTGATCTTTATTGTATTTTAAGAAACTATAATTTTTGATGCTTTTATTGCACCTTTAAGGGCCCGACCGGCATGCCTGGTGAGAGAGGACGCATTGGTTCAACAGGGCCTGTGGTAAGATATTACTTTTTACAAATTTTGCTTTGGTGGTATTATATATTGAATCAGTAAATCAAAATGCTTTTTCTTTGTAGGGAAAGCGCGGCCTTTCAGGAAATGTGGGAAAACCAGGTCCATTGGTAAGTGAATAAGATATAACCCCTCCATTATCTTAAAAATCACTTTAAAAGTGAAAAAAATATACATATATTTAAAAGTATAAAGAAAGTATTAGTATTTTTTATTAAAACCATAATGCATATTTTTTTTCAGGATTATTTCACAACGAATAGGAAGTTCAAAAGAACCATATTTTTTTTGTCTTTAATATGACTTTTGGACAATTTAATGCACCCTGGCTGAATAAAGTGTTAATTAAAAAAAATAATAATAAAAATGTTACTAACCCCAAACATTTGAAGGGTAATGCATATTAAAGCATATTATAGCATTATATTCAAAGATGTGAAATATGTATTATTTATAAAGACTGGTGCGTTGTCTAACCTGACACTTATCATTTACAGGGACCATTGGGAATTTCTGGAACACCAGGATTTCCTGGAGGCCCAGGCATGAAGGTATGTCTGATTCATGGTTACTGTAAGAACCATGTTCTGCAATTGTTCACTTCTTCAGACCTTTTGAAGCATTATTATAGTTTTCATTTAGAAAGGATTTCATGGCAATTACAATAAGTAAGAAATAAAGCACAGTCTTTTTAAATATTGCACAGGGTGAAGCAGGAGCCACAGGCCCACGAGGTACCAGTGGACCCCAAGGCCAAAGAGGAGAAACAGGTCGGCAAGGGTCACCAGGATCACAGGGCAACCAGGTGTAGTTTCATGTTCTATTCTTTAAAAAAGCACTATATTGTAAGAATTTGTGTATTCAATGGTCTCTATAATACCAATGCCATTTTAGGGACCAGCAGGAACAGATGGCACTCCTGGAGTTAAAGGACCCCCAGTAAGTTCCTAAAACACTCATCGAGGAATTTAAACATATTCAAATTTAACGTACTGTTTATTGTACATTGATTACTCAGTAATAAGTCTGTTAATTTGCCATTTCAAAGGTAAATTTGATAAAAAGCCTAATATAGATATACTTCTTTATCTGTCTATTGTAGGGCATTCCAGGTGTGCAAGGCCCAGTTGGTTTGAATGGACAACCTGGCCTAGCTGGACCTCAAGGATCAACTGGTCTTCCAGGGGCCAAGGGCCAACTGGTAATGACAAAAAGTGCAAAATGCAAAAAGTGATATTATAACCATAGCGGAACTCAAATTTTCTTCTTAATGTATATTTGAGGTGGATATATAGCTTTTATATACTGTGCTCATTCATATATTTCATGCATGTCACAGGGTGACCTAGGCTCTCCTGGATTTAAAGGAGAACCTGGAGCTAAAGGAGAACTTGTAAGTACTGACAACATTCAGGTGCCTTCAAATAATTTTCTCATAATTAACAATGCCCTCAGAACATTCATCCAATTATAAAATGGTATATTATTTGTTGTAGGGCTCAATTGGTGTTCAAGGAGAAATGGGGCCCATGGGAGAAGAAGGAAAGCGAGGCCCAAGAGGAGACACAGGGGCCGTTGGTCCCCCGGGCTCATCTGGAGAAAGAGTGAGTGCCATTACATCACTGTAAATGACTAACATGCAAGTCTACATATTTAGTGTGATTATTAATGGGTGTTGTTTCTATGACATCTTTAAATGCCTGTGCAATACAATAATATTTAATGTTTTATATTTTTCAAGGGAGCTCCAGGTAACCGTGGTTTCCCAGGAGTTGATGGTTTGCAAGGTCAAAAGGTTAGAAACATAATAAATAGTGGTCAGTACGGTTTTAAAGGCACCTAACATTGGCAGGAATGCCACAACATATCTATTGAAAAATAATAATTTATTCATATAATTTAATGTTAGCATTTACTACATTTAGCATAAAACTGAATGTTGTGCCAGTTAGTTAATGTACTGTGAACTAAAATTAAAATTTTTGTTGTAAAGGTCAATTGCTCGTTTTAAGTTTATGTTAGTAAATTTATTCAATAATTTTAACGAGATCAAAGTGATTGATTTGTTTTCATTCTCCCATGCTTTCTGTAATGTTTTTAGGGAGCACAGGGTGAACGTGGTCTCCCAGGCTCATCGGGGCCTAAAGGTGCAACTGGAGACCCTGGCCGACCTGGGGAAACAGGATTTATAGGAGCAAGGGTTGGTAAAATTTATATTTGTTTTCTGTATATTTTCTAAATTGCTTTGGCATTTTGCAGCACACCCAATATATGGTCGTCAACATTTGAAGTGGATCAAAAAAGTTATAAGGCTATTGTTTTGGGTTAATGAAAGGTTTTGATCCACTTCAAATGTTGACTACTGTATAGTGCATGATATTACTGATCATTTTTATTGTTCACATACTGTATTATGTGTCATGTTTCTTTAGGGCTTGACTGGCAATCTTGGACTGCAAGGTGCAGAGGGGAATATAGGCCCACAGGTAATACATGCACTTGAATTTTGTTGTTCCTTCTTGTCGTATAACTTCTTAAAACAGGTCTTTAAACTCTTCAGGTGATTTCCTATTCAAACCAATAGTTCCTCTGGGAATTTCTTTGGAAAATTAGATGTACTACACACATGTAAACTCATTTGCTTCAGGAATTGGCTTTCTGGATTGGTCTACAGTTATGGCTGAACAGTTTCAAATCACTATGCATTTAAAACAGCACTTTGGTGAGTTCTGCCATCTCACTTTCTGATAAAAATGGTGTTTTTTATTAGGGAGCACCAGGAGATGATGGGAATCCAGGTACAGCTGGAACTACGGGAACCAGAGGTTTACCAGGAGCCATGGGTTTGCCTGGACCTAAAGGCTTCAGTGTAACTCCCTGTTATATGTATATATATTAAAAAAAGCCATAAGATAACATTCTAAATATTATTAACATGTATCATACTGTATACCTTATATAGAACAAAGAGTAAGGTGATTCTTTTATTTGGGGGACTAGAATGTCCCCTAGAATGAATATGCTTTTGAATATTTAGAACAACAACAAAATAAAAAAATTATGAATTACTCATTAATATTATGTTAAACTACAAAGAATCCATAATATGAAGAGAGAGTCTATAATGATGACTTTAACCACCTTTATCTTGTATTTACCTATTATGAAATTCTTTTTCTGAATATTCAGGGTGATCCAGGGAAAGCAGGAGAGACTGGATCAGCAGGAGCTGCAGGACAAAGAGTGAGTGCAATTACTGTATGATGCAACCTTAAAAATACTGTAATATTTCACAACAAGCTATTATAAATGTCATTCTCCGTTTGTGTAAATGCTTCTGTTGTAGTATTTCAAATTGCCTGTCAGTGCTGGCGTTGTATAGTGTAGTAATTTAAAAGTTAAGTCAATCATTATGATTTGATACGATGGCTATGATTCCTACAGGGTCCTAATGGAAAAGATGGAGAGGAAGGTCCAGCTGGAACTACCGGACCTCCTGTGAGTCTTCTAATCAATCATTTATGCCACATTTATGTCTATTTACATTTGTATATTTTGGCTGGTTGATTTTGTAGCTACAACATCTATCTCGGGTAAAACATCAGAGTGGTACAGTATTAAGATGAGGGGCTTACAGTACATTACACGGTTGGATTTATTGTCTTTACTTTCAGGGAGTCGCAGGAAAGAGAGGAGAACAGGGACCTCCTGGACTAACTGGCTTCCAAGTATGTTCTTTTTTTCAGTTAAGGTTACAATCAGAGATGATTTTAAACATTTTTACACAGCCAATATTCAATTGTTCTACATAGTATCCATTAGTGTTGGGTTCGAGTACACCTAATTCGAGTCCGAGTCGAGTTCGAGTCTTTGACCAGTCGAGTCCGAGACAAG
>JAUCMT010000114.1:4637751-4656166 GCA_032357475.1 Enteromius thamalakanensis
TGCATGAGTGCTGAATGCTGCACACACTCGTAGCGTTGGTAACATCTGATCAGTCATTCTCTTCACCGTGTTTTAAATGCTTGCACCAGACAGCAATGCCCTATGCCCTTAAAAGAAAATATACAGAAATACATTCCCATAAAACATCCGCGGTGCATCATTGTTCGAATTTGTAAGAATAAGATAAATGTTTAAAAATATATATTTAAGAGGAAAGTCCACTTAAGCCCGATTTAATCCCTGCATTTAATTAATGAATGCAAACGTATTTCAAATACTTGACAACACAAAAAAAAAACACAAACAAATACTGAATGAACTCCCTGGACTCGGTTGGACTCGGAACATTTTCAGAGTCCAAAAGGTTCAAGTCCGAGTCAAGTCCGAGTAAAAATGCATCCGAGTCCGTGACAAGTTCGAGTCTTTTAAAAACTGTACTCGAGTCCGGACTCGAGTCCGAGTGCGAGTCCGAGTACCCCAACTCTAGTATCCATGATATTGTCATATAAATGTGCTAACAGCAAGTTGTAGGCCTCAAAACTTCCTCCATAGTCCAAAAAGACAGAATAAAGCAAAATAAGTTCATTGTAAAATCCCAAGGTTTTCGCCCACATTAACAATGACACTTATTAATTTGGTGTTCAGTGATTAAGAACACAAAATGTGGGAAAATCACTCAAAAATTGCACTGCACCTGCTTGTGTGTAGCACCTTCAGATCTGCATGAAATCATTTTTGGTATGGACTTGAGCAATAATACACATAGACCTTGGGGTCTATTTAAAAAGAATAAAAAAACAATAATCCTTAAATATATTACGCATCTATTACATATGCTAAATTATTTTAGCATAACTCTTTATTATGTTAAAATTGTAGGGTTTGCCTGGACCCCCAGGTCCACCAGGAGAGTCAGGAAAACCAGGTGATGAAGTGAGTTCATAATTTCTTTTACCTAATGGCTGTTGTCTAGTCTTTACTGCCTGTAATTTCTGCTCGTGAGGAAGAATACAAACTGACTGAAAATGGGAATTATTAAAGAACCTTATGACTTTTATTTTTTCCCCTCAGGGTATCCATGGAGAGGCTGGTGGTCCAGGGCAGACTGGTCCAAGGGTGAGCCTATTGTACTCACACTTCAGTGTATCAGTGCACAGCTTTTAGGAGTCCACATAAATAATCTCCAAGTGTTTTTATCCGCCATAGGGTGAGCGTGGAACACCAGGTGAGAGAGGTGAAACCGGTCCAAATGGATTACCAGGACAAAAAGGAAGCACAGGAACCCCTGGACCTGACGGTCTTAAGGTTAGAGCCATAATTTTACACAACATCAACAGCTGCATGCATCTAGCTCCAGAAAAATGACTGAATAACACAACTTACATTAACTGAACTATAGTTTTGTGTGCAAGAACATAATAATAATCTTGATACACTTTAATGGTTATGCAGGGTAAAGCAGGTCCAGCTGGAATTGTTGGAGAACCAGGACCACCAGGCCTACAGGGCATGCCAGGAGAGAGAGGAATAACTGGACCAGCCGGACCTAAAGGAGAAAGTGTGAGTGTGGCTGTGAGAGATAAGAGAAAACAAGCTTAATCAAAAGCTTTGGCGCATGTTAAACATTTGCACATGCAGAAAAAATACTGTATAGATTTTAGTTTCATTCCTTGCAAACAGTGCAACAATATTTCATATATTAAATGCCTTGGTGAGTAAAGCTCTGTGAGGCATGACGGTATACTGGATGTCTCGCTAATATCCTCAGGCAGGAAGTTAATATTCTCTAATATTATCGGGAAAAGATTTTCTGCTTGGCACTGTGAAGTAATCACATTAATGAAACTACATCTATAACATTGATTTGCACAAAACCTTGTGTTTTAACACTCTGTGTCTGTTTTCTCAGGGTGCAGTGGGTGACAGAGGAACAGAAGGGGCGGCTGGCAACGATGGGGTTCGAGTGAGTGACACAGAGCCATAATAAACTGGATGAAATTAAACCTAACAGTCAATAATTCTGAATTCAGAAATACCCACATTCAAATTTATTATCCATTTCTTAATACAGCAGGGGTTATAAAGACACTTAGTAAAATGTCATTATTGTCTGTAGGGAGAACCTGGTCCTAGTGGACCTGTTGGACCAGCTGGCCCACATGGGCAGAAGGTTTGATTCTTTTTTTTTTTGTTTATTACTTTTTAAATCGATTTATCTATGTGATAAATTAATTCCTCCTGTTCTACCTCATAGTGTTTTGTCCCAAAATAATTAGACTTTGATGTTTCTTTTGTTTCTTAAAGAACTGATAAAAAAAATAATAATTTTACAGCTGTCGCTACTTAGATGCACTCAGAACTGATTGTTCAATTACAGGGAGAACAAGGCCAACGAGGCCCTTCTGGATCTCCAGGATCTAGAGCAATGGCTGTAAGTAGAGCAGTTTACCAAGAGAAATCTTGAACTTTTATGTTGGTTGAAGTAAGTTTCTCATTTGCTTCACAATACTATTGACTTGTTGTGTTTTAGGGCTCACGCGGTGAGCCAGGTCCTACTGGTCCAGTTGGGTTTGCTGGACCTCCTGTAAGTCCCATCCATTTATCCACCCATAACACACATATGTATATTTTTAAATAATATGGTAACTATTTGCCATGTTTTTGTGCTAGGGTCCTGATGGTCAGCCTGGAGTTAAAGGTGAAACTGGAGAAGATGGTGCAAAGGGAGAGGCTGGGTCTCCAGGACCTCGGGGAATGGCAGGAAAACCTGGACCACAGGTGACGAAAGAATTGTTATATGATCAAAGACCTAATATTTGATCATAACAGCGTGACATTAAAGACTGGTACAAAGACTGGATTATTTTTTAAATCTGTATTTATCAAAGAATCATAAGATATACTTTATATTGAATCATAGTGTGTAGATGTACAGTATAGACCATATTGGTTCCATAGAAAAAAGTATAAACATAGTGTCTTTTTAGGGAGTGGTTGGAATCACAGGCCTCAAGGGTGGCAGAGGAACTCAAGGAGCAGCTGTAAGTTACAAAAATCAAATTATCAAAATAATTCTTTATCAGCTTGTACACACCCAGGAATGCTTCTTACAGAATCCTCTTACTTTATTTCTTCCTCATTTTTGTGGAATCATCTTTGTTTTTCTTATTTTTCTAAAAGGGTCCCAGTGGTTTCCCAGGATCCCCAGGAGGTGTCGGCCCAGCAGGCTCTGCAGTGAGTCATTACATAATACCGATTTAACCCACAAAGCAGTTCTTAACAGCTAGCTCTTTAAATCGTATTTGCAATGTATTTGGTTCTTTTCAACCAATAAAATATATATAGACTCTTAAGGCCCGTACACCAAGCCCGATAAAGATATAGTTATAAAAAAATTTTTTTCATATTAATGAATAGCAGAATCCACACCATAATAATAATGATAAAGGCACAGAGAAACAATATAGTAGGATTAATTTTCAGGACAATTTCTTTCCAGCTGACGAATAAGAGAAATATTGACTATATTATAAATATTGAAATATATTATAGTCAACAGAATCCATCCTGCTATTGACTGCTTATTGAGCTTGAGAATTTAAAGCAGCAGACCCGTGTGCGCTTAGAATAAACAGACAAAATCGTTCCCTAGTGTGGATGCTAATATTTTTATCTTTAGCTTGGTGTGAATGGGCCTTTGCACTGATATTATTTTTAGGGTCCAGTTGGTGAGCCTGGTCTTATTGGAGCCCCAGGTAAAGAGGGCCCACCTGGTCTTCTGGGAGAACCTGGAGGTCCTGGCCGCCAGGGGGAGCGTGGAAACCCTGGACCCATTGGTAGCGCTGGAGACAAAGGTGAACCAGGAGAGGACGGCCTGCCAGTATGTGATTCCTTATTAATCAAATTTTAATTTTTGCAGAATCGTTTTTGGATTGTCATTCATATATTTAAAAAATTAGATTTTACATGATTAAAATCTAATAATTTCAACACTATATCACTCATATTTTCTTTAACTTAACATAGGGCCCAGATGGGCCACCAGGACCTGGTGGAACTCCAGGACAGAGGGGACTTGTGGGTCTTCCTGGAATGAGAGGAGAGCGTGGTATGGGTGGCCTCCCTGGGCCTGCGGTAGGTCACCACTTCTACCTTCTTTTTATAAAAGCAAATATTTAAAAAATAGTTTTTTTAGAATGACATTTTGCAGCCTCTAGTTAGTTGGTTAGTTCATTAGTCAAAAATGTTAATGATGTCTCAGATGCCAAAAGTTGGTTTGGTTTTTTTCAAGGGTCAACCAGGAAAAGCTGGCACCCCAGGTCCTCAAGGAACTAAAGGAGGTGCTGGACCAGTTGGTTTGCCCGGAGCAGCTGGTCCCAGAGGAGATGCTGGTCCAGAGGTATGACATGTTAATGTGAAAAACACAGAGTCAAGAGGATTAATTACCTGCATGAAAAAGATTATCTTAATGAATTTGTTTATAAATTAGGGTTTGGCTGGAGCTGATGGAGTTCAAGGAGCTGATGGCATCATTGGACCCAGAGTACAAACTCATTTATCGTTTGAAAGTGTCTTATTAATATTGTTTAACCAAATCAGACCAAGATCAAATGATGTGTCAACTTAATTCCAGGGTGACAGAGGAGACCCAGGACCAGAGGGTCTTGCAGGTGGTCAGGGAGCACCAGGAACAACAGGACCTGTCGGAACACCTGGAGGTCCAGGACAGAGAGGAGATCAGGTTTATTTCCTGTATCCCTTGTGGATACTTCACAGCAGATTGGTGTTTCCTAAATGTATTTTTAAAAACATGAGGTCTGATGTTTTTTGCTTAATTTGGATTTGAAACAGCTATGATATATTTTATTTGATTTCAGTTTTTATTTGTTGATTTTGCTGACAGGGTGCAAGAGGTCCACCTGGATCTGATGGTCAAGCAGGAACCAGAGGGAAAAAAGTAAGTCTCCATATTTACATATCAATATTGGTAACTTTATAATTTTCATATATAAAATACAATTGAATGATAGAAAATGACACATGCACTTAAATTAAATCAACTCAGAATTCACAAAACAGAAATAGAAAATGTGGTATCTAAAGTTATTTTGTGAAAGTAATGCAAGGGGAATGTACAACATGTGTTTATTAATCTTCTAATGAACTTTAGGGACCACAAGGACCAATGGGAGATAAAGGTGACAAAGGTGAAGCAGGTGAGAGAGGTCAGAAGGGCCACCGTGGCTTCACTGGACTCCATGGGCTTCCTGGAACTTCAGTACGTATAATGGACAATATGTCACCTGTCACACAAATACATTAACTACCTTATGATAATCATCTTTCAATCATTTTCCTTCAGGGTGCTACAGGAGATGATGGTGCTATAGGAATCATTGGACCAAGTGGACAAAGAGTGAGCAACAGAATCAAATATCACTCAAATCTGAATTCTCAAAGCACCAGCAATATGCATGCATGCTGAACTGAATTTAATACTGAACATGTCATTATTAGGGACCCCCTGGCCCGGTTGGTCCAGCAGGAAAAGAAGGAGATATAGGTCCACCTGGAGCAATGGGGGCTCCTGGAACTCGAGGTTCCCCTGGAGATTTTGGGCCTGAGGTAAGGCAGGAGATTATGTTTATGATACATTTTATGTTTTGAGATTAGATCTTCTTGCTGAGACATTTTAACCAGTTCAGAGATGTTTGCTGGGTTTTGCTGGACTAGAGAGGTTTTGGGCATTTTTCAATTGTTGGTCCATGCTGAGAAACCAGCTAAACTTTCTGAAAACCAGATGACAAAAATCTACAATCTGTATTGTGTTTTATTTTGACAATTGCCAGTTTTCTCTCCTTACTGACTCAGATACCTAATCAGATACCCTGTACTTCATGTCTCATAATGATGATTAATTACAGAATGCTGCTGATGTGTTTAGATGTGTCAATACTAAAATTCTGCATAAAACAGTATTCAATTGGCTGTCTGTAGGGACCACCTGGAGAACCCGGCCCCCGTGGACCCCCAGGTCCTCCTGGCCCCCCTGTAGCTGCTATGGAAGATCTTTTGGGAATAAACTTCGACCTTGATATTGAATACGAGCCAGAGGAACCTCCACCTCCCCCACCAGAGTTCAACGAGGATGAAGCAAGGCCCAATAACGGATCTGATGCGGTTCGGGTCGACAGTGAGGTTCACTTGTCTCTGAAGAGCTTGGGAAGTCAGCTGGACAGCATGCGCAGTCCTGATGGCACTCGCCAGTATCCCGCCCGCACATGTCAGGACCTGAAGCAGTGCTATCCTCTGAAGAAGAGCGGTGAGTGAAACAAACCACAGTTCACTGATCAGGTACAGCATGAACGATTTATGATAATCTCTGTAGGAATAATTCACAAAAATAAAAATTCTAATTGACATTCCAAACCCAAATTAAAAAAGGAGAAATTTAAGTCATCAACTCTTATGACTCATGCTCCATTTTCAGATATTTGACTTCAAAGCTAACATGATGCGTCTTGGTATGCTGTGATTCAATGAGCTATGGAGATTAATGATTTCATTTGCTGTGTGTTCCAGCTCTTGTAAGGCTACAGAATGCTTGTAATATAACACACCATGCAAAAATAAGTTCTTTGTGAAGTTTTGCAGCAACCCAAACTTTCTTAAACTAAGATAATGCAACTGGATTAGATATAAGATATATATATACGTATATATATAATATAGATAAGTCTTCTCTTTACATATGAATTCTTTATATATTTTATATACTTTTAAAATGTTTTTAAATACATTCCCTGAAAATTTTTTTAGTATGATATGCAATTTATTGTATTCTAAGGATGTTTATATATTTGACTGGAAACTTGTATAAACTTTTATGGTGGCTTTTTGTGTCACAACTGATTAAGAGACGGCAGTAGCGAATGAAAGCTTTTAATGTCTTTGGTCAAAAAACAAAAAAAAAAAATTAACCAACTGCAGCCTGGCGTCAAAACAGATATACAAAAGGCTGGCCCAAAGCAGAAAGAGATCCTCTTTTTCCGTGTCTCTTAGTCACTTAGAGAGCAGAGCGTCTCACACAGCAGGTACAAAGCAGCTTTGATCAGGGCCGGTAGCTTCTGCACACAAAAACTCTTTAGTCGAAAGAAACGAACAAGCACAAATTCTTACACAACAGGACGGAGAAGATAGGTGAACACAGACGACACATAATAATCATATATAAATTATATAAATAAAAATTTTATTTGTCACATACACAATCATACTGTTGCACGGTGGTCCTCTGTGGCGCTGTCTGATGGGCATCAGCGGGAACCTTCCCTGGAGTTTTAGTTCCTACCCAGACTCTTTTTACCCAACTTACGGACTTCCGCTCCAGATTTGCGCTTCTGCCCTATTTAAAGCGAACTCGGAGAGACATTCGATGCGAAGTCTTGTTCCTAGTAGCATTTCTGAGCATTTCCCCAGTGATTTTCGGACTACTCTGATGACAATTGGACTGTCCAGTGTACACTGGGCAGTGTGCGATCTGGGGGAAAAAAATACCTCAGCAAAGCACATATAATCACAAGACATAACATTGCAACATTGGAGGGTACAGGGGATGAGAAAATGTCCAATGTAGGCAAACAACTCTGGTCCCTGCAGGCTTGAGAGCGCTGGTCCCAGACCCATCTACCCACACTGAAGGGTAGAAGCACGTGAAGACGCTCGATGGGGGAGGGTGATTGTCTATCTGTAGCTGTGTCTTGTGTGTGTGTCCCAATAATGTGTTTGCCTGAGAAGACTGTAACAGTTCGTCCCAGGTGTCCTTGGATAAGGTAAAGAAATTTTCCAGAGCGTCTCGTTATCTTGCTCTTCTGGGGAGTTTAGTCTCTAGCACAGCCTTGAGCCTTGCCAGCTACAGAAGGAGAAGCCGAATAGAATAGAAAAATGGTACTTTCCAATTTGGATCAATATCTGCCAATTTCGCAGATAACTAATGTCCGTCACTGGTCTGGTTTGGTTTGTCCAAATCCCGTTGCATAGCTGCTAGTTTCAACAAGATGTTATCCAATTTGCGGTCTATAGTCACAGTATGAGTGCTCTCATCACTGGTGTTTCAAGCCAGCCAGCCAGCCTATTGGGGTTGAGACCGGTTGCTTTTAAAATTTGTCGATATCCAAGTGCACCCACCTAATCCAATCAGCAGAATCCCTGTTATCAGAGTTCCGAATAGGTAGATATCCTCAACATCCCCCAGAGACAGTGTGGCCAGGCACACAACGCGCCACTTCCCCATCCATCCCAGCAGGACAAGTAGGTTCGCTAGAAGCAAATCCATAATTCCTTTAAAAATAAAAAAAGCTTATTGCAAATTTTTTTTATTCAGTGTCGGAAACGGTTTCCATAATTTTCAGAGCTCCTGTTGCCAAAAACACTTGAATTGTAAAAAGAAAAGAGGCAATAACAACTTCTACAGAAAAAAAAAAAAATCAGATTTAGTTATTGTTTAAAACCAGGGCTCACAACAAAAAAAAAATATTAGTAAATAGTTATTATTTACACATCTACTCATTGTTCAGAAGAATATAAATTTTCAGTGCTAAAAATATTACATTAAACATTTCATTATTATCCTTAACACTTTGCTGTTTCAACCCTACAAAATATATTTTATAGGGTTGTCATTTATTTTTTCTCAGATGTTCAGCAAACCACTTTGTGGTCCTGTTTTGTGTGTGTGTGTGTGTAATACCATGAAAAAAGAAAACACTGGAACTGCATGTTACAGGCCTTTAACCACAATCTAATTTATATGGGTTGAAGCACCTTTTTTAACATCTAATTTATGTAAATAACTCCAGCAGGCATTGTGTGACAAAGTAATCTCCTACCCATAAACAAAATGCTTGTAGAGATAATTAGAGTCAGCATTAAACACAGTGTTCCTTAGCAGAAATAAACAAGACTTGCCTTAATTGGAAGGTAAAAAGACAGAACCACAGCTTATCAATATAAAAAGGTTATGTTTTATCTGACAGGAATTACCTGCATGATTCCCAACCGTTATGTCAGGCATAAAACTAACGAAGCATCCCACAGTAAGCATACTTGTACTAGTTTTATGTGAAAACTGATGGGCAGTCATCTGCCAGTCAGCTGAAACTAAACCTGGATAATGATCCAGATCATTTGGATTAGGCCACATCAAAGATTTGGTTACTAATATTCAAAATCCATGAATCCAAATTATATATGGATGAAGGTCAATTATAACTTCTTTTCCCAATGTATTACAGGTGACTACTGGATAGACCCAAATGAGGGCAACCCTAGAGATGCCATCCAAGTGTACTGTAACATGGAAATGGGGGAGACCTGTATACCTGCCAACCCTGCCAGTATCCCACGAAAGAACTGGTGGACTTCACGCTCCAGCATACCAAAACCAGTCTGGTTCGGGACAGTCATAAACCGGGGAACTAAGGTTAATATAAAGGGATGACCATTTAAATTTAAATAAAAAAAGGAAATTACAATTAAATTAATTCAATGTTACCCTGTATATGTCACTAAAAGCATGTCAGTAAATTTACTGTATACCCTGACCTTTTACTTTATTATTACTTTTATTACAGTTGACCTATGGAAACAAAGAGACACCAGCTAATGCTGTATCTGTCCAGTTGAGATTTCTCCGTCTGCTCTCAAAGGAAGCAGCACAGACTGTCACCTATCACTGCAAAAACAGTGTGGCCTATAAAGATGAGAAGAACAGCAATCTGAAGAAGGCTTTAGTCCTAAAGTCTTCTGATGGACAGGACATCAAGGCTTATAGCAACATTCGTATGAAGTACACAGTCGTAGAGGATGGCTGCTCTGTATGTTCATCTTTTGACTTTATATTGTTTATTTATTATTGACACAAAATTGGTATCAGTGTTGGGAAGATAGTTTGCAAATTGTAGATTAGAGTAGTTATATTGAGGACCCTTTGAAGAGTAGTAATCTACACTACATTAAAAATTGTGAAGGAAGTATATTTTTTTAAACAGAATGAGAGTTCAGATGTAACTGTTGAGAAATGAGAATTCAGGCTCCTAGGCTCCAGGTTCAGTAATTTTACTCTAATGTCAATTAAAGTGAAAAAAAGAACTAAACCTAAATATAGGAGCCTGATTAAAAAAATACTAATTTCTAAAGGGAAAATTGCCGCACTTTTTCACAAACAAGCCTCTCATCTGAACTCTTTGATGTTATTATAATAGATTTTTTTTATCAAGTCTCTTACTCTCAGTAAGCCTGCATTTATTTGATAAAAAATACAATAAAAACAGTTAAACTGTAAAAATTATTACATTAGTATAACTGTTTTCTAATGTAGTATATTTTAAAATGTAATTTTTCCCCCAGTGATAACAGATGATTTTTCAGCAGCCATTTTTTCAGCCTTCAGTGTCACATGATCTTTCAAAAGTCATTCTAATACACTGATTTGGTGTTCTTTTTTACATTAGTATCAATATTGAAAATTGCTTTTATAGAAACCATAAAAAAACTAACTCTAATACACTAAGGTTTTGAGTAAGCATACTTTTATTTAGCATAAACACATTCAATTGGTCAAATGTGACAGTAAAATATATTTATAATATTACATTATATAACATTTATAATATATATATATATACCAATAATAATGTATAACTGAGCACCAAATCAGCATATTTCTGAAATATCATGATTAGAGTAAGGATGCTAAAAAATACAGCTTTGCCATCACAGGATTAAATTACATTAGAAAATATATTAAAATAGAAAACGGCCTAATATTTAGCATTTTTATGTAATAATACTTCACAAATGTGGTGTTTTTATTTATTCTATTTTTGATCAAACAAATACAGGCCCGGTGAGCATAAAAGACTTTTCAAACACATTAAAAAACAATCATTTCAAACTTTCGACTGGTAGTGTGCATTTATGCTAACAAATATAAATGATTGAAATGAAAAATGTAAATGGTCATTTCAGTGCTTTGAATCAATGTGAACAGTCTTGGAGTTAGTTAGTCCCCAAAGCTATAACAACTACAACATTCTGTTGTTTTCATTTCTGCAAAAACGCTGCCAATGAAAAACCACCTCACTACTGTTTCTCTTTATTTCCCCCTCCAGAAACCCAACGGTGAATGGGGCAAGACCGTCTTTGAGTACCGCACACAAACACTTTCACGGCTGCCCATTGTGGACTTTGCTCCAGTGGACATAGGTGGCAAAGATCAGGAGTTTGGCGTTGACATCGGCCATGTGTGCTTCTCATGAAACCAGGATAAAAGCATCATCATTTGGACTTGAGCACTCTGCCAATGCAGTATTTATTGTCGAACACCGTCAGTAAGGGCCTTGAGGAATTTCTGACCTTTATTTCATGATTATTCATGATTTCCACTAGCCTGTGGTGTACGAGTGCATGAGAGACTATATGGACCTTTTAATTTATACTTTATACGCCATGAAAACATTCATTGAAATTAATTCAAAAAGTCATGTTTTACAAAATTTGACAGTGCCTTGCCTGTCTAATCTGTATATTGTTTGAAGATGCTGTTCACTCTTAAATTGCAATCGTTTCAAGTGGATTCTGAAGGTCAAGTGAAGAGATGAGAGAGATGAGTTTGTTTGTGTTGTATTAAAGTGGGGTAATTATTCAGGACGGCATCTCTGCACTCAGTTCCCCAGCAGTTCTCTTCCCAAGCAAGTTTTTTGTTGATAACTGGTGGACAGATTTAAATGTAATTATTAATGAGAAGTCACATGGAAACCAATGCTGGTCTCATTAAAAGGCTCATTAGCCCATAATACAGGACAAAGAAACTCTTCATCCAGCTTCATACAGCACATGCCCGTTTGTACTCTAAAAAGAGGGTGGGATTCATTGTAATCAATGCCAAATTAAACATTTGAATTCCTTTTCAACAGACCTCTATTGATTTTTACCATAAATAAATGTTTGAAACTGTTTGAACTGTTTTCTGGAAGCAGAGTTTGTGACTGTTTAAAAAAGCACAAAGCTAATATAGTGTGCTATGTGTTTTCATTTATTCACCATCAAAGAGCAATTTAACAAATATTCAATCAGCCATCAAAGAAAGTAAAAAGGATCTGAACATCTGTAAATATAAACATCAGCAATGGCCTTGCTCAACATATGAAAGAAAATGGTTTAGATGCAACATTAAAGTTCATGATTGCACCGTTACAACATGAGCAACTGCTTCTGCAACCACCTTCTCTTTCTTCATAATTTAGTATAAAAGATTATTCTAAACACAACTTTTGGCCACAAATGAATTTAAAGAGTCTCAGTTTGGTCAAAAAAAAGTCTAGAAAGGGCTAGCGCACATTTAGTTTCTTTCACAATTTTCTGTTAAAAGGTTAAGAAGTTAAAATACACAACTCATAAAATGTATGTAACAATCTGCTGATTTGATCATATAAAAATAGAAATGACCTTCTTAAGGCTCCTGCTACATTTCTTTCAAACTCAATTCAAAATCAAATATTTAATGTGACATTTTTGAGGGTTTTGTGGTCAAGAATTACAGCATATACAAAAAAGTCTTTCCATAATCAGCATCGGCTGTCCACCTGATCCAGGGAAAACACCGTCCCCTCGAGGGTCAGTCCCATTTGGAACCCCTCCTATGCAAATCAGATGCAAAAAATAAACAGAACTGTGAGCTCAAAATAAACACAGAACAAGTTCAATGACGAAGCTAAAGTTTAGATTACACTAATATCATAATAACTTACATAACATAATAAAAAGTCACTCTGTATATTAGGTAACTACTATGCACTTACAAAAATAAGTACACTGTACTTATTGTGGTCATATTGTATTGCAAAACACTTTTGCTCCTATTGAGGTGGAATTTTGTGGTACAGGGACAGGTTTGGTAGTACGGGTAGGTTAAAGGGTGGGTTAAGGTGTAATGGATGGGTCAATATTGTATTTATAAATACAAGTACAAAAATGTATTGTACAATGTCCAATGTAAAAACATGAATGTACACAAAACGTGCATTGCACCAAATTATTAATTTAAATGTAAGTACATAGTAGTTAAGGTCACCTAATATAGTGGGACCAACTTATATAACATTATTAACAAACATTATCATAATGCATAACAGATTAGCAGTTTATATACATGTAAGATTATCTTAAAAATTTTAAGCCGCAGTGAAGTCTGTTTTATGTCACAAATGTAAGCAGCCCTGCAGTGTAACCCCAGCAGCCATTTTTTAATTAAATAGCATCTATGGTTGTGAAATGTTGCCTTTCATGAGTGCAGCCTCAATGCATTCAGCCATTAGGAATGAGTTTCTATAACTGCTCATTCTAACTGGATAGTGCAGTTTTTTCTGCATGCACATTGCAAAAATAAGTAAGGCTGAAACTACTCATGGCTGCACAGTACTGCTTGTATTTGCATGTTTCAATCAGTCTGTAAAACATTGCATGGCATAGCATGCACGCAATAACAAGCACCACACAGAATCCGCAGAACTAAACACCCATCAGTGACATAGTTCTTTACAGCCCTTTGCCTCTGATGATTATACTTTAAAACAAGGGTGAGGAACGTTGATCCTGGAGGGCCGGTGTCTCTGCAGAGTTTAGCTCCAACCCTAATCAAACACACCTGAACCAGCAATTTGAGGTCTTCAGTATGCAGGTAGGTATTTTTTTCTAAACTCTGCAGAAGAGTGGCCCTCCAGGATCAACATTCCCCATCCCTGCTTTAAAAGAACAAGGAAAGGTGCAGAAAATGTAATAAAATGCTGGTTTAATATATTAAAGTGCCCCTAATATGGAATTTTAAAAATGAGTTTTCAAGCAGTGTGTAACACGGCTCTAAGTGAATGAAAACATCCTGGAAAACCTTTTAAATCTGTAAGTGCACTGTGTATAAAGTTATTGTTTCTCAGAAGAAAGATCCAACTGAATAATTGAAACGAGTCGTTTTTAAAATGAATCCCTAGCCATTTCATGTTGATGTCAACATGATGCATATTATAAGAAAATTATAAGAAATTGAAGTGTTTTGACCTTGCATGCATGTCAAACAGTGAGTGTGACCAAGTACAAGATGTTTCTGGAGCAACATTCCAATCAAATTTGAGGGATAATTGTTTAGTAAAATATCATAGTTAGGCTTGTGATCATGGTTAGGTGCTTCGTCACTCTTGTTAAGCAGCTATCATTTCCCACTGATTTTATAAATACAGTTTGGGAAGGGTTAGGTTTAGGGATTGGAATAAGTTTGTATTTTTGGACAGTGATGTTGATCCAGGATCATGTCTTGGCAAAAACACCCATGTCAAGCTGTTGTTTGGACTCCCAAAACCAAAATGTGAACCTTTCATAACCAATAATAGGAGCACTTTAAGAGACCTACAATACAAACCAAAAAATTCACAACACAAGTCATGCTTGTGAATCAAAGCGTATATATCTTGTAAAACCTTATCAAAACACCAGAGCACTGTGAGGTGAATCACAAACATGTACAAACCATCTCTGCCGCTGAGAGTTTGGGGGTGAAAGGAGAGATATAGATAATTGAATTATTCAGGATTACAGGGTTTACAGACACAGAAGTGCAAATGACACTTACAGAGTCTAATAATCTCATAACAGGTATGATGTCCTCAGAAACGAAAACTGCCATAACCCTCTGGATTATTCAAATTATCTGAATTATAAACGGTCTCTAATAAACTGGATTGAATGCTGTCAGCCAAATACTGCATACTTTGATCTATTAATATTGTCTGCCAATCATGTTAGCTGCTTCTGCTGTTTGTATGTTTATGACACATTACTGACAGCATTTCTCTTTCCTGTATCAAGAATTCTGTCATAATCCTACTTCAAAGCATGTGAGCAACATGTTCAAAATTATTTTGCATTCAAATTTGCACGTCGCTGCCTCAAAGCCAAAATGAAAACTTTATGATATAATGTTGCATATTTAAATGAGAGTAAAAAAACAAAACAAAGGAATAAACATGCTCACCTGCATCTCATCCAGTTTGGACTGAATGTCTGGAGTGAAGACAGCAGGTCCACAAATGAATGGATCAAATGGTTCTGCTCCAAAGAGGTCTATATCTACAGCAGACCCAGACAACCTAGTAAATCATCTTTCATTAGGCAGACACTTACATTAAATGTGCAATAGTTTATGATCACCCCTTGCAGCTGATAATTTATAAAAATGTATATACAAATACAAATTAATGTATAATCAATGTATACATACAAAAAATGTTTCAGTGAAATTCTCAACTGCATACTAACTAATGTCTCCATTCAACATCTATACTCTGGCTTCATTTGTTTTCAACTCCAATGGACCCTTTTATGGAGAAGCATATTACATTAGCAATTATGGATTTTGACTTCAGGGGCTTGCAAATGTAACACATTCATCTAAGTGGGACAGCAGAAATAAAGAGCCCCTACCTCTATCTTTTTTTGGAGGCAGGTATGGAGATGAGATGCCGTTACAGTTCAATCGTCTTGTTATTGGAGATTCAGGGGTGAATGGAACCATATCAAATATGTCGGTAGAGGGCGCTCTAGCTTGTATGCTTCCAGCCTAATAATGTGGATATAAGAGTAAAATGGGTTAAATGTTTCAAAACCAGTCTAATTGTAAGGTCGGACTGCATCCGTGTGATAAGCACTTAACTGTAAATTCATTGTGTAGGCTACATTCTATCGCAAAGGTTTTTTTTGGTTGAAACAGTGGTTCTCAAAAAGTGTGGAGACTTCTCTAGCTATTAAATCTTTTTAACATTCACAATTTAAATTTATCATGCTCACTCTTAAAAATAAAGTTTATTTTTGCATTGATGCATGGAACCTTTACTTTTAAGAGTGTTGACGTAAAAAACAAATAAGGTTTGTGTTAGATTCTTCTCTTAAAGGGATAGTATCATTTACTCACCCTCAAGTTCTAAACCTGTGTTTCTTTCTACCGTTGCGCACAAAAGAAGATATATTTAACTGTGGTAAGCAATGAGTTGATAAAGCAAATACATTTAATAATATAGGGTGGAAAATGCAATGGAAGTCTATGACTGCTGTCAACTGTTTGGTTACCAACAGAATATTTTTTGTGTCCAATCGAAGAAAGAAACTAAATATGTAAGCAACAGCATGCATGCCAGAATGAACATGATTAGAAAACTAACTGATTATTTTAAGCAGTATTAGCTATACATCTACTTTACATCTATTTTTTTTTAATTCTTTGCAACACAGAAGTTAACAGAAATAATAACAGAATAAAGCAGGCCTACATATAAAAAGTTAAAGTCAAGCATCATTATAAAGTCCAATTCTATGCCATAAACAAACCATTGACTACCATTAACTTTTGCCTTAAAAAAATTTTCAGCTTATTAACAGTTTATGTAGATTAGAATATGCAGAATATGTGCTTTATAAGCACTAACAAACATGTTAATAATAGGCATGCTAATGCCTGCTTGGTCCCTGTACTACCTAATGTTACCAAAGCTACAAACAAACTTTTTTCCTGCCATTCTAAACTACTCTTTAAAACCAAACTCCTAATATCATAAGAAGTTTCTGTTGGGGTTGCCAAAGCTTTTGACTATCAAAGGGAGGTGTCATCACAAAATTTGAGATCCACTGTGTAGACAAGAGTTCCCCCATGGTTTGTTCTGAACAGAGCTATCCTACGGTCTAGACATTCTGCAAAATAACTATCCCTGATTTAAAGTAAGAACATTTGTAATTGAATCACAAGCAAAGTCCACTGTGTAATTTTTTGTGTACGAGACATTTACACGAGGTCGTGGCATGATGTAACCGCTTGTGGGCTGTGAGTGGGTGGGTTTAGCAGGAGGCGGGGTGAGCAAGCTTGCCGATTGGCTGGAATCGGGTGAGCTGACAGGCGTTAGAGTGACAGAGGAGATCTCTAGGCTGGACAGTGATGTGACATCATCACCACACCAGGACAAGGCAGACGGCTTCTGCAAAATGTACGGCTCATTAGAGACATTAACATGCAGGTGCTGAAAAAGGGCACTGGGGGTTGGGGAGAGAGACAGAAAGAGAGAAAGATAGATTGGAATGAAGAAAAAGGGAAAAACAAATGACAGGGCAGATAGAAGAGAAAAACAAACACCTTTTGATGAACCAAAAGAGAACAGAATCATTGAGATTGGCAGGAAAGAGCAGCATTCGACTGGAATGATAAGCAAGTCTCATTTCCTACTGAACATACTGGCGAGCAGTGAGGATCCATCAGCTGATCCTCCAGCTCCTTAAGCTTCTTCTTCAGTTTTGAGTTCTCCATCTCCAAATCCTGAATCTGCAATTAACATAAGCACATAGCACAAAAAGATTCACATTTTCATTTGTCAATCACATGAAAACATTCAACATCAGTCTTTGGGATGCGGGACGGGATTATGAGGCAGTGAAATTCTGGTTACATTTGCCTATCTATACTCGTATTTACTCTTCAAAGGAAGCTGAGTTTTTAAGCAGCATACAGTATAAATTATGAAAAGGAGCATTTATGCAGACATTGTAATGCGGCATACAATTAATGTATTTACAATGGAATCAGAACTGGGAGAGAGCTAAATCTCTGCACAGCTGTCAAAAAGATTTAAAAGAGCAAAGATGCCGTTGTGTTTCATTTAGGTTAACCAACTTTGCCTGAGATATTTATCATAAAAGAAATGAAATGGGCCTTTAGAACATTTACTAATGCCATGCGGATTCACAGATTGACATTAGCAAAGTTTGTAGCGCACAAGACTCAAACCTGTCAGATAAAAGCTATTTGTGACCATGTCAACAAAACCAGTCGTAAGTGTTAATTTTCCAAAATTTAGATTTATACATGATCTGAAAGCTGAATAAATAATTTTCCAGTTGATGTATGATTTGGGTGGAGAGGGCAATATTTGACCGAGATACAACTATATGAACATCTGGAATCTGAGGGTACAGAAAAATCTAAATGCTGAAAAAAAATCACCTTTAAAAGTTGTCCAAATGAAGATCTTATAAATGCACATTACTAATCAAAAATTAAGTTTTAATATATTTTCGGTAATAAATTGACTAAAAACCTTCATGATACATGATCTTTACTAACTATCCTAAGGATTTTTGGCAAAAAAAAAAAAATCTATAATTTACATTTACAATGTACACTCAACAAAAATATAAACGCAACACATTTGTTTCTGCTTCGATTTTTCACGAGATGGACTTAAAAGATATAAAATTCCTTCCAGATACACAATATTACCATTTCTCTCAAACATTGTTCACAAATCAGTCTAAATGTGTGATAGTG
>JAUCMT010000114.1:4656266-4672333 GCA_032357475.1 Enteromius thamalakanensis
GCAGAAGTGCTCACTATCACACATTTAGACTGATTTGTGAACAATGTTTGAGAGAAATGGTAATATTGTGTATCTGGCATGAATTTTAGATCTTTAAGTCCATCTCATGAAAAATCGGGGCAGGAACAAAGGTGTGGCGTTGATATTTTTGTTGAGTGTATTTTTGGCTATTGCTACAAATATACCCCAGCGACTTAAGACTGGTTTTGTGGTCCAGGGTCACATTTATTGACAACAACCCAAAAAACATCCCTTTCAAAACCCTTGTGTGTGTCTACAAAAAGTTAACTTCATAAATCTCCCAAAGCACTGTCACATACATATTTTCCCCCATTCTATACAAATCATTTAAAAACAACCGCAAGCTTTTCTTCATGTTGTTGTTTGTTGACAAGTTTCCAAAAATCAACTCTCAAACTGATGGGTGTTTCTTGATCTTCAGGCATTTTATCTCTCAGGGGTTGATTTTTATAAAAAGCTAACAACTTCTAACTTGAAGATGATGTTAAAACCATCTTGGAAACTTTTTAATCAACATTTATGTACATATTATATCATATTACCCATGTCCCATTCTAACTTAAAATCCCTAACACAAACAATAATTATTAAATGTGAAATTAAAAGTATTTACTGTGTGAGAAATATATTAATAAAGACCCACAAACATAATTACACAAAATATAGTCTCTAATCAGCATGATCGAGATAAAATAATATTTGAAGAAAACACAAAAATGAAGGACAAATATCAAGAATATGTATACCATAAATTAGACAAATTATGCAAAAAGTTTGAAAATACATAACTGTATATTTACATAGTGTATAATGCGTGCTATTCATATAATAACCTTAGAAATATGAAATAGAAACTCTCACCACCAACTGAGATGGAGGGAATTTAAATTGTATTCAGATACAGAGGAAATAATAACATAACTCTAGATAAATCTTTATTGTTGGACAAACAGAATAAAGAGTGATAAAAAAGTGTTTTGAGAATGAGTTAAAGAGCTATTTTTTAAAATCCCACCTGATATAAGAATGTATTCTGGTCTCATATCTACAATTCGAATATGTGAGCAATATTCCAAAAACATAATCTTACTCGTTTCTGAAGGTTTCCAATCTGTTTTCTCGTCTCTACATCTTTTCCACCTGACTCTAGGAACTTTTTGTAGGCGAGATCAAAGGCTTGTCCGATAGCAAGAGTGATCTCCTCCGCCTGGGTGAGATTTGCACACACTGTTATCATTAGGCACATCAGTATGTAACTTTTGTTAAATGAGTGTATTTACTTACACATTTTTCACTGTCAAACACGTAACAGAGGTGCTTCTTTGTCTCGGGTTCTGTGCAGATAAAGGTGAAGATTCTTTTATCTGTTTTGTCGTCTGCACAGAAGGACATTCTGTGAAGTTGGCAGTTATGCTGCATCTCCTGGAACAGGAAGAAGAGCTGAACTCAGATGAAAAGCTCACTGGTATGACTGACCTATTTTGAGGCAAAAAGCAACAAATCGAAAAACAGCCTAGAGGAAAATTTTATTGCTCAGTGGTTTATATTTTTAAGTGTCTCAGGAGAATGAACAGTGTTCTTATTTTTGTTTCGATAACGTTTATGAACTTTTTTCAGATGTTTCTCCAAAATTAACAGGAAATAACTGATATAATTTTTTTATATGAGGAGGTAGAGATGGGGGAGCGAGAATTATGAACTCATTACATATACGCCATAATAATTCTTGCTGAACAATTGATTTAATGGTATTTACCATTTTTTATTAAGTTTTAAAGTAATGATTTACCCCAAAATTAAAAATTGCTGAAAATATACATAGGCCATCCAAGACGTAGATGTATTTGCTTCCTTACTTCCTCAACAATTGATCTGCCGCCGCAGTTTCATTTCAACATTAGGACATTTTTGAATTCAGGTGTTTTACAAGTGTAAACAAATATGTTGGTATATTTTAATGTGAGGGGACAACAGATTTTAAGGGGTTTTATGGCTCATATTTTGGCCAGAAGCAATGGTTTGAAGTAAAACTGTCTTAATGATGGATTTGTTTATTACAAACATGCAGTTTTTCACTTCACAAGATGTTCATTGATGGACTGGAGTCGTGTAGACTACTTGTAGAATATTAATGTTTTTAAATATCATTCTGATGCACCCGTGCACCACAGAGGACTCATTAGTGAGCAAATAATGCCAAATTTCTCTTAATCTGTTCTTATGAAGAAACTCATCTACTTATTAAATATAGACTGACGGTGAGTACATTTTTGGGTAAACTATTCTTTTAATAAAGTAAAATTAAAGATGTTTGTGAGTTTATCTATAGCTTGGTCACATGTATTTTCTTTTGTGATTTCACTGAAATGAAAAGCAGTAGACTGGAGCATTTGTCTGTGTGTAGTTCTGTGCAAAAGAACATTGCGTTGTTGCCTTCAGCAACTGATAACAACCTCAACAAGCTTTCATCAAAACATTCAGAAATAACACTTTCCAGCTCTGGACTGCCACACAAACAAAATGTTTGACAACTGATGCTGAATTGAGCACTTTCCAGATCTGACGGGATATATTGCACCATCCGTGAAGCTTATAACTACATTAACTGTTTACAGTATTCACAGTGGACTAGTACATCTATTTCCTCTTGGATGTGTGATTCCTCATCTATAAATTAGATTTCATGACAATTAAGTTGTACATAGTTCTCAATAGCCCACTCCCAAAATCCATTTATGGTTTAATTTGTGAGATATACTTTACCAGAAATCACATTACTTCCATATACAGCCCCAAAATCAACATCTAAGAAAAGATATTTACATGGACAAATGCAATGATTAAGTACAGTAAATTCATTATTGAACTATAAATGATGATTGAGACAGTATTTTGATGGAAAAGTGTTTGTTTCACAGCAGATGTGATTTTGCACGTCCTCTCACTCATTCACTCTGACAAGCATTAAAGGATAAGTCTAAGAAGGGATACTGCAATTGTAAATTCATTTAGTGTTTGAAATTTTTCTGTCTTTCCCCTTTGAGCATTAAATGCCCAGAAGCAATCCCGATGCCCAGAAGCGATCGCCCTTGGTTATTACCGATTTCCTGTGAATACGCAGATACTGTGATTCCATATCACATTACACCTGACAGCAGAAACGATTTCTCATGCGAAAAGTGTTATTAAACAACCTGCCAGCTTTGCTTTAGAAATGGAAAATAGGCATTTTGTCTTTTGTTTTATATTCTTAAGTTAGAGACGTATCTTAGATACTTAACCAAAAGTCAGTTTGTTTTCCACAATATTAATTTAGTAGTTATTAATCAAAGGCTAATTTATAATTAAAATTACAAAAAAAAAATGTTTTTGAAACATCTGAGAGATCTCTTTTATGATTTTTCTAATACTGTTCACAAACATTGGCTGTCTGTTCTGATCCTATTCTAAATTCATCTAATTGCATTTATCAAGTGCTAATTGGTTGCTGAATTAGTTAAATTATTTTATTATTGGAATGAAATAATTATGTCAGTTGTGCTAACGGAACTTAATTGGCATGACTTTAAACAGTACATTTTTGAAAGATAAGATAGCGTGTTTCATTTTCTGCTAAACTGCATTTCATTGTTCTGTCAGAGCAGGTATGATAATGGTAGTGGGGTAGTTCATAGGGCTGAATAAATTATTGTCTTTTTTTTTAGTCTAAATTAGGGTTGCCATGCATGAAATCACATCAACTATTCATAAAGCACTTCCTGTAACTGAACGATTTTTATATTTAAGAAAACCTACCTTGGTTTTAGGGTCCAATATCTTCACACCATATATAGAGATCTGAAGCTCCACTTTAGGAGTTTTCTGCCCCTCTGACTTCTTGATGTGCCTTTGAAACTAAGGAAGCAGAAGTGTTTCAGCACACGCTGGGCAAATACACACTATCAAGGGAAAAGCAGACAGAGCCGGAGGTGTTCACCATTTTTTAAAGGCTGCTGGAGAGCAGTAGAGCATCAGGTGAAATCAGGTGCTCAAACATGTCTCTAGAGCAATGCACTGGCCTGCAGAAAGTCCAAACTTGACATAAATTGGACAAAAGAAATATTGCAAAGGAAAAGGACATTTTTATTGTGCCCTTAATCTGTCCCCTAAAAATCCCACCATGAATGAATCACAGCTTTACTTTAGTCTCATAAACTAGTCCTGTGTATTGACTGTTGGGTTCAGTTATTAAATAATAACACAAATGTTTCAAAATTATATTTTCTTTCCAAAAGAAATTTGAGTTTGCCAATGTTAGGTTTGCACTGCAAAAAAAGCTACCGTCTAATGGCATAAACATGCCTCGGTGCACTTCTTAGCAAGATACGAAATTCGTACCAATAAGTACATATCACTAGAAAAGAAATTAACACTACGGGATGTTTTAACATAGTTTCGGGAAGAGCTCGCTGAGTGTCAGCACAGCCGGTACTCTTCGACGCTCATTAGTATTATCGTCCACTAGCCAATTCATTATTCCTAATTTCATTCATCCGCCTCGGCTTAAGTACCATCGTCTCACTCTCCTCCGTATCTAGTTTCGCATGATCCCGCCTTCCTCCCCTTCGCCGCCTTTTTTCCTTCGCACCTTCGAAGGGGGGCGATCGGGACCGAGCCTCGCTCCGAGCTCTGCACTCGCTAGGGTTACTACCAGCAGAGCTCGGGGTCCGCTGAGCTCCCGGCTCGCTCCCCGGACAGCACGCCAAATTTGCTTAATTAATTTAACGAAGAAGTGTGAATTCGTGAAGGCAGTAAAACTCTGACAACTTTATTCCATATATACAGTGTAATTTTTCGACCAATTACTTGAAGAATATCTTGTGACAAAATAGTATTAATATGCTGAACACTGATGCTTTTGAATGTAAGCATCACACATATCCAGCTTCATATCTATGGGTTTTCATAGATGGTAGGTTTGTTCGGTAGCTCACGGAGTACAGTGACGTACTTGAGAGTAGATGCAATTACGGTTCCACAACAGTTTAAAACTGCATAAAAGGAAGTTGAAATGGCATGGTTGCATCAACAAATACTTTTTAATATCGATTTTGCATTTGTCACACTATCGGGTAGGTTTAGGTTTGGATATGGTGTAGGGCATATTTCAACATGACAGAGCATTAACTTTAGCGTCAGTTCCTGGATATTAAACGTAATAATGAACCTGTGCTCTATTTCTCTTTTAAACTGCGGCAAAATGTGCAGTATAGCACCTAAAATTGATGTTGCATAAAAAGTCCACAGAGGTATGTATTTTTATGAGATTAAAAAAAAAGGCGCCTAAAATCTGAAAATAAGAAAATTATGTACTTCTATGCCACTATGTACTATGTGATTAGTGTATACCCACAGAAAATTACAAAAAGAAAAAGTGCACTTTAAAAACCTGGATGATCCACCTTATTATCTAAATGAATGAGTATAGTGCATTTATGTGCATAGTGTAGTTTGGAACTTTTAATGTTCTTGTTCCTGGATATTGCCTAGGTCCTTGATTCAATGTAAGTCAGGTGAAGTAACTAGGTGAAAACCATAAATCTTTATTCATCTTTGAAATCCAAATTAAGGTATTTTTGATTAAATCTGATAGCTCTCTGACCCTGCATAAACGAAAAGTCTTAATATGTTCAAGGTCCAGAAACGTACCAAGAACATGGACAAAATACGTACCATACATTTATGAAGCTACAGAAATACCTTTTGTGCACAAAATAATTAAGTAACATCATAGGACCCTAGCTGTCTATGGAGGGTCACAAAGGTCTCGGATTTCATCAAAAATACCTTCATTTGTATTAATTTGATTGATGAATTAATTTTATAAATTAAGTGGTTTGGAAAGGCATGAGGGTGAGTAATTATTGACAGAACTTTCATTTTTTGGGTGAACTATCCCTTCAATGACTGACAACAAATGGTCGTGTAAAATTGTACAATATAATTGTATATGAATAAATTAAGAATCACTATTCAATTATTAATCATTTTATTTATTTTTAACAATTTAACAATTATATAAATTATTGTTTTACTTACCAGCTTTTCCCTTGTGCTATCTGGCACTCACATAAAACTGAAATGCTGCTTGAGCCTGTTATATGCACTTCAGGAAGTTAACTTGGCCTTTTAAAATGTCTGTATATTTACATTTAATTATCACAGCCATTTCTGCCTCATAAACAGGCGAGAAGAACCGTGAGCACGGTTTATAGCCCATAAATGTGTCTGTGACCACACTACCTTCAGTTTCCTGACGGCCACACGGACCATGTCTGTCCCTTTGGGCTGCTCCACCTCGGTGATTCCCAAGAACTACAAGAAACACACAGTAGACAAAAACCTTAAATAAAACATTAATTGAGTAATATATTAATATAACGTATTTTTTATGTAATGGTGCCTGGACTAATAAGTATAGGTGTGTGTATCATTTTGTACTGGTGACCGGTGATAAAAACTGATGAAGGTCAGAGAAGGGGAGTTCAGAGTGCTCACAAAAATTGCCTCCACACACACTCACATACACGCACACACATACTCTCAAGTGCATTTAGTACAATTTTAAACATCACTACATCCATCATAGCAACAGCTTCAGTGAACCAGGCTATCTCTCACACATTTACGCACACACATCTCACATCCCAAAGTCAAAGAAATGGTGTACACTGTCGTACAAGTGTATATGTCCCCCCACTGCGTAGTAAATATAGTAGAAGCAGAGAAAACCACAGGAACATATAAGAAATGGGTCTCATACTTTACCTTTGCATTATACACAACATGACTTCTCACCAAGGCTTCAGGTGTGTGCATGCTGGGTTTATCTGGACCAAAAAAAGAGAGAAAAACAAAGTTAGGTGTTTTTGCAGATGACTGACATTTTTCATGAATCAAAGAATCAATCAATAAAAGCTTGTAACGTTTCATTTGAAGGATTTTTGTGGATGTCCCAAACTTTTTAATACACTATGGAGGCAGCGTAAATGTACTGTAGTTACAATCACTGGAAACTTCTCTCCTGCACAGTCGACATGCATCTTTACCTCAGAGACCACTTAAAATCTCTCAACATCCACATAGGTCTCATAGGTCGTCCCCCATTTTAAGTGCTTTATACTTAAAACATTAAGTACAGAAACGCACCCGAAAAAGCTTTTCTATGTTTTCTGTATAATGCAATGATAACACTGTGACGCAGCACTTGAGATCACAGTAATTCATATAACTGATTACTCTTGATTTTATTTATGCTGCTGTTGTTGCATTTGTTGTCACTTTCAATTACTTTTCACGTGGTGATTAATCAGACCTCATCTTTTAATTAAATGTGTTCTTGTGGTTGCTACTGTTCTTGTGATTGCTGTTTTAAATGCTGAGGTCCATGCACATCTCGTTTAATTAGACCAGGGGGTTTTTAACAGTTCAGGGAGTTCAAGGACCCTCTGCGGCTGCACACTAGGGGATCCACACACAGAATAGGTTAGAAAGAAAATAATGTTATTACATAAATTATTACACAAAAATAAATTAAAGTTAAAAAGTACAATTTACCTCTTTTTAAAAGATTTGGTGGAAATCATATGTAATGGTGCCTGTTATTTTTATTTTGTATTTTTTTTACTACAATTGTTTGTTTTTCATTACCAGTACCAATGAATGCAATGCTGATTTAATGACTGAACATGTGGAGCTTTGAGCTTGTTTCTGCTGAACTCTATTTGAAACTCAAAACTTTTCCCCTAGGATAGAACAATTATTTTTTAATATAAATCTACTTTAATGTTGCAGACGTTTTTTTTTTTTTTAATTAAGGACACAAAGTGAGCTCATAACCCATTTTTACTAAAAATGAGTGCTTTATATTAAGCTCTTCAAACTACTGTAACCCAGGAGCCTACAGTTTAAACCTATTGCTCTCTTGCCAGAAGTGTTTTTGCAGTTTAATGCTTTTCAGACCTGATTACCTGAGCACATAACTTTTATGGTTTATTTTTATATTCTTGTCTGTAAATGTTGCATACGGCTCATCCTGACAGAAAGCAGTTCTCTTTAAAACTTCACAGACTTGAGTAAAGGAGTGTTGGAGTGCACAGACACACTAAAAAACAGTAGCATAAGGAAAAGGAAAGGACGTGACATGTGGCCAGGTATGGTTCACCATACTGGGAATTTGTGCTCTGCATTTAACCAATCCAAGTGCATACACACACAGCAGTGAGAAGTGAACAAACAACTTGCTCAAGGGTCTCGCCTCAGTCGTGGTTATTGAAGGTGGAGAGAGTGCTGGTTATTCACTCCCCCCACCTACAATCTCTGCCAGACCTGAGACTCAAACCCATAACCTTTGGGTTATAAGTCCAACTCCCTATACAATAGGCCACAAATGCCCCCAGAGTGATAATAATAGAGTGGTAGAGCAAAATTTGTGTCTAAAAATACAGTTTGTTAAAATATTTTGCCTTCAAAAGTGGAAGCATGTCAAATCTTTTTCCTCCTTCAATTCACAATAAAATTATTTAATAGTGTGTGATTTAATTTAAAGGAAATCATAATGTAGGTCAATGTCATCAAGAAGTCTAAAACCTCTTGGTAAGAGTGATGAAACACTCATGTTTTGCTGTCTCATGTCCTTACAAGCTATAAGCCACTTATTTATTACAGATTCCTCAAGGGGCCCTCTTGACACTTTGGGGACCTCTGTGAATGTCTATACTACTTTCAAGGTGGGACGACCCTGATCAAACAGCAGCATTTTTTTCCTAGCGGGCTGACAGACATGCCGTGTTTTATATGCTGTGTAGATGAAGAGCTCCTCATTGTTTGTTTTTTCTCCCTTGTGCTGGGAGTGAAATTGTGAGCTGATGAATTGGGAAAAGGAGACCTCTGTGGTCAGTGATGTAGACCTGACTCAGCAGGGCACAGCTTAAAAAAAATGAAGACAAACTAAAAAAACAGCGGGAGAGAAAGAGAGAGAGACAGAATGAAAGATTAATGGATGGAGAAGGAGACCAAGAGAAGCAGGGAGTAAGAGAGATGGCCCTTAGAGTATAAGAACTGCGATGCTGACAAAAACCAATAATATAATGAAGCTGACAAGCCGTCCAATCCTGTGCCAAAGAGGAGACAGCTATCTCACTGTTTATTTGACACCTTTATAACACAGGCTCTTCAGCATTCCCCGCCACACAGGTGTGTACACACACACACACACACTTTAATCATTTGAAGTCTCCTACTGTACACCAATTAATGCTCGACACAGAGGACGAGTGCTCAGATATTCCCCACTGCAGTAATGTCATGAGGACACTAGAAAAAAACTCAACTGCTTATAGTTTGGGTGGCACAAATGTCGAACGAAACTACATTTGAACAGTTTGTCAAGAAAAGGTCAGTGCTTTCCTGTGAAAAACTAACTAGCACAGTTGACCATTTTCCTATTATCAGAGTTGGAAACAGTAAAAAATCTTCTAGTTTGCAGTTCCAAGTCATTATTGGTTGCATAAATATTTGTGTGGTACTTTTAATAGAAAAATATTTGAAGAAAATAAAAATAGAAAAAGTACAGTACATACAGTTCATCGCTGACCGTTGAACCAGGAGACGATGACATCAGCCCCACTCTTCAACACAGAGCATCAGCCAGGACCAGGGTGAGCTATGGTTGGGTTCAGCCTGTTTTGGATTATCTGTCTGCCCTATCATGACCAAGGATGTCTTGTTTGAACTGTTAGTCTACCTTGAACCCTGTCAGCCCATGGGCAAATACCACTATCCATGAAACTGATTGTCATGAACTCTCACCCATCCTTCCTCTCCCACCTCCTCTCTCTACTCGTCTACCATCTTCTGCCCTGCTGAACTGCATCCTGCCAGTCCCCCTACTTATCTTTAGCTGTCCATCTCTGGAATGGATTTGCTTTGGTTGTGTCAGTCTCCAGCTCCACTGTGGTCTCCAGCATGGCTTTTAGCTCCCTCCTCTCTGCTGTGGCCCGTCAGTCTTTCAGCTCAGTTGCTGGAGCCATCTGGCCCCCTGGCTCTATGGCTCTCTGTCCCCCTCCTGGGTTCCCTTACCACCAGCTCTGCCTCTATCAGACGGGCCCTTGGAGTCATTAGTTCTTCCTCCACCACTTAAGTCTACAATGGTGTGCATCATTTGTGTGCATGTTTTGCTTTTCTCTCTCATTTGTCTCATTGCCTTTTGGTATTACTAATATATTTACCTTATAGCTTTGTCATTGTGCATTCATGTTTTGTAAAGCAGCCAGTTGACAAGTGCAGTGCAGCCAAATAATGACATCTTCATATTTGAACAGGACAAATATAACAGTTTAGATCTTAATGTTTTATTTCAATTTTATTCAAATTACAAATACAGCTTTTCATATAGGTAAATTAATAACACTTTAGAATACTTTTCTTACTTACTGCATAACTAATAAGGAATTATTGATGAACTAACAGATAATTATTCAATAACTCACTACTGTAAACTACTAAGGAAGATGTGTTAACTAATCAGTATGTAATACAATTTTACAATTGTGCTAAATAACAGTTTAGCTAATCAATAACTAATGTACCTCCAAAGGAACTTCTATCAATTAACAGTTAATAGTAATAAAGTAATAACTGTTAGTTATACAATAAATGAGAAACAGTATTCTAAAGTGTTATGAGTAAATGTGCTATTTTTTGTTATCAGTAAATGTGCTATTTTACAGGCACCCTAAATAGATAACTGCTGATAATTATATTAAATAAAATTACTATACAGTTGAAATTTAATAATATTTCAAAAGATATAATGGGGGATCCCATAAAGTCAGAACACTCTGACTATTGGATTTTAACCAGGTGCAAAACCACTGTACAGAAAAAAACAACTTTTGTACTGTAAAACTTTGAGAACAATCCAAGTTCAGAAAATATGAGTCTATTTTAGAGAGAACTGCTGAGGCATGCGACCTTCAAAATTAATAACAGCAGTCTACTAGGTCATTGCAGTTTTTTTTAATACTAAAGCAAGTAAGTGAAACCACAACAGTGCAATTAACAGATTCATGTAGCTCATTGGTCTTTGAACTCAAAAATAATAAACGTAGTGCAAAGGAGACAGGTCCATTTTTAGCTTTACCCTTTGCTTTTCCCGTACCTCGCTTAGTTATGAAAAGGTTACTGCACCGCAGGACATCTCTTTCCAGAGCTCAGGACTAAAGGTCATTTTGTAATGCTCCCACCGATTAGCTTTCAGTTTAAACACAAATAATCATAAAGGCTAAGCTTTCAAAACAACTGGTCAAATGCAAGAGCACGGATGAGGTCATTTAACACGCATTAAATTAGGTCTTAAAGTACAACCTGTTGCCAAAGTTATTACCCTACCTTATTTATACTGTGAACATTTTTTAAATTCGACCTTTAACTAAAGAAAAGCACAATTTGCTTTTTCGCCTAAATAAAGGTCATCCTTATAGTAGCAAAAAAACACCTGTTCCATGAAGCTAGATTCAAACCAGGGCTTCTGGTAAATTTCCAGCGAAGAGATTTAAAGCAGCTTTGTGCAAAGACTCATCCTAGTTAAGGTCTAGGTTGTTATAATTTAAACATAGATTTACATCAATTTACATACAAAGCTTACAAACGAAAATTGTATTCTTTACAGCCATATGACCCTGCAGCCCAAGCCTTGTTGCCCACTGAAGCTAAGCAGGGTTGAGCCTGGTTAGTACCTGGATGGGAGACCTTCTTGGAAAACAAGGTTGCTATTGGTAAAGGTGTTAGAGAGGCCAGCAGGGGGCGCTCACCTTGTGGTCTGTGTGGGTCCTAATGCCCAAGTATAGTAACAGGAACATTTTACTGCCAAAAAGAGCACCGTCTTTCAGGTGAGACGTTATTAAAAATCACATGACACTCATCGTAGGGGTGTAACCCTGGTGTCCTGGTCAAATTCCCACTGGGCCTCATCTATCATGGCCTCCCAATAATCCCAATCCATTGATTGGCTGTATCTCTGTCTCCTCTCTACCTGTTAAAAGGCATGCATTTCCTAATTTTCCACATTCAGAAAGTCCTGATTCAGTTAAAGTCTGATGTGATTTAATTAATTTTCTGAATATTTGTTAAAATCAGAATACAGTATCATATCATTTGAGAATGCACGTTAGCACATCCTGGGTTAATTTTTACAATGCTTTTTAGAACTGCAATATTCAAATGCATTTTGTTCTAAAATATGAGTCAAAATGTAGCTTATCGACTGAACTGCAGTGCACTTTTTCCATGTAAACATTTATAAATTCTTTAACAGTTCCTGATTAGTTATGTACTGTAATGCGGAAGCATGAATCATTCAAAATCATACAGTATTTCTATTTATGCTTAAAATCTTTAAAATAAAATCCTTTGTGATTAACGCTGTGCATTCAGCAGAACTGTTTACAAACAGTAAATTGTCCCTCGGTGACTATAAAGGTCAATGAATGTGAGGTCTCACATAATTTCTAGTTCGTTAAACGGCATTATCGTATTCTGAAAAACAGAACCGTGTTAAAGAGTGCCTGTTTGAACTTAATGATAATTTCAGGCAATGAGTGAATCCCATTTGAGAGCAATGAAATATTCAAAGCAACCTACTACTGCAGTGTCTGTGGCTAGAGATAAACTCCCCAAACGTGGGCTGTGACCACGCTAGCAAGTACAGAGGCTCCTCTGCCACCACCATTAATAAAACATTAGCCTAAAAGGCACACTTTCTGTGGGAAGTAGCCTCACCTGTGTCACCTATGAATCCAGGTCTGTGTATGGTGTTCAAATTATTTAAAAAGTGTGTGCCGGGGAGGAGGTTTGGAGTTGGGAAGAAGTGAAGCAATGAGTGCCAGAAATGAAGCTTTGAAAACCTGATGTGTGGGGGTGAAACTTAAGCGTGCGTCCCATTTTAGCAAGCTTTAATGCAGACCTGGAAGTCATTACTTCCCAAAGAAAATGTGTTGAAACTAAATTCTCTTTGAGGTTCTTCTAGGTGAAGCAGCTGTTTTTACAGGGAACTTAAACCTCAAGGTGTCCCTTAAGGTGCAGCTAAAAAACAAACCGTAGTTAGCTATCAAATGCAAAAAAAATTGCCAACATGTTCTTCAATGACTTTGGTTTCAGGTGAATTTAATGCAACTGAATTCTGTCACTCAGAACAAGTTTATATATAAACAGTCTGTAGCACAAGCAGACTCTACAAATGAACATTTGTCTTCATCAGTCAGTCAGGCTTGTTGGTGTATTGGCAGCTGACATTGCAGGAACATCAACTCTATTCCCTTACCTTTTCTCCTGTTAAAGGCCCTGTTCATTCTGCAGAGCTTAAGAAATGCTTGTAAGTTGAGGACAGACTCCAACAAGAAGCCACCTAAAGAAAAAGAGAAACAGTTTACTCATAGCTTAACTGTAGCTTGTGGTTTTACTCCATCATTTGTATCTATAATAAAAGGCAAAGGAGGCCTCAGTTTTAGTTTAGCTTTACACTGAGCAAGTACACAAAAAACAACCCAACATCTGACCCGCCCTTAGTAACCGTTGCTATGTCCAACAAACCATTGTGCTCTCATGACACACATCACAGGCTCTAAATTGTGTGTTGAATTAGCCAATTATCAGTTGGGACGTCACTGGCCAGGAAGAATATAAGCACGTGGAATGCGGCCGGCAAACTAGCTTTTTGTCATTCAGCCAAGCGCTCTGTGTTGACTGTGTGTTTGTCCTAGCTTAAAAAATGTCTCTGTCAAAAAAGAAAAAGAAAAGTAAAGGGGTGAGAGCAACTCACCATCATACAAAGTGCATGTTCTTCTGTGCAAGAGATATATATATATATTTGCCAGTTGACACACGATGTTTAGTCTGCCGGGGAGCGAAGCATTGATGCAGTTCTCCAACTAAATAGGAGAGCTGCAGATGTTGTAAGAGAATAAAAAGATGAATATCCTTAACGTGTGCTTCAGTCACAGAGGACTCTCTTTAATGATAAAAAGACACCCTATAAGATATATTCGTGGCACTGGTCCCGTTCTAGCTGAGGCTGAGCGACGTTAGTGCCAGAAGATTGCAGACTGCCAGCAAGGGAAACTGAGATGGGCAGGTCCCTATCTCAATCCTCTAGCTTGGAGTCTAGCGCGAGCCATACGAGGAAGGAAGCGCGTTCTGCTACTTCCACTCGTTAAAGTGGCGCGGCGTTTCTCCCCTCCTAATCCGAGGATGAAGAGGTGAGAACGCAGAGGAGACCACGGTCTCGTTATTGCCCCAGTATAAGGAAATGCCTTCAAGAAGGAGCATCCTGTTTTTATCCAGATTTCCATACCGAGGTGTCGAAATTGTGGCCATTCAAGGCCTGGTTTTCATCCCCCTAAATAAATTAATGGGGATGAATAAAAGCAGTTATAAGACGATGCCATGAGTTTAGTAGACGCTTGCATGCGAGCTATCTATCTTTAAAGGCTCCGTCCCGGCGCCCCAAGCCTTTAAGTATTACATCAAAAATGCTGTTAGGCAGGGGGTACTCAGTGGCAGGTCGAGCCAGTGACGTGTCTGCACACGAAAAAAAAAGGAAAGAAGCCGTGTTACAATCATACTAAGCTGACCTGCTAGAAGACTTGGATGAGAGCTCGGAAGAGGAACTTCTGGCATATAATCGCTCTCCGGTTCGAGATGCTGCTAGTTGGGAGCAGCCCCATCTGAGTACCCGCTCCTCATACGGAGACACAAAAAAGCAGAGCGTCGCAACGAGAGTTCCTCCCCAGAAACCACAGCAGGGGAGTTGGCGGCCCTCTGTAGCAGAGCCTTCTAAATCTACAGTAGAAAAAAACCTAAGGGTTGTTATACAAGAAAAGAAGGCCCCGCAGGGCAGAAAGAGAAGGTCCTGGTGTCAGTGTCTCAGGACTTCAGAGGGCAGGCCCCTCTGGGGAAGAGTGGCAGACTCCGCATTACACGGAGCCCATCTCTCCTCGGTGCCCTCGGGAGATCGTTTCACTAACCTCAACAGTGTTACGAGGCGTGAGCATCTCCCGCGAACATCAGTCCTAGTATCATCTGCCCGGAAACATAGTGGCGCTGAGACGTTCGCCACGGAGATGTGTTCAAACATTGTCTCTCAAATATCATCAGAGACCAGCCTCGAGAGGTTGGTTCCCTTAGTAGATTATTTAGCAGCATGGAAACTACTGCCAAATGTGTCTCAATGGGTCCTGCGTACCGTAGAGAATGGATACAGAATCCAATTCGGGCGAGCTCCGACACAATTCAAGGGCATCACTCATATGATAATTTATACAGAGCAGGCTCTGGTGATGGAACAAGAAGTCGAAACTCTCCCTCCTCACAAAAAAAAGAGTGCAGGGTCTACAGCCGCTTCTTCATAATTCCATAGAAGGATGGAGGGCTGAGGCCCAACTTAGATCTCAGGTTATTGAACCGCTCAGTTTTGAAACTGAAGTTTAGATTGCTCACTGTGAAGCAGGTTGTGGCACGAATCAGTTCCGAGGACTGGTTCATCACAATAGATCTAAAAAGATGCATACTTCCATGTATCGACCCATCCTTCACTCAGGAAGTCCCTGAGGTTTGCTTTCAGGGCAAAGCATACCAATTTGGGGTACTACCCTTCGGCCTTATACTTTCACCCCGCATGTTTACAAAGTGCTGAACTATATTGAAGCTAATATTTGCACGATCATTGGACAAAGCAAGCAGACATCGAGATGTCATCCTCATTCATTGAAACAATTGGGGTTGAGATTGAACGCCAAGAAAAGTGTTCTTTCTCCAGCTCAGAGAACCACTTATCTAGGTGCGGTGTGGGACTTGACCATGATGCGGGCTCGTATGACACCTGCTCGAGTAGTTTCGATCCTTACCGCAATGTCCCCTGTGGTACTCTCTAGTTCAGTGGTTCTCAACCCTGGTCCTCGCGCCCCCCTGCTCTGCGTATTTTGCATCTCTCGCTTTCTTAACGCACCTGA
>JAUCMT010000114.1:4717731-4738860 GCA_032357475.1 Enteromius thamalakanensis
ACCAAACAGGACTGGACTAAACCAAAAACACACAGACATGGGGGAGCACAAGACCAGGACAGGGACAATATGTAACAGGTATATTGCGTCACCCTTAACCTGCCTAAAGCAGGGCAATGATCCTGGGCCTTTCAATGGAAAATAATAGCCCCCACCCCACACACACACAAAAGCTCTCTTCTGAACTTTCTGTCTACTTTATACTGGTTATTATTGTTTTGATGCTAGTCTAGCCAGTGGAAAAGTATAGTGATCCTGTTCACAAGCTAAGCATAGCATATCCTAAAATACAGCAGATTTGAGAACAATAGTAATTGTATATTTTAATAAACATATATTTTTTTTTTACACGCTTAAGGTTACCTTATTACAACAGTAGGTATAACAAGTGACTGTCTTTGTGAGCGAGTCATTGAAGCATTAGTTTAATGGATTTGAACAAAGGTAGTCTTCAGTACCTTCAAAGGTAGTCATTAAATTATTCACTCAACCAATTTGTTTGATTCATTCAGAAAGGTAAAAATCTTAACATTTGATTCTGTTTGACTTTGTTTTTGTAGGTGGAACACAAAAAAAACCCAATCACTGTAAGACTTGAAAGAAACTCAGACACTTTGACACTGAGAATACGTACACTGTATTGACTCTGTTTGCACATCTCACACACATGCAGAAAACCTCACTTTCTCACCTATATGTTGTCCCTTTTCATCCATATATTTTCCTTCATTTAGCTCACTCAGAATGGTTAACAGCATAATAAAATGTTCTACATGAAAGAAAGTGATATTGACAGGCATTTAACACAAAAAAGCCAATCTGCGACTGGCAGGCTGCTATGGTCTCAATCTAATAAATAGACTAAAATATAATACAGATCCTGAGAGTTTAGAATTGTATTGCTTATTGTAGAGGGTGTGCCATTTCCCAGTGTTTTTCATCAAGTTACCATCGGCCCCTAAAAGGTGTAAACTCTCAAAGTCAAGTTGATCAATGCAAATTCAAATTGTTATTTCCTGTCTCCACTTGGAAACTTAATTGAGAACGCAAGGAAAAGATGCAAAAAGATGAGCACGCGTCTGTTGCCAGTTGAGCCTGTAGTGTGCAGTGCACTCTGTATGTATTTTTCTGGAAGTCAGTTATGCATTTTTTACTTTTAGATTTATCTTTGAAAATTGGAAGTCTTGTATTAATTTAGATATCTCTGATAATAAATTGAGAATAGGGAAGGTAATGGCACAAAGGAATGATACAATTGGAAAAGTGTTTTAAAAAACATTTCTAGTTGATGAACAATGAAAAAATTGACAACCTATCACAATTCTTTACAAAGCTCAAGCATTTAAAGAGATAGTTCACCCACAAATTAAGGTTATCCTGTCTTTTACTCACCTTTGAAGCACCCTTGGTATATGTGACTTTCTTCTTTCAGACGAATCCAATCAAAGTTAAAATAAAAATTCCAGACCCCTCCAAGCTTTCAAAAGGTGATAGCCATTACACTACAGAATACGAAATAATATGCGCGGTAACACTTTACTTTGATGGCCCCTTTTGAACAATCTGTTGACAATAAGTAGCTTTGCACCTACATGTCAACTTACTCTCATTAGAATATTAGTACACTCTGTAATTAATATCTGCCTTAAGATAGTTTTAATAACTCTTTATTGTGATGGTCTCCCAAAAGATGCTCTACCGACTATAAGTAACTTTTCTAGTACATATTAATTTATCCTAACCTTAACCCTACCAGTCTACTAATACTCTGCTTGCACTCTATTGAGAGTTAGTAGTATGTAGGTGCAATGTTACTATCAACAGAACACGGTAAAGAGACCATCAAAATAAAGTGAAACCATGCTCTATCTTTTGTAATAAAACATCCCTTATACGACTCCTTGTGGTGAATAAACTCCTCCTGTAGCAAATCCATGTGTTTTTGTATGATAAATACCCATATTTCAAACTTAATAAGCACTCTTCTCTTACGTCTCTCACATAGTTTGGGTGAACTATCCCTTATAAAGTGGTAGATGACATAACTGCAGTGGACACTTATAATAATTAGAACATTAGGCACCTTAGTTTAGGTTAGATGCCATATTGAATTCATAACAGATAAAAGCAAGGCAGTGAGGGATAGACTTATTTTAAACTTGTGTCTTTACATTCAAAAATTAAATGTGGCATACCCTACCACTGTCACAGACACGCCAGGCTCCACCCTCACACAGTCACAGCGTTCACTCTCTCCCGAGTTCTGATCGCCTGCACCTGTCACCGCCACATGATGCCCATCAACTACCCAATCACCCACTGTATAAAACCACACACCACATCTCTGCCAGTGTCCGAGCTCGTTCATGCAAAGTGGACTTACTCTTGAGCATTCTCTAAAGTGAGACTTACCTGTGAACCTACCTTGCCTCTCTCCTTGTGTCCTCTTTGAACTGAGTGTGTCTCCCGTGGATTCCCTCTTCGTCTCTCTGTTCGTCTTTGTTTGTGGTTGTCTTCGTCTCCGTTTGATCACATTCAACTTACTCATCTCCTTTCTCCATTATTCATCCTCCACTAAGTTCCTTACCTGGTCATCTGCCTCTTCATCTGAGCCTTCAAAAACCTGTTAATAAACTCAGACTGTTCATACTTACCTTTATTGTATGTCTGCAACCACCTGATCCAATGGTGCGGCTGCTAATACTGTATAGTTCTCTTTATAGTAGTTGTTCATGGTGTAAACTGTCTAAAATGTATTACTCAAAATTATCTTCTTGTTTATTGAATTGTTGCTGGTGTGAATATTAGCATGCTGTTGTTTGTGTGATATTGCGTAACTGTCACAGCTGTAATTTTATTCGGCCACTTGCCGATTTAGGACATAGCATCAAATTCTTAAGGCATCGTTACTAGTGTTTGTGGATCAGGTTTCATTCTGTGTGTGATGAAATCTTTGTCAGATTCAATAAATCAGTTTTCTGTAATATAGGCCTCTCCTATACCACAATCCTTTTATACCATCTAAATCACAGCTCTTTCTCATAAAGAGAAGTCTCTCTTCTCATTCTGGAAGTCATTAAAATGGCTCTCCGCTGTTTGATAGATCTGCAGTGTTGATTCTGTGTTTGTGCCGGCTTGATATGCTTTATTGATTTCGTTGGTGAGAGACTGAAAACAGCTGCTGTGTGTCTCGTGGTTAAGACAGCGATGGAGCATCAACAAGCGACAGGGACACTGGCATATGGAGAGAGGTGGCCTATGTTACTTCAGGCACAAACATGCACACCCAGTTGTATGACACAAAATGAACAAACAAGGCCTAACAAAGCAACAGACTTGTGCTTGAATCAAACAGCTCCTTACATTGTGACATGATAGTATTTCTAATTTGTGTTTTTACCTTTTGATTTTTGATATATATTAATGTGTAAGCAAGAAGGGGTTTCCTAATTATTATTCATAATGTGTTCTGAATAGACTTGCTTTCAAATTGGCCAGCTACAAGAAATCAAGGTCATCTGCTTTTTTTTAATCCACTTTAATGAAGAGTGCCTTGGAGGGAAAGGTGACATTTTAATGGTAGTTAAAGGGAGTTCACCCAAAAATGAAAATTATCCCATAATTTACTAACCTTACTTAGAGTCATATGACTTTCTTCAATTTGAGATGAATACAATGAGATTTACTGTAAAAAAAAATGCTCTGGCTCTTTCAAGCTTTGTAATGGCAGTGAATGGCTGTTGATATTCAAAAGTTTGTACCACTTTATAATAAGTGTCCTTAATACATGTGTACTTACATCATAGTACATGTGAATGTAGTATGTAACCACAGTGAAAGTACAAAATTGTCACATAGTATCTAATGTTTGTGTAACTACACATATAAAATCCACTGGATATGTATAAGCACAAATGTGTAACAAGACATTGGTAATGACTACTTTTTGTTAATGAAAGAACAAAAGTGTAACAGGACTAACAGCACTTTTTGGTGTTACACTCTATATTAAGCAAACAATTCCTAAGGATTCACCATGTAATTACTATGAGCAGCTCCCAGTAAGTTAGGCTTTATGTATAAATTGTGGTTGGTGTCCAAAATGTAACACTTTATATAAAATGGACAGTTCCTGAGGAGTCATCATGTAAGTACACTGCTATTACAGCGATGCAACAACTCCACCAACTCCAGATCCAATTCCTTCAACTTTACATATCCATAAACCTACCTGTTTACATCCCTTGGATCCCATTTATACCCCTAAACCTATACCTATCTCCACCCCCTGGATGTTCCAATTACTATTATACATATTTTTGTTACAAAATGTAGTTTTATAATTCATGTTACACGAGTACTAAGTGAAGTGAAAAAAGTTTTGTTACCAATGTCCTGTTACATACTTACTCATTGTACACAGTGTTGTTACGTGTGTAGAAATATTACAGCTGTAGATATTATATACCAGTGTGTGCTTACACTGTGGTGACATACTATGCACACATCTATGCAAGTACACAGTTATTAAGGCCACTTAATATAAAGGTCCAATAAAGTGCATCCATCCATCATAAAAATGAGGGGGGTTAATAAAGGTCTTCTAAAGAAAATTGATTGAGAGAACATAGGGTAAATCATGGAGTTATCTTTTTTTTTTGGTGAACTATGCCTATACTTCAATTCAATCTTTCCATTGATTATTTAACAGTGACATAACTATTCTGAAGAGCTGAGACTCTAGGAATAAACATTTTGGATTTTGGATATATTTATAGCTTTGTTTGAGGTTTTTTTTATTGTCATCTCTTGGAGGAACAGAAATATTTTGAGGCTTGATGTTTCCTGCCTCTGATTCTTTTCCATTGACACAGAAAAGAGTTTTGTATCTTTTAAAGAAAGATGATTCACTTTATGATTTACACAGCTAGCTTCGGTCCCTGAACACAAGAAACAAAACCCCCAAAAACCAATGGAAATGTTCTAGTCCTCCTTAAATGTTTTCCATTTTAGAAATGAAATTCAAAAGTCCATTTTAACAAAAGAATTACTCATGAAAATCTCCACATAAGTGTTATATTTATGAATTCTCATTACTGCTTCAAAGAGAGTCACATGTGATACTGCTTTTTAAAGTCCAATTCAAACTGTTCCAATTTCTATAATGTGTTACAATCTTTTGGAAGAATAGGGTAGCACACTCAAGAGGTTTTCAAAAAGACCTGGTACAAAGCCTTTGGAAACAAAAGCTGGAAGCAGATTGCCATGAAAAGTGTTATTATGAGACTACAATGCATTAGAGAAATGGATACAGAATGGAGAAGCAAAATGAATAACACCATAAAAGAACTCATTTTTTAATTAATATGGGGGCTCTCAGTAATTGAGACATCAAAGTTTGGATAGTTGTAAAATATTACTACAATATTATTACCCAACAAAGGTTATTAGAAAACATTACACTGTGTTTTTAATTGAGCATTGAACATGAAGTGAAGACAGCGGTGACATTATTGTAAATTGGACTGAAGTAAACAACAATAATTGCCTTTTAATCAAACATTCAAATAAATTAATACTGTGACTGCCCAACAACATGCATAATTCTTAACATGGCAAAGGCTGAACAGGACATGACAATTTTGTAAATGCATAAACAACAGAAGAATGATTTATCTGGCTAACACATGAAGCAAAAGTTGGGCCAAAAATTGCATTAGGCTGCTGAATATGAAAAATGCACAGCCAGATGTTGACATCTGGCCAAAGATGTAACTGTTCAGCATTCAGGGAACTAAACACAATAATTTAGGAATTGCTATTGAAAACGACATTACTGTCGAGCTAATCTCAATATTAAGGGGGACATATGGCGGTTTCAGTTCTACATCTGCCTGATTTAGCTTGTGTCTACCAAATGACAGATGAATTTGTACCAAATTACACTTTGACGTCAACAACAAAAGGAAAGGACGTTCTTCTGCCATTTAAAAGCTGAAAAACCTGTTTGTTTTTACTGTCCTATATATGCATGTTTGCAGGTGCATCTCTAAAAATTAGAATGCCACAGTTTGTGGCACTGTTGAGGTGGTATGGAAGTCCAGGTTTCTTTGACAGTGGCCTTCAGCTCATCTGCATTTTTTTGCTCTCTTGTTCAGGCAAACTCTCTCAAAGAAAAGGAGGGGATCTCTTTTCTCGGTATGGAACTGGACTCGGTCAACATACTGCCCGTCTCAACCGTGTAGGCGCGTGTAGGCATTGCTGAAGTGCTTGAACTTCTTCAGGCACAAGACAGCGGCAGGAAACAGAATGTTAGTTATCGTCACCCATCCAGTCAAAGTTATTTAAGATTTACTACTCACCTGACAAAGAGCTCCATCTCACAATCTACCTTGAACTGTTAATAAACGTACTCATATTTCATACTTACCGCCTTTTTAAGTCGGTCTTTGTTACATTATATTTATCAGTTTCTGTATAGACACTAAGTCTCTACAAAAAAGTAATTAAAAATATCCTATGTCATTGCTTAGATGAAAAAGTTTACTTGAAAATAAACAGAAATTATTAATGAGGTAGTATAACAAAACATTAAATTTTTATGTAGGCCAGTTAATTAATAAAACATCTTTTAAACATGTTTAACAACTTGCCCCAGCTACAATCTGCTAAATGCAACTATGAAGATATTAAGTTATTATATATATTGTTATAGATTACATATCACAAGTAGTTTGTAAACAACAACCATACTGTGAGTCTTTGGCTGACTGTTTAGCTCCCTCTAGTGATTTTTAAATCACTAATGGAATCAAAAATGGAATGTGGATTCATTATTTCCATTTACTCTCCATTCCCCCCTTTTTTTTAATATGTGACATTTTATCTGAGAGCCGCATATACTGAGTTCATGCTATAAAATGTTCTAGCAGCTGCCTCAAATACTAAAATTGTAAAGAAATGCCTTGCTCATTCTCATTAGAGTTTGACATGTGGGACAACAGCCGTGCTTGCATTTATCAGCAGAAGGATGATTTGCATATCCTGTCCTTTTGGGAAAACAAAGCGTCTGTAGGAGTACCCACCTGTCAGTCAGGATGATTGACATTATCTCAAGCATTTTATGATGCATGGATTGAATAATTTCACATCTTCCCAAAGGGAAATGGAAAGATCAAGGTTCTCCCAGCCCCCTCAGTCTTTCCTCCTCAAATAAAGCACTGTCACTGAAGATACAGTATTGTTTTCTTTACTGTACATGACAAAGTGTGTTAGAAAAGAGAGAAATCATTCCTGTCAAATTCACTTTTTTTTAAAATAATTTTTGGGAGAGTCACTGTTCGTAGCATAACTTTGATGTCTGTTTCCATCAGTATGTTTAGAAATACCTCCCATTTGATCTGCGTGTTATGGTTATCTTAATTTAGTGTTCCAGCCAAAGAAGACACATTTTTATTTATGTCTGGTTTATTAGTAATTCGTTCCAAGGTCCTCTTCTTGTTTTCTAATTTCTATAATTGAGGTATCAATAAACGTTGGAAACCTATAAATGTTAAAAGAAAGAACAAGGAATTTAAATGTATAGTCACACACCTCCTTTTTATACCCAGGTTTTAATATTTTATGAATATTTCGCTGAAATAAATGAGAAGTACTTTACATTTTCACACTTGTCATTTCCATGCCATTTCCGAAGATGAATTATAATCCTTCAATGTTCTAAAAGCCTTCATTAAAACATGAACATCTATTTTCTCATCAAGACAGACATAAAGTTCACATCACAGTGGCAGCAATAGCAAAGGTAGTACAAGGACAGTGAAGGCCTAGACAAATGACATCACAAGTGGATCAGATTAAAACAAGCAATATTCAAGCATTACTGTTTAACAGCAAATTATATTTGTGGTAATTTTATGTTAATCAACATTTCATTTTATGTTTCATTACAAGCTACATCTTGTGAAATTAAATGTCTAAATATAATTCTGTGACAATTAATCTCTGATGTTGCCTTGAACACCTTTTTGTCCCATTCAGCTTTTCTACTGCAGTCTATTGAATGTTTAAGAACTGTAATGAACATTATATTAAAACCCATTATATTAGAAAGAGAGAGGGCCTTGTCAGAGCACTGAATTAACGTGTACACTAGGTTACATTTAAGTGATATTTAGTTTTCAAAGTTCTCATTTAGAGCAGCCCTGCAGTATAAATAAACTTATATAAATATATTTATTTATAAATGAGAAAATTGCATCAGCTTTGGTCTATAACAAGAATTCCTAAGGATTAGGTTGTATATTGGTAAATGTCTGCTCTCCTTAATTAATGCATCAGGGGACTGCTTAACAGAATTTTTAATTGAATTTGATCACATTTTAATAGGGTATTTCAAAATGTTAAGTCATTTAACTAAAACTGTATTTTTGTATTGCCTGAGGGGACTGTTGCATATTTTAATTGAATAGATCGTTTTAGTCACCTGGAGACACTTGTTATGCCCTGTGCAAATGAGTTAAAAAGTTTGACCACCAGTGGAAGCACTAGACCAAATACAATTAAAGTTTTATGGATAGATTTTTTTTTGTCCCATTTTTATGACAGTAGACTATTCATTTTGACTTCTATCTCCCTGTGCAGACCCTGCGAGTAGCTATAGTCCTGGTAAAACACGAGGAGGCGCTATAGTAGCAATAGTTTATTTCCACAGCTCACACGACTAGTTTAATGGCTTCAAATGCTCGTGTATGTAGTATAGTGTTTATATCATTTAAAATAACTTGTATGTGTTTTTGTAATATAATTATCGTAAAAGATTTTGTCTCATGCTTTGACCTTCTTTTCAATTAAAGTGAACTAAATCAGACAGAGGATTGGATAACTTAATATAATTGCGTGATCTGTTTATATACGCACGCATTCGTTTACCCTTTCGTTATTTTATTTTACATTCGACTTTTCTTTAGATTACATGGCTTATATATTTGATATCTTTGATATTTGATAATCTCAGTCGCATTTAAATGGTGTCACCGAGCAAGGCTGGAGACGGGACAGAACCAGAATGCTCGTTTTTTTAGTGTAACGGGACACTCAGATGAGCTGTGTGATGTCACAGGAAACCCGTTACACGCTCCTTTGCTGCTTCAGGGGCCTCAACTCATCACTAAGCACATCTCCCAGTACACACTACACACTACGTACTGCCGCAGCGGAGAACAGGACCGAGCTAACGAGGTAAGAGCGAGACTTTCTTAATCTTTGTCAACATGTAAATGTATTCTTACGCTTATTTCAGGATATTGGTTTCTAAATAAACTCACTGCGCACTTAAGTAAACTTTACAGGCATCCTGGTGTGCCCTAGCCTACTGCCTAGAACTGTAATAGAAAAGTTCATTTTCTTTTCTCAAATAAATTCATTTTTATTAATTGCTGTTAGCGTGATGAGTTACGAGATCCTTTATTAATTTAGCTTGTTATTCAACTTTCAAACTTTCAAAAAGGTTCTTGTATCAGCTTAGATTAACCACTATTGATCACAGTTTGACTGAAATGTTTTAGTACATTCATCAGTGTTCAGAATGATTACATTTGCAATAACATTTAATTATTAAACAAAAATGGTAAGTTTAACAATATATTAAAAAGTAGTGATAAACTGTTATCATTGCTTAATATGTAATTTATCTGCCAATATTTGGACATTTTAAAGTTATTGTTGTGGTAACTGTACCAATTTGGCAGAGCTAAGTGGTTGTTCTGCCTAGCGTCACTAAAACAGACTTGTCACTACACATTTTCTTTCTTTCTTTTTTGCTTATTTTAAACTATCATTAATGCAAGTATTGTGAAAAATATTTGTTTATTTACATATGGAAATAATTTGCTGCAATTAAATTATAATTGCCAGTATAACAGTCCCGGTGACATCCTAAATACCTCTAAAAAAGAAAAAACACTGACCACAAATCAAAAGTGATGTTTTTTAGTTAAACATTAAGGTTTGTAAATAATGAATCTCTTGAACACTTCACACATTAAATAGTTTTATAGAAGGCAAGTTTTAAGAAAAGCCATTAAAGTCATGAGTTGGAGGGTTCTGACCAATCATATTTTGTTGACTTGTATTAAAACTCGACATAGAATGCAATAAATATAAATGTTGCCTGCTTATAGATTTAACTACATTTTAAGGACTAAGAGTACATTTATTCATTATTATTGTGTTAATATAAAAACGCATACGCACAAACAAAATGCGTGAGATTTCAGCTTTTTAAATTTCTTTAAGATGAAAGATAATTTCAGTTATCTCTGTGAGTTCGCACATCGTTTCCACTGCATAAAACTTTATGCTGTGTCACTTTATGATAAATCCTTATGAGTGAAGAGTGGAAAAATGCGGTGTTACATCCATGGGTGTTTCCTAAACGGACATGAGTTAAACTGACTGTCAGTGGGCTTCCTGATTTAAGATCTGGAGAGTGGCTTTTTGTGACCAGGCCCAGAGAGAGAGAGAGTGACATGAGAGAAAGGGAGGGAGGGAATAGGTGGGAGGGTTTGGGTTCGAGAGAGAAAGGGGTCTCTGGGAAAGTCACATCTATAAACCACTCCTTTAGCTTCGCAGGAAGGGCAAAAAGTTATCACGTTATAGCCCTCTGTTTTCCCACCAAATGCTGGGGTCATCCAATCATCCAAAATGTCTAGGAAAACACTTTACTTTTACATTCCAATTATAATGACATCTAAGTGATTTATGTTCAACGCCAACACCTGAATTGCCAGATTTATAGCTGTTTTTCCGCTCTTTAATTAGTTTTATGGGATGTTTTTGTATTTCTTTTTTATCACATCAATGTCTTTTTATTTGTAGATTTATTGTAAAATGCAGCCATCAAGAAAAAGTTAACCCGATAAAGAAATGTCATTCATCAAATCGCACTTATTTATGCTGATAATTCACAGTCGTCTTTCTCACCCTTACTATAACTTCTTCATTTCTTTCCGAGCAAAATCTTCAATGTACAAGCACACTATTGCTACTCTGATATCTTGGTATATCTTGAGCACCTGATAAATTATATGGAAATCAAGATAGTCAGTACAAATTAATCTGTCCTGTGAATTGACATGAATTTTGCATAATGAATCATGCAATGCAAATAAGCTATTATATATACTATCTCAATAAATGTCTGTTTATCTTGAATGAAGAACGGATCTGTCAGGATTTGGAGCCTACAGGACTGAATTCTTGTATTCAAAAGACACATAAATTCTATATTGACAGTGATTTACTGTGCTTAGGCAAACAGGTTTTGGCAATTGGAACTGAATTGGCTGAACTAGAAATAATTGTTTATTTTGGGGGGAATGGTGAAGCTAAAATAAAGGGTACAGACAATGCAATTGACTGATGTTTTCAAACAGGTTTCCAGAACACTGACTGGACAATCATCTGGCATCAAACTCTTGTCATTGTTTGCACAAATGTTGCTATGTTTAACTGACTGGGATGTTCAAATCAAGCAATGTATCACAATGTTTAGACTTCATGATAATAATGTATTCTAACAATGTCAAAGTTATTTCTACATACTAGGAGAAGATTATACTTAGATGTGTTGTTTTTTTTTAGAAAGACATTCACGACTAATCCTGCCACTACAAGAGTTCTGGCTTGTAATATACCTATTAATTCAGACAGAAATAGTTTATGAAGTCTCTGTGTCATTTTGAAGTGAAATTTCTGGAGGTGTGATTTTTAGCTCTTGTCAGAGATCTTATTCTAGACAGAACATAAGGCATACAGTGACACACCAAAATATTTCAGCAACAGTTAAAAATGCATGAAATCATTGCAATTAGATTAGATTACATCAAACCACAACAATGTTAGCTTTCAATAAAAAAAGAGATGTACAGTTTAAAATTCTTTCTTTTGTTTGATTGTCAAACAGTTTATAATATTTTTAAGTAGTATACTCTGCTTTGACACTGAATGGTCCTGAGGTGAATATACATTTTAATCAGTTGGTAATAAAAATTGCTATATGGCTAATAAATAAAAATGGCTCAGAAAAAGCGAAGTTAAAAAGAAGGTCTGGAATGAAGTTCATCGTCTGTTTGCAGGTGCCAGTTACTTTGATATTTAGTTTAATCCATATATAATCAATGTACTATTTATGCTATTACTTTTTTATATTATTACTTTTTATACCTTTATACTTGAGAGGGTGGCTTCCATACCTACCCACTCTATCCCTATAAACCATATTTTTTTCTCTGCTATGTAATATGAAAGTAAAAATAAAATAAAAATGAAATCTGAATCTAAAATGGACAAATTAATTTCAGAAATGAAAAAAGAAATTATATTTTATATGTTAACGTTAGTCCCTGTTATCAAACAGAACATACTTTGTCTGAGGTGCCTAATGCACTCATTCCTTCTCATGTAATTCAGTTTTATGTTTTTAAATCAGAGCATTGTATATAATACAATATATAATTGTGAAGCAAAATACTGGTATTATTACAGTGGTTCTTATATCAAAATTTCTTCAAAAGTCATGACTATTGCCATTAACATTGAGAAATCTGTCCTATCCAAATGGAAGTTATAAAAAAAACCCCACACGTTCGCTAATTTACTTTGTCTGGACTTCTGGGAAACATGTTCATTTTTGAGACTAAAGACATATCCAAATGGATAATTTTCCACATATGAGTCTAGTCATGTGGTTTTGGGTCCCCATCCAAGCAGGAAATGTTTGGAGGCCGAACAAAAGAATCACATGACGTTTCAGCCCCTTGGCCATGGCCATACCGACAGGTATTAATTTAAAAAGGAAATAACAACAGAATCAAGGCAGATGTTAAAGATGTTTTGGAATGCTCTGATAGTTCCACATGGAACACCATAAAAAGAATAAACCGGGGTTGTGTATAATCAAACTGTAGTCCAGGATGTCATAAAACATTAGCATGTAAAAATAGTGAATACTTTTTTGTGAGCAACTTTACTGAGGCTAAAACAGATCTTCCTAGGCTTTGAAACTGATTAACGATGTTATCTATATAAAGCCAGCCAAAACAGCCACGGTGAACCGTGTAATGCATGTTTAATGATGCTTTCTTGCCTTTTGTTGCGATTATCGGCACCCTGATGGACTGAACTTTCATGTAAAGCAGGCTTTGATTCTACCCTCTTTTCCAACTTAACAACAGCGGCGTTACCGCACTCCTGGGAGCGACAATAGGTCGACAGTTCACCTGGCTCCAATGGCTTGTTTTCTTGGAACTGAGAATTTATTGTCAGCTTGACAAAAATAACCATCAGAAATCCTTTAGGGATTGTTTTCATTGTATCTCACCTACGCTCTTTGTTTAGCTTAACGGTTAACCTAAATCTATTAGCACAGTGTCATCGCTTGATGTAAACTGATTACTCTGTTTGCTTTCAGCGGAAGCGTTCAGATCATTTGGATACACGAAAAGCCAAACACTGGAACCATGTTTGGATGCTGGATTACCTCATTTCTCTTTCTGTCAGCAACCTCTGAGGTATTTGTTTGTTTTAAACGATTTTTATACAAAAGTTAAACACAGATTTATATCATTGTATTGGGCATTGTATAGTACCTGCTGAAAAAACAATAGATCCCTGCCCAAAACACAATAAAAAATAATGGATTTAATGGTTGTAATGAAAATTGTATTGGTTTTAATGGAAACTATAATGGTGTATACTGGTTTCTTTTGGTGGGAAATTAAGCCCTGTTGGAAAAATATAATGGTTCTTAATGGTATTTTAATGGAAACCATTTGAATTTCTGTGAAGGTTTCTATTGGACTTCTATTGTTTAGCTGGACACTAATTCAAGTGAAATGATACAAACTGATCCATGAGAAGTTGATTTGTATTCAGCAAACAAACAGTAATTTGAGTATGCTATGCAACTATTATCCAATTCGAAGGTCCCGGATAGACAGAGGTTTCTGTATCTGCCATTTTTTGACGTTCATCATCTAATGTCGTTGTTGATTTCTCTTTTGTTTTTCATATCTTTGAATAGTTTTTTGTGGTGGTCCTCTCAGAGAACAACACTGGAGGTACGGGACAAAAGAAAGGCCATGAAATGGGCTTCAGTCGTCACAATATTTTGACCGCCCAGTTTGAATGTTACCAGAAGATTATGAAAGACACCAATCACAACAGAACAGGTGAGAGGTTCACATTTCGCAAATATTCTCAGCTCTGAGCAATAGCTATAAACTGCAACTCGCTTTAAGAATATTAGTGGGCACGGACTGAAAGCGGGTGACCTTTTGTCACATCATACTGGAACTTACAGGAAGGCTCTTACAGTATGTGAGCAGTTGATTAATTGGAAACATTTTGTTGGGTTTTTCCTACAATATGCATGTGTTAATCTACAGAAGCTCAACATCAGCTGTCTAGCCTCTAAATTAAGATTCATTGCTGTTTACAAGACACAAGTTACAATTGAAGGACAGGGAGTAAAGCTTGACAAGGAGAGGCGGATGTACTTTAACCCCCAAAACTGAAGAACCATTTGCAACTAACTAGAAAGATACAGTATTTATATACTGTAGTGCAGCAGCTTCCACCCACATTTCTTGCACATGGTTTCCATTTATAATCATTAAGAAAAATCTTCATGAAAGAGATACAAACCAATGCAGATAAGATGAATCACAGCATTACACACTTTGATTAAAGATTAAAGTCTTTGAACATTAAAGAGTTAATTCAGCCAATAATGGAAATTCTTTTATTCACCTCTGAAGCATCCTAGGTGTATGTGGCTTTCTTCTTTAACACGAATCCAATCAGAGTTTGTCCGGTTACCACTGTAAGCAGAAGTATTTAACGTCTTTTCAATCGTATAGAGAAAATATCCGCTTAGGCTTGGAGGGGTCAGGACAATTTTTTATTAACACTCAGATTGAATTCTTCTGATAGAAGTCACATACACCTAAGAATCTTCGAAGCTTCATTGACAACCTTAGAGATCACACTAAAGTATATATGTCTTAAAAAATAAAGTTAAAAATGTCTTTACTTATTGAGAAAATGAATGGAATATTTACTTTCAGAATCAAGCAGCTAGACTCTATATGCAGATTTATGTTATTAATGATAAATAATCTTTACTGTCTTTACAGCAATCTTGTCTGAGAAGCCCGAATGCCAAATAGACACCAAATACTAAGACCTCTACATGCATTTTTTAAGAAAGACCAAGATCACAACTAAATTCTATGTTTTTATGTTATTAATAACTGCAGATAACTGTATTGCAGATGGCTCCATGTGTAAACGGACCTGGGATGGATGGCTGTGCTGGGAAGATTTGGAAAAAGGGGTCCATTCAGCTCAGCACTGTCCAGGCTACTTTAAAGACTTCGACACCACAGGTGAGTCACATGTTAGATTTTTTATTTCCTACCCATTAAATGGAGGTTGCTTAATACTTTAAATAAATACCTGACTAATCCAAATTGTGTTTTATCAGAAATGGCCACCAAGATTTGTACCGATACAGGCCATTGGTTCGTTCACCCAGAGAGTAACAGAACATGGACAAATTACACGGGCTGTAACGTAAAGTCTAATGATCACAAAAGGGTGAGCTCTAATTTAGGTCTACAATGGTCCATTCTATCTTAACATTTCCCACATTTGTCTACACAAAACCTTTTTTTATTTATAGGTTTTGTCTATCTTTCTTCTTCTTTTTCAGACAGCACTTAATCTCTACTACTTGGCTTTGATTGGTCATGGATTGTCGTTGATATCTTTGTTTACTTCTCTGGGGATATTTTTCTATTTTAAGTAAGTAATGTGAAAAAAACCTTGCCACTATATCATATAAACCTCCCTTGCCACCCAGTCTGATACAGTTTGCTCTTTTCTTCCACTTAGGAGCTTAAGTTGTCAAAGGATAACTCTGCACAAGAATCTGTTCTTCTCTTTTGTGCTGAACTCGGTTATAACCATCATCTTTTTCACTTGTGTTGCAAACAACCAAGAAGTAACGCAAGCCAACCCAGTAAGTGTACAAAAAGAATAGTGGGCTTTCATGTCACGCACAATATGACAAGAAATGTGTATTAAGAAAGTGGGTTTCTTTTCCTTCCAGGTGAGCTGTAAAGTGTCTGTGTTCATCCACCATTATCTCCTTGGCTGTAACTACTTCTGGATGTTGTGTGAGGGAATCTATCTGCACACACTCATTGTGGTGGCAGTATTTGCTGAGAAACAGCACCTCATGTGGTATTACCTCCTTGGATGGGGTACGTTTTAAAAGTGCATGAAAATTAAACAGCTTTCTCTTTGCTTTTCACATTTAAAGATTTATTCTTTTCAAATGCTTTCCAGGCTTCCCATTAATACCTGCATTTATCCATGCAATATCCCGGAGTTATTACTACAATGACAAGTGAGTTCGAACAGGAGATGTAAGAATTCTGGTCCTGTTTTATGATTTTGATTTCATAATGATTCTAGTAATAGGCATTGTTATACACAGAGTAACAGTACTGTTTTTATATTACTGTTATAAAATACTTATTTTAGAGTTTTGAGTAGTATTTTGAAATCACATATTAACGTTTTATTACTATTGAGTGTTAAATTTACTGTGTGTGTGTGTGTGTGTATACACACACTACTAATAATTAAGTCTTTTGGAAGGCATCTTTTGCTCTTATAAGGTCTGCATGTATTTGGTGAAATCAGTTAAAACTGTAATATTGTGAAAAATTATTACAATATAAAATAACTGATTTCTATTTTAATATTCAAAAATGTAATTTATGTCTATAATGACAATGCTGAATTTTTTATTTTAATATGCTGATTTAATGATCAAGATTTTGTACTTTTTAATATTTTGTGTAAGTTTGATACACTACCATTCAAAGGTCTTTGGTAATTGAATGCTTAAAAAAGACAAATCAATTTTGTTTATCAAAAATGCAATTAAGCTAATCAAAAGTGACAGGAAATAATGTATAATGTAATTATAAATACTGTTCATTTGAAAAGTAAAAAAAGTTTTAACATTGATATTTACCATTTTTACTGAATTTTTAAATAAATGCAGCCGTGGTGAGAATTAGATATGTCTGTCATTCAGAATTAAACATGATTTATTATTCACATTTTAATTCCAACTGCACAAAAAATCATTTTTTTTTTAGATTGTAATAAACACTGTTAGAGCATTGTAGCACCATGGAACCAATTTTAAAATTTGTGTAACTTGTCAATTTCGAATTCAATGTCACGGACGCAGGAGTCCCTGCAGAACATCTTGTGAAATCATAGCAGTTATGTTACTGAACATTTAACAAAGCGTTCTTGCGTTCATTGGTTCTGCTTTTCGTAATCTGAACTTTTCTTACGCTTTTGTCCACAGCTGTTGGATAAGCTCGAACACTTCTCTGCTCTACATTATTCATGGTCCCATCTGTGCAGCCCTGTTGGTAAGCCCGTTTTTCTTTTTCTGTCTTATTGTCTTTCAATATTTAATTTTCTCACACTTTATCTTTCTTGGTTATCTTCTACCCACCCTTGTGTATGTACACTGTATCTGCATGATCTTGATTTCAAAGAATCAGTTTAAACTCTGGCGGTTTTAATCAAAGTGCTGGATTCTCTTTTGTTATTTGTGTTGAGGTCGGTTCTGATTAGGAATGAATTTCAGTGCAGCCCATAAAAAGCATGTAATGAACACATGCTCAGTATCCAATGAATCTTGGACTGACTTCTGCAGTGCTGCAACAGCCAGTATAAAGCTGATTTTGTGTCATTATACAACATTATTGTTGTTCACAAGAACATTTATACTTTCAGCATTTGTTGATGACAAATATCCAACCAAGACTCACAGGAAAACATAACCGTTTTACGAGGTGGCAATTTCATTTGGATGATGCGAATCATACAAAAATGTATGATTTTTAAATTTTTTTATTTAAGTCCACCCCTACTGAGATGTAAGCAGATTATGCAAAGACATATGGGTCAAATCATACAAAATTCATATTAATTAGCCAAAATATAAAATAGTGACAAATGGCCATAGGATTGTGTTGTAATATCACAAAATTTATATATGTGAATAAATCTTTCCATGTAACATAACATAATCCAAACTTTAGAATTTACTTTTTAATCCATTTTTGATTGAACATGCCTGTCTCTGCTTGGTTTCCACAGGTTAACCTCTTCTTCCTTTTAAACATTGTGAGAGTGTTGATCACTAAGCTGAAGGTGACCCACCAGGCAGAATCCAGTCTGTACATGAGGGCCGTCAGGGCCACCCTAATCCTGGTACCTCTGTTGGGCATTCAGTACTTACTGCTGCCCTACAAACCTGACGGACGGCTCGCCTCCGAGATATTTATGCACACAATGAACATACTCATGCATTACCAGGTAAGTGCTGTTGACAACAGGAAAAGAATCAGTTTATTAAAAAAAAAAAATGGTAATAAATGAATCACCTTGGACTATTAATATACATATTTGAACATTTGAATATACTACATTTGAATATGTAGTTAAATGTAACAATAAAAAAAGTAATTAAAACCTATTTTATGTGCATTTTGCATTAAATTGTGTAGATCAAACACTTACTTTATCAACATTCAATGAAATGCACTGGCATTTTTTATTACTTTGCGAATGAAAAAAAAAAAATACAATTGGTAAATACTTAAAGAATTTATAAATTTATAGTAAAAAATTACTTGTTGCAAATATATAAATTATATATTATGTATAATTAGATCACAGTCTATAAAATCTAATAATTAAAATTGTATTTGAATGAGTTTTGTAAAATCGAATAATCATGATTAATTGTATCCAAAATATATAAATACACACACATATATGCACACATATATATTCACATATTTACATGTATTTATGTATTTACAATTGCATAGGATTTGTGTTATACATAAATCCATATATTTTACATATATTTCTTAAATAAGACATTTTTGTCTATTAATCACAATTATAATCTATTGTCTATAATTTTGTTAATGTAAAAAAAACTTACTTTTACATTTATTTATGTTTTAATGGAACTCACAAAAAAACCTGTAACTGTGAAACATATATATATATCTAATGTATATCTATTTTTTACACAGGGCCTTTTGGTTGCAACTATATTTTGCTTTTTCAATAGCGAGGTAAGCAATATGCATTCATAAAAATAATTTTTTTCCTTACATGTAGATCAAAACATATGGACATTTGTCATTATACTTACTATCTTACTGTCTTTTATTTGTGTAGGTGCAAAGTGTATTACGGAGGCACTGGAACCAGTACCGTATCCAGTTTGGTGGCACAATTTGGCAGAACCCGGAGGCTCTGCGTTCTGCCTCCTACACAGCCTCCTCCATGACGGAGGTCCATCGATGTTACAGCATCGACAGCCACATGGAGACTCTAAACGGAAAGAATTTTCACAGTCTGGAGAACACCATTCTCAGATCAGACAACATGTACATGTGAGAAACTCTAACTCTTTGACTTTGGGAGAACAGCCTTGTGGGGAGGACCACTGACTGATATGTGTGTGAGAAGAGGCCTACTGGACATACATCTGGTTACTTTGGACTACAGACACCAAGAAGCCTTTCCTGTTCTGCAGAGGCCTTAGTTATCTCATGTTTGTGCATGAAAACTGCAGAAAATACTGTATTTTATATGGAATATTAAAGTTACGTGGATCTTTTCCCACGATGATTCAATGGAACGCTTTGGAGAACATATTATCAGTCTTTCAGATTTCTTTGATTGAAATGGAGGTGAAACTATGAAGTTAAGATCACACCCCAATGAAGCTTTTTTGTGTAAGGCACTGTGTTGTTTTTGTAAAGGTTGAGCCACACTGATGCATTGGATGATGGACACATCTATGGATCTATGGATTATTTTGGTTCAGACAACCTGTAGTAGAAGAAAGGAATATGCATTGAAAGAGACAAAATCACTATGACGTGATTCCAGAAGATACTGATGACCTTGTCCTGCTCTTTTTGTTCATCCTGAACATCATCTTGTTATCAGTTATGTGATTAATTTTATGTGACATTTTTATCCACATACAGGGCAATATTGACAATATATTCTATGTATGCAAAGTGTTTTATTGTCTCTTAGGAGTACTGAATTTTTATATATACGTGTAAATATATACTTAATGAAACCAAAGCAGAATAGAGTTACTGTCATCAAACATTCCCCTGCTGAAAGACTAGCAGATCGTGGAGAAATCAGATGAACCAGTCTGAACTAGCATGTACAATCTAGCTGGTCTTTTCAGCACGGTTATCTTATTAACTTTTGATTCATCAAAATGTCTAACTAATTTATCTGTAGTGCATATCAATCTCAGTAAAGGTGAGTCTTGTCCAAGGTAAAGTTACATTAGCACATTTGGGTTTACAGTTTTTGGAGATCTACAGATCTACAAACAGAGATGACGTCTCTATCTGTGTCTCTATGTCTGGAACATACAGATGCTTTTCTTCACTGTAGTGTTTCTTTAAACAATTTATGTGCACATGCTGGATAAATAAACATTCATATTTTGAGATGTAAATGTATTTCTATGCTTGTGTCTTATGCATGTTGTCATTTTAATGAAGAATGTTTTTATTGGAATCAGTCTTTACTGAAGAACTTATAAAGGACATTTAGCATTATAGAACTTTCTATTGCTATAAATTATATTTATAGTGGAAAAGGTATATTTTTAACATTTAGAAAAACATGTTCCTTTTAAAGGTATAGCTTAAACAGATATCGAAATTCAGTTTCAAGAGTTCACGTTTACTGGTAATCGTTTTAGAAGAATGAAATATAGTGCATATTTGGCGAGCTGTCTGGGGAGCGAGCCGGGAGAACGGCGGACTCTGAACCCTAGGGAATATAACCCTAGCGAGGGTGAGGGTTCGGCTCTTGGCTCGTTCGTTGACTGCCCCCCGGGTGGGGGGTGATTAAGGGATAAGGAGGAAAAGGGGAGGGGGAGGGGTGCGATCAAGGCTGGATGTGGGAATG
>JAUCMT010000114.1:4747120-4769846 GCA_032357475.1 Enteromius thamalakanensis
TGATGCCAGTGGACTGTACCAACCAACCACACATCTGGAAAACCCAGTGCAGGAAAGGAATGGGATTCCAGCAATAAAGAACAATGGACTGAATTCTGAAACAAGGGACAGGCCACATCTGGCTCAAGAATGAGGACAACTCAAAGACTCCTGCTGGATTTGTCAGTTCCTAATGGACATTTCTAATTTCTTTCTTTCCAGGAATATAACTACATTTACTGCAGGAGAATCCCTGAACAGATTCTACAGTTGGCTTCACATGCTACTTGCAAAACATGATGCCTTGGAACAGAAAAGAGACTTACAAAATGCCCAAATTCGAGTAAAAAGAGGCTTGTGATATGAAATAAATATTTCAAGACCATAAAACGAAATGAAATTATTAACTAAGGAATGAACTAAATTGGCATGAGTACAAAGTGGAGTATATTTCTAAAAACAAAACTGTAATTTTAGTACTTTTAAAAGGACAAAAGGGACCGCATGTTCAGCAGCACAGGAAATGGAATCTTCAGAACAGGAAGTCCTTGTCCCAGTGAGGGTACAGGCCAGTTTAGGCACATGCTGTCAGAGGCCCATGATGCACCTCCCTTGCACTAATGAAAGTGTCTTTTTCCTCCCTTTTAGCTCTCATATTCTCCACTCACCCATTTTTCTCTATTAGTGTTTCTCTCTCTCTTTGCTCTTCCCTCATCTCTTGCTCTCTCATAGGTACACCCGTAGTGTCTTCTAGAGAAAGCACGTTTTCATCATTTGCAGTTTCCTGCGATTGTTCTCTACTGGGCCAGCAGAGCCCCACCAGGGCCGTGGCGTTATCTGGGAAAAAGGTGGAATGTTAAATCACAGCCTTTCCTGTCTGTCAGCGGGAACCCCAGCCAAACACCACAGCCATAGACAGGGCCGCCCATGAACTCTGACCTTCAAAATGAAGCCCAGGGGAAGAGGCTGGTGCGTTTGCATCGCAGACCGCAATAATCCGCAGCTCTTAATAATTCTTCAACCAGGACAGAAAACGAATAAAACAGCCAACGGAATCATTTCTTTGAGGGATTTGCAGATGCGCAATGGATAGCGAATCCTTTTTAGGTCAAACTGGTTGCGTTGTTATCGATTGCGGCAAACACAGCGGTCATAAATAATATTAATTGTCTTCTTTTTTCAAATCGGACATACAAACGTCATCTGGTGAGAGAGGAATTCTCTAGCGTTGTGTGCGGGCAGTTTACAAACAGCTGCGGCGATGGAAAGCGGCTGTAACGCATTTACGTCTGTGATTCTTTCACGCACACACATTTGTGGCTGGCTAATATCGAGAACTCCACACCAGCAAGCCATCCAGTTTTTTTCTGCAATTAACTGAAGCTTTACTCACTGTCTGAGAATTTCCCACACTGCCTTTGGAGGAGAGTAACATGCACAAACATCCTCCCACTTTGGTTTTTTAATACAAGTACAGTTTACATATGCTGTCTGCTCTTTGTCTTTAGCACCGTCGTTCTTTCGAGACACTGGGTGGTAATAAGTCACCAAATTATGTAAGATTGGACAACCCTGACGCATTATTTGTTTTCATCGTTTAAGAGAAGACAGATGTTTAGAACTGGCTTGCGTTCAGAGCTCTTACAACATAACACATTCAATGTTCTGAGCTCCGCGGCATGGAAAGGACAGCATCAAAACATACAGCGCAAGGTGAACTCCTTGAAAGGGTGGGAAAAAATCCTTCCCAGAGTCCTTCGGGGCATTCAGAGTCAGGAAGGATAAGGAGGGTAGCTGGGAAAGGTTGAGAAGCTACAGACACACACACTTGCACGCATACACACGCACGCCGTGGCATGATGAAGGAGCCTTTTGCCAGTGTGTTGCCGTCATTGTGGGCGAGGCGTGAGGAAGGTCACGGGCCTGGCGGGATGGCTCAGCCCGCGCTGGACAGCCCGTAAAGTCTGCCCTGGGAATCGGGCGGAGATTGAACAGATTTAGCCGAGGCTATATTCACTTCCCCGGGAAACTAGAAATATTTACCTCCCTGTTGGGCAGTTGGGGGTGGGGTAGAGAGGGGTCTGGGTGGGGTTTTCACTGGAGACGGACTCGCTGACCCACTGCTTGTGTCTGCTGAAGTCACCACTACCTCAAGCAGGTCTTCGTCCTCCCAGATCCTTCAGGAATAATGATCTCCAACTCTCACTGAGCTTACCATATGTTGCTTCATGCTACGCTTTTATGGCATCCCAACAGTCATTGTTATTTGCAGGACTTTTCGACAGACCTCTTTGATTTATTTAACAAGGAACTCTGGTTGAGCTGCACTGAACAAAAAATTGGAAAGTTCAGTCTCCCACGTCGCTGGGATCTTTCATTTCTGCGCTGCACAATGATCTAAACTGTCCACAATACACAAGACGTGCACCACTAATTTGTTATTTAGCTTGGGCTTTATTCCACAACATTTTGCAGTACAGCATTTTACTAACCGACCCGAAACAGATCAAAACCCACCCACTGTTTTGGCTAAAATCTTCCTTTTTCTTCCAGAGGCACAATTACTAATTAGAGTGATAGAAAAACAGCTGCCTAACATTGAAAATTGTCATTTATTGAAATGCTAAATTCTACAGAAAATAAGTGCAAAGCTCAATGAAATTAGAAAAGAAGCACCACATGAATGAAAAAGTAACTGTAATTAACTTTGTTGAAAAAATTTTTATGTATGTTTTGATGCATGAGTGCTGGTTTGTGCTGGTTTAAGCTGGTCATGAGTTGAAGCTGGTCCTCAGCAACTATCTCCTCAGCACCAAACCAGCACATGACACAGCTAAGTACCAGCTCAAACAAGTCCAAGCCAGATCAAACCAGCAGCCATGCGTCAAAACATACCTGCACATGCTTATTTTTTCAATGTATGTGGGTGTGTACAGTTTTTTGTATTTGATAGTAGTATTTTAGGTTTCACTAACAAATTAAATAAAGTACTGTCAAAAAAAAAAAAAAACAGTGGTTTTGACCAATATCCTTCACGCTTCTTACAGTGCAGCTGCATAGTGTTCCCAGAATTTTGTGCTCATGCATGAAGAGCCAAACTTGAATCTGGGATAAGTCATGTCATTTACATTTATGCCAAAGCAATCTGCGTTCAAGGAACACTTCACTTCATGAATTGGCATAACTACTGTATTGCCACGCTGCACTGTTTGAGCTACAGTTCCTCGTGGCCTTCTCACCTTGCACCCAGATGAAACCTTCTCAAAGCTTTGGACAGCATTCTGACAGTTCTTGTATCTTTGAGTTCTCTCATAGATACAAATAAACATTCTTTCAGTTATTTAAGTAGAATGTTCATTTAGAGTTATTTGGTCTTCAATAATGTTTTAAAACATTACAAACAGTCTCACAGCAATTAGTACATATTTTACGAGTTGCCAGTTCATATGAATTTGTACGAATTACCTACTCCTAACCCCGCCCCTAAACCGACCCGTCACTGGGGTTAAGATGAATCAGACAAAATCGTACAAGTAAGGTCGTACGAATTTGCAAGATGTTGCCACCTTGTACGAATACGTATGAATTGATCATGAGACTGTATTGAAGATTACCACAAAAACATTAGAAATTAATTGTTTGTTTGTTTATGGAGCATTTTCATGGAACATTTTATTGGCCATTAAAATATTGCAACATGTTTCAGAAAATAAATCTTTTCCTATTATTTGCAAAATGATAAATTATTTGTATAATAATTTTAATAGAATAAAAAACAATGTTTTGAATGTTCATAGAACATTCAGAAATAACATACTCATAACTTAATGGGAATGTTCTCTTTTTTTCTTTTTTTTTATATCTTAGCTGGGTACTTGTTTTTGTTAGTTCTCAAAAAGTCAATAAGTCAATTATAAAAAAATAGAAACTATTCAGTAAGTTTTAAACCAGCAATCTTATTGTAAAATAAACCCTTCCTTAAATGAAAGACAATTATATATATTTTAATTTTACAGTGTGTAAAAATTATTAATCTTTTAAATTCTTATTGAACTGAATATGTATATATGTGTATGTATATTGGGCCTGTATATATATAATAATTATATATAATTAATACATTGACTTGCAAAATGTGGCTAATCCTTCTTACAAAAGGAAAAATGTCTTTATTTTGTATAATTTTCATATAACATAAAAACATGTTTATGTAATTTGTGTATGCTAATTAAAACTCATTTTAATTAATATAGTATCTAAGCACATACAATTTGTCAGACCTAATACAGACACAATTCTGTAAAAAAAAAAAAAAATCTCTCAAGTTTTTTTTCTACCCCTAATCACTCCCTGGTTCCCCTTTACTCCAAGTTTGAAACACCTGCCGCAGTCTACATCATACAGAACACACACAGCCAGTGCCTCGGGCTGAAGGCTGGCTCACGAGCCGTCTGTCACTGGGTGGTTGAGTGGGTGTGCGGCTGCTGGGTTTACGTGACCTGACCAGCGCCTGTGCTCTGCTCCGGGTTTGAGAGCATGGAAGAGGGCCAGATGACTTGGAGTGTCTGAGCCAGATGTCCAGATGTTCCCGCTTGTCTCTGGTCCTCCTCTCTCACCTCTCCAGATAAGAACAACCATCTGATGTCAAGACATTGTAAGAAATGTTGCTCTGCGAATGGAGAATTGATTCCGAGTCAAAAGGGATGATATGACTATGGAAACAATAAACTAAAGGATAAGTTGTCAAGTCTATCTTTATGTACCATTTATTTAATTCATTGTGACAAAGATGGAAAGCCAAAAATTTTTTGTGAAGCATAAACTGGGGAAATCCATTCCTGGAGAAATATTGTGGCCAGGAAACAATAGGAGCAGAAACAGAGAGATTAAAAAGATGAGCTGATAATTCACCCGCAGTCCTGCTCAGGGACAGAGATGGTTCAAGACAAGTTCAGTACAGTGGAAATTTCCACCTTAATTTAGTCCGTATGGAGAATTTTCTGTCAAACCTTACGTTTTTACAGGTATATTGATACAGCTGCTCTCTGTGATTCTATGGGCACATATCTGCATTAGATCTTAGCTTCATTTGAAAGAGGCCAAAGAAAAGAAAACAGGCAATGAAAACTTTGAGCAGCACTGTAGGGCCGAGCTGCTTCCTTTGATTCAGTGATACTATCCTCTTGTGTTTGCTCTGGGCGAAATGGCACCTTGCAGCGGGCGTTTGTTCAAAAGGTTGTTCACACACTTCCCTGCTCTTGAGGGAGCACTCAGGAAGTAAGCATTCCAGATGGAAACCCACGACTCACAAGCACTTGATGATCCATCAACGTGCGTCAAGCATTAACACGAACAGCCTCTTCTTTAGATCCCAGATAAAAATCTTGCGCCTTTGGGATTTTGCCCATTTCTTTTTTTCCCTGCATACTTGTTTACATTAAAGAACCTGTTTTTAGACACTTTTAGACCAAATATTTTTTACATTAATATTTTATATATTTTTTTAGATTTATGTATTTTTTAAAATGGCTTAAAGGTATTTATTTTTTAAAGCAAAACAATTTTTCTTTTTTTTTTGGCTTTTCACTAAATTACCAAAGAAATATATGACAAAAACAATTTGGCCAGACTCAATTATATATACAATTTTATCCTTTTCATTGTTGTCACTGCACAGCACTACAGCTAAAATACATTTACAGAATTAAAAATTAAAAGCATTTCTCTAAAATATTAACAATTAGTGATGATTAATAACATTTGTAAAAATTTAATTTATTTGTGTACCATTAGTTGTAATCCAAAGGAACCAATTTTTTTTCCTCTGAAATATTCCCCAGAATACATTTCCAATACTGAAATGTCTGTACCTCTGTAAACAGGCTAACAACAAAACTTTATTATGCATTATTGTGCACAGCGATGCTGTTTCCAATCCTAGCCTATAATCTCTGTGTTACTGGAGACTTTCCAAAGATCGCTACACTGATCTGTCCACATGTCCCTATGTTAATAGTGTACTTTGCCAAAATTTTAAATAGACCAGGTTTCTAAAAATGTGTGTGTGCCTGTACGAGAGCCCAGGAGAAAGCAAAGCAGAAAATGAGGTTTTTGTTGGTGCTGAATGGGGTGGTGACCCTGTAACATGTGCTGAATGAACCCTTACCCCTTTCTCTTCCTGTGCTGGTCCTTCCTCTAAAAAAACAGAGATCACACCATATAAGAAACGAAAGGTGAGGAGACGAAAAAGAAATAAACATAAAGCCCTCGAAAGGTCACTTTTCTGGGTGTAACCGCCAGCGAGTCTAAATGGCGCTGGTTTATAGGATGAGCTGTGTATACCCTTGTTGGTTTTGCCAGACCCGACTTATCAGAAGTGTTGTCAATATTCCAAATAGATAGATTTATTAATGGAGGCAGGGAGCTTCTCTCTCAGTGACACACATTTTTCATTTCTATCCCTATTTTAAACACTTGTGTATTAAAAATTGCGGCAAGCTCAGTGTGTGTGATGGGAGGGGGTGAAATGGCTGTGCTGGGAGGAAAGCTCCATTATGATCCGCATGATTTAGAGGCATTGATTTAGTGTTCACTTACAGCATGGCTGACACAAACAGGAATCAGGGATCACAGCTCTCTTCCTGACCCTCCTCTCTTAACTCTTTCAGTACTTTCTCTCACTGTCGCTCTCTCTTTCTCTCTGTTCCTCTCTGTCCTGCTCACCACCATTTTAATAGTGGCATGGTGAAGCTACAGTTTAAAATGAAATTGCATAAAAAAAATACTATATATTAATCCGAAGTTAAATAATGAAACCATTTTAATAAATATTATATAAAAATTATGATCAAGATTTCATAAAAAAAAAAAAAAAACTGCATCAAGTTAGAAGGTTTTTTTATCATAATGCTTCAAATGGAATATGAGATGTGTGGTGTGTGAAGAAAACAAACAGAAATCAAGTTAAATTTAACTTGAGAGGATAATCATTTTATTAAATAATTTCCAATCAAACTGTAGTTTTGGCAACTTATGCTATAAATAAATAAAACCTCAGCTATGAAATTAGCCTTAGCAGGGCAAAGGATCCATCTTAAATCTAAATTATTTACTTGATATATTTATTTTAAGTAAATAATTGATATAAATTGTTGTAAAAACTTAATATTTTTCACAAGACTTTTTAATATAATTAAGTAAACCGAGGAATAACTTTTTGGTATTGTTTGTAATATTTCAGAACAAACACTTGCTCAAATTACGTACAAGGTTTAGGTTTATTTGATTGTCCATACATCAATATGTCAATGCATAGTTGTTTATTAGTATTCTAAAACTCATCAGGGCTTAGAGTGTCCACAGTTTTACCAGTTTTAACAATGTTATCTCATACGACCAATCCGTACGTATTTTACGAGGTGGCTAATTCGTACAAATCCTAATGAACTCACTTGTAGAAAATTCATACGATTTTTGCTAAATACAAACAAATTCATATGAATTAGCAACGATTTAGCAAAAAATTTACAAATTTACTATTAGCCACCTATTAAAATATGTATGAATTGCTTTGAGATCAGGCTGGTTTCAAACTGGATTAGTTTTTAATACCCACTTTTTACTCTGGGTAAGCAACATCACCTCCAGTGATCAAGTCTCCAAGTAGACCCAGAAAGCTTTTAGATGCATTCCATTTCAATATAATTTAAAATTTCCCAAGTGTGTCAGCAAGTTAAATGTTCCCAACTAATATTCAAACAAGTCATCCGACCACAACGTGTTGATGCGCTTGTGTAACCCAGTGTTGGGAAAGTTATTGAAATCATCCCGCGTCTGGCTCCTCCGAGGGAATGGTGTGATGTCAACACTTTTGCATGTACGCAAGCTACGTCAGAGGTGATGAAAAGACTTTACTACAGTTTGGGAACAGGCAACTGACTCAGGATTTGGCTGGTTGACGGCTGGTCTGTATCCACTTTTTTTCCCCAAAGACAGACACTCAAAAGTATATTATGGTTTATATCAGTATATGTTTCAAGACAGATTCTTTGGGGGGTTGTTGGATTATATATTTTTTCCTTTCTGCAGCTCTTCATGGCACAGCTCATAAGAGGAAGGGTTTAGGCAGGGTTGCCAAGTCTGTGTAACAAAACCAGCCCAATTGCTACTCAAAACTAGCCCAATCACAGCCCAAACTAGTTCAATAACACTCTGACTATCAGAATTGCTACAATGTGGGTCAAAACCTCATGTTCTGAGGAGCAAGCTGTTAATTTAACCTGCAGATTAAAAATCGATGTGTGGCAACTTGGAGTTGGCAACACTGGGTTTAAGACATATTAGGGCGTATTCTTGAGCTCCCATCAACCAATCAGCATTATCATGATGTCAGAGTAATCACATGGCATTTATGGTTTAGGAGGTGATTGATTCAAAATGTCACCAAAAAATCCAGTGTGCAAATGTGTTTAAAATACTTTACATTATCATGCTTGCAAAAATGTTTGCGCTGTAATTAGATTGATTGATATACATGACCAACCCATTTGAGATGATAATTCTTGGCTTGGCAGGGTCTGCTTTTTTTTTTTGTGTTTCCACAGCATGTTTTTAGACTGTTTTTTAGACCAAAGGAGACCAAAACACTCTGTCCTGTAGTCATTGGGGATTTACAGCACAAACACCAAATCCAGGTGCCTCGGTTTTCTATCGTGGACACAGATTCAAGCTTCCCACGTCACATTTCATTTACTATATAATAAATTCCATGCATTATAAATGAAAACACATGAAATCAGTGGACAGATGAAAGGACAAAAGGGTACATTGATTGAAATGGATGGGAATCTCACGGGCAATAAAAACAGGCGTTGTCACACAGAAATGCCTAAAGTGATATGTGCATTATGAAGCATGCATGGGTCAACAGATGTTTTGATGATGTAATCCATTACAAACTACTTCACGTACGGGTGGAATCTGCAGAGTGATTGGAGAGCAGTTTGTCATTCTCCAGCACAATGATGCAGCAGCACTGCAGTTTGTTTTCTTTATGACTGTTTAGACACTTCAAAATATATCAGCCTGGCGATACAACGTGAACATACATATTTGCAATCCTCACAAATTAGATGCAACATCTGAATTTGTGGTAAAATTTTACTACTGGTAAATGAAAGGATAATATATGGTTTGCAAGTATTTGTGTCAATACAGCTTTAGCCTTTGTTCACATGTGAACTGTCTAATGATTTATGATTGCGCAACAGAGCAGCAGCTTTGGTGCCTTTGTCTTTTGTACCATATCAACACATATTGCACATGCAGAAGCTCACATGATAGACTGAACGTTCTGCGCACAAATCATGATCTCCCACTGCAAGAGTCTAATATGAACCAGTGATGTGGGATGCGAGGAGAAGGAAGGCAATAGTGCTTTAGAAATGTGGAAGGAATCACTATGAGCAAGCTGAACCCCAAGGCACATGGTGTGTTATGGATCTCAGAGGGCCTTTAGATGACAGTAGATATAAGTGAGATTCTAAAGACCAGCAGGAGAAAGACGTTCAGACGTTTTTTGATGATCATTATCTGTGTCACACTGAAATTGAGATTGAAATAATCTGTTTGTTGTTTAAAATGGGAGTTCCCTGCATGATAGTAATGATGACATGTGTTGAGGCCACTTCCCAATTGCTTTACCAAGCAATTACCATTATTATTGCACAGATGCCTTGAATACTTGATTATGATTGCTTAGTCTCAACATTCTGCTGTCACAAGCAGTTGTGGTATTTTTGACAAAAACATTTTTCGAGCCCATTATAATTTCTGACATTACAACATTTCTGATAAATGCCTGCCAGAAGAACGAGATTATCATAAAACCTGAAAATCATTTTCCTTGATATTACAGTAATCATGATGTATGTTTTCTAGAATATCTGTTCATCTGTGAAAAGATTCATTTTCATTCAGTCAGTTTCCACACTGAAGGTGTAATGGGATATTTGATCAAAAACAAAACAAAAAAGTTCACTGCACTCAAAACTAGTAAATGCCTTTTGAAATGTCTGTTCATTTGTGACCCTGGTCCACAAAACCAGTCATAGGGGTCAGTTTTCTGAAAATGAGATATATACATCAACTGAAAGCAGAATAAATAAGCTTTCCAATTATGCTTGTTAGGATAAGATAATAGTTGACTGAGATAAAACACCTTTAAAAGTTTTGATTAAGGAAGAAAATGTACAAAATATCTTCATGGAATATATGATCTTCACTTAATCTCCTAATAAATATTTATAATATCGGCCCATACAATGTATTTTTGGCCTTTTCTAATATACCATGCTAGTGCTACTTATAATTTTATTGTTTTCATGTCCAGGGTCACATTTGTCAGCGAATCACGCTTGAAGTCTGCACGTTTTGAATGACCCACTTCTGCTGGAGATATGCAGATATTCATAACAGTATCAAAAAAAGAGTATCAAAATTTAAAGACGAGTGACTACTGATGAATGACTAGAACCTGCTCTAAAGTTAATCTGCAATTAATACTTTTACCTTTCTGTAGACTAGATAACAAACATATTTAGCATCAGTGTAACATGTTTAAACGGTATATTACTCTTAAAATGTTTACTGTAAAAAACCTGATATTACAGTGAACAGGAGGCGCAGTAAACAACAGAGACCCAATGGCGCCATCTAGCGGTGGCACGCATCTACAGTTTTTGAGAGTAGCTTGTTGCTATAGAAACACCAGATACAATAGCAACACCTTATTCGAGACAAAGTTTCCGAGTGCCTGCCAGCCAACGTGTTGATGTAACGACTTAAAGTTTTTATGTTACGTCTAGAGACTAAGAACATACGTAACGTTAAATGCGCGTATTTTAATCGAAATTTTGTTTAAAATGTTCCGGAAAACAATGTGGAGGAAAGCAGTGAGTGATGCGGTCAGCTCACATCAACATCGAGCCATGAATACCACCATATTTATTCTCAAAGAGTTTGGACCGATTGGATTTCTACTGAAAGAGGATGGGGACAGCAAACATTATAAAGTAAGCTTGCGGGGCTTTGTTGTTGTTGTTTAATTATGTTTATAATATCTTTTGTGCACATTAACAATGCAATTTCTTATTTAAGGTGTGTTTGGGCGATCCACACACCTGTACCTGCCCCACATTTCAGAAAGAGAAGGATCTCTGTACACACATCTGCTGGTAAATAAATGCTTCATGGTTTTTGCTAATTCTTTTTTTTGTGTGTGTGTATTGACGTCTGGGCTAAGGGTTCAACAATACAATCTGCATGACAGGCTTTTGAAAAGTAGCCTAAATAAATAGCCTAGGCATTTTAGAAACGTTTTAGTGTTAGTTAAACTAACACTAAACACTAAACACTAAACTAAAACTTTGACAGCTGGAAATAGATGAAAAAACACATACACAGTTTGCATGTTGAGATATCATCTAACTTTACCTCATGCCTTACTTCTCCATTTTATTCTAGGATTTTAATGCGTAAATTTCGACTGCCACAAGATCATGAATGTAAGTACTCAAAAAGGTGTAGGCATCATCGTCAAACAATCATTTTCTACTAATAATACTACCTGTACAATAAAATCTGTGCCACAAGTGTCATTCTGGTCATTTGTTCTGTTTCAGACTGTTTCCAGTACGGTCTTGTGGAGAGACAGATCCTAGAGCTGTTACAAGGGCTTCATGTGACCAAAACTATGTCTGCTAATGACAGGACGAGCTCAGAGCAATCGTTACCTGAGCCTAGTGAGGAAGATGGAAGCATCAGACAAAAAGACATCGAAAAAGATGATGTATGTCCGATCTGCCAAGAGGAACTTTTGCTGAAAAAATTGCCTGTAACCTATTGCAAGTAAGAGAATTATTCAGAATTTATCTTATAAAGGAAATTAAATGGATACTAATTTAATATACAGTATAGGCCAAAAATTTGGACACGGCTTCTCATTCAATGTGTTTTCTTTATTTTCATGACCATTTACATTGGTAGATTCTCACTAAAGGCATTCAAACTATGAATGAACACATGTGGAGTTATGTACTTAACAAAAAAACATCTTTTATATTTTAGTTTCTTCAAAATAGCCACCCTTTGCTCCGATTACTGCTTTGCACACTCTTGGCATTTTCTCGATGAGCTCCAAGAGGTAGTCACCTGAAATGGTTTTCCAACAATTCTTGAATGAGTTCCCAGAGGTGTTTATCACATGTTGGCCCCTTTGCCTTCACTCTGCGGTCCAGCCCACCACAAACCATCTCGATTGCGTTCAGGTCCGGTGACCGTGGAGGCCAGGTCATCTGCCGCAGCACTCTCCGTCTTGGTCAAATAGCCCTTACACAGCCTGGAGGTGTGTGTGGGGTCTTTGTCCAGTTGAAAAATAAATGATCGTCCAACTAAATCCAAACCGGATGGGATTGCATGTCGCTGCAGGATGCTGTAGTAGCCATGTTGGTTCAGTGTGCCTTCAATTTTGAATAAATCCCAAACAGTGTCACCAGCAAAACACTTCCACACCATCACACCTCCTCCTCCATGCTTCACAGTGGGAACCAGGCATGTGGAATCCATCCGTTCACCTTCTCTGCATCTCACAAAGACACAGCGGTTGGAACCAAAGATCTCAAATTTGGTCTCATTAGACCAAAGCACAGATTTCCACTGGTTTAATGTCCATTCCTTGTGTTTCTTGGACCAAACAAATCTCTTCTGCTTGTTGCCATTCCTTAGCAGTGGTTTCCTGGCAGCTATTTGACCATGAAGGCCTGATTCGTGCACTCCTCTTAACAGTTGTTCTAGAGATTGGTCTGCTGCAAGAACTCTGAGTGTCTCTGATCTGAGCTGCTGTTAACTTGTGATTTCTGAAGCTGGTGACTTGGACGAACTTGTCTTCAGAAGCAGAGGTTACTCTTGGTCTTCCTTTACTGGGTCGGTCCTCATGTGAGCCAGTTTCGTTGTAGTGTTTGATGGTTTTTGCAACTCTTGGGGACACAATTAGTCTTTGCATTTTTTGCAATTTTCTGTTTCTGCCATAATATGAATTTTAACAGTTGTCTAATAGGGCGTCGGCTGTCGGCTGTGTAGTAACCTGACTTCTGAACAACACAGTTGGTCCCAACCCCATTGATAAAGCAAGAAATCCCACTAATTAACCCTGATAAGGCACACCTGTGAAGTGAAAACCATTTCAGGTGACTACCTCTAGGAGCTCATCAAGAGAATGCCAAGAGTGTGCAAAGCTGTAATCAGAGCAAATGGTGGCTATTTTGAAGAAACTAGAATATAAATGATGTTTTCAGTTATTTTACCTTTTTTTGTTATGTACATAACTCCACATATGTTCATTCATAGTTTTTATGCCTTCAGTGAGAATCTACCAATGTAAATGTCATAAAATGTAAATGTCAATGTAAATGTGTCCAAATTTTTGGCCTGTACTGTATTTGTAAAATATGTAAATATATGTTGCATTTAATTATAAATATTGTAATAAAAAGCAAGTGAATATATATGTTTCATAGCTGAAATGTTTAATTAATTATGCATTAATTTTAAGATTCAGTTGTGGAAACAACATCCACATTTCCTGCATGAAGGTATGGGCTGATCATCAAACAAAGAGGGACCCACGTGGCCTGCTTAAGTGTCCACTCTGTAGGGAGGACTTTGGTACTTTAAAGCAGCTGATTGAACAGGTACGTTATTCCAAGATAGTTAAATAAATTTACTTTCTTACCCTTTGTTTAATCTTAAATCGACTCAGGTTTAAATGTTTTTTTTTTCTTTGACAGGTGAAAAATGCAGGTGAACTGTTAACCACCTATGAGAAGGACTGTTTGGACAAACATCTGGGTGTTATGTGCAACAGCTGCAGGGTTTGTCCAATCATCTGCAAATGTTTCAAGTAGGCATCTATAGGAAAAAGCATATCTATTTGATTAAATATACAGTAAAAACAGTTGTATTGTGGAATATTATTGCAATTTTAAATGATTTTCTAATATATTTAAAGGAACACTCCACATTTTTTGGAAATGGGTACATTCTCCAACTCCCCCAGAGTTAAAAAGTTGAGTTTTACCGTTTTTGAATCCAATCAGCGATCTCTTTTAGCATAGATTAGCATAGATCTTTAAATAAATGTTTTGACAATAACATAGTCTCGAGTGGATCACTGGACGAATTGCCCACAGCTGTTAGCAATCAGCTAATCATTCCCCAGTTACGATCGCCCAATCAAACCAGTTCCAAAGCACTATAAAAGCACAAGCTTCCCATTCATTCCCATCTCGCTTTTGCAAAACCCCTTCTCCTCCCCTTCTGCCTCCCTCTAACTCAACTTCCCACTCCAGGGGCAGCCGGAGATCGAGCCGGACGCTGAGCCCTTACCCTCGCTAGGGTTCTAATCGCTAGGGTTCAAGTCCACCGTTCTCCCGGCCCGCTTATAAACTTATGAGGAAGCGTGAACACTTGAAATCAGATTAGACCATAAGCATCAATGTTTTAATATTGAAAACTTGACTCTTCTGTATTTACATTATGTACTAAGCCTGATGGAAAATGAAAAGTTGCCATTTTCTAGGCGGATATGACTAGGACCTTTACTCTCATTCCGGCATAACATTCAAGGAACTTTGTTGCCGTACCATGCACAGGCGCAGTGATCAAAAACGGTAAAAGAAGTGGAGTGTTCCTAGGCAGCTTGTTTCTGATTTGAAAAAGCAGAATTTTCCACAGCCAGTTCTCCAGTGTCATAATTCAAATTCAACATTGAAAACAGTTACAAATAAGCATTGCTTATTATTCTTGTGATGCATTTTTTACGGCATTCTTTGATGAATTGAACCTTCAAAAGAATATGATTTATTTTACATAGAATTTTGTATTTGTAACAGATTTGTAACTGTGAACTGTTTCGGTCAGTTTAATTCATCTTTGCTGAGTAAAAGTTTTAGAATTTCAAAGCTTTAATTTCTCTAAAAGAAAAACCCTGAGCCCAAATATTTGAACCGTAATCTATATATCCACATTCCGACTTATTATGGATTGGAGTGTCATTTTTAATGCCTTAAATCTGATATTCACAGATGCACAGAGTGCAGTTATTTCCATCTGTGTGAGGACTGCTTTAAGAGAAATGTCCATCCACAACATTGCTTCATGGTTCGAATGGTGAGTTTAAGATTAACGTGAGCAGGACACATACTATTCATAACTGCAGAATGTAGTTATTTATTGCATATATTGTGGCACCATCACACAATATAAGGAACATAATTATTAAATGGATTAATTTATTAATTATTAATTTATTTATTAAATTAAATGGATGTTTAGGTTGTTACAGTGATTGATGTGTAGTAAATAATTACTGATAGAATTTAGAGGTTAATAAAGCTGTTCTAATTGTGCAGAAAAGAGGTCAGCCATGGCAGACAGTAGAACCTCACACCTATGAGGACATACAGAAAATGGAAAACCACTCAATGGATAGTAGGTTCGTCTGTTCGTCAGTTCCAAACTTTTCTTGCGGGGACATTTACTGGGACATATTACTCTATTTTATTCTACATTACAGCTCCAGCAGCATACCTGGTGTGACGTGTGATATCATCCCGAACTATGTAATGAAGAGTTTGCCGATGGTGAGAGTTAGAAAGGGGTCCAGACTGCTTTATCCAGGTGTTCAGTGTAGAATCTGCCTCTCCAGATTTCAACTGGGTCAGCATGTCAGAACCCTGCCCTGCAAACACAAGGTAAGACTTCTCAAATTCATCTCATTCAATTTGTGTTGAATACTGAAAAAGCTTTAATATCTTTTTAATTATCTATTTTCTTTCTTTCCTGAACCTGATCCAGTTCCATACTGGCTGTATTGATACATTGCTCCACAAGTCTAACTGCTGCCCACTGGACTGGCATGTCATCTACAATCCTCTTATGTGGAATCCCAAAAGTGGCAGAAAAGAAAGATCCCTGGTTTCATCTAATGCTGTTCTGAACAAGCCTACTGATGACCAGATCTCAGAGTTCTTTCTACCAGGTATTGGTTTGCGTGTAAAAAGAGGCAATGCTCCATCTCAGTTGAGAAGAGTAACATCTGAACCAAGGTATTCCAGTCCTTCCTCTGTGGATTCACTCAGTCAGGGATTTCAGGATATCTGCATCAATAGTTCCCACATAGAACAATATACCAGAATGTCCAACATGAAGCAGATATATGCAAAAGAACACCATAGAAGCTTATCAGTGGGGAAGGCAATAGTTGCACAAAGGAGAGAGTCTTTCTCAGATAGGCCCTCAGCATTTAGTCTAAATTGTTTGAACGTCCAGTCAGCTTTGGCCGGAAAACAGAATGACCAGGAAGGACTCACTGTGGGCATTAATGGATCTTCCAGCATGACTCCAGCTTTCGGCAGGATCAGACCACTAAGGAATGGTCACTTAAGACAGCGACCACGGCCAAACAGGGTGGATGTGAATGATCTTCATCTCTAGATGACAAACAGTCCTGTCAATATTATACTTGTGAGAAAACAAGAGTAAAAGTGAACAAATATGCGTTAAAAAAATGGTAGCAAGTTGCTTTAAGGGTGTTTCGGTTACTTTTACAGTACAGGAAGCAAGAATTTAAGACACTCAAATGTGTAATATTAAAATTAAACTTTGACTATAACGTTAAAAACCAGAAGCACCGTGAGGAAGGCTCATTTTAATGTAATTGTACTGCAGTCACAGAGTCTTTAAATTCAAAATTAACAATGCGTGATCTTTGCTGAAAGCAAAGGTAAAGACAGGCCATTTGTGACATTTATGTTGGTATAAGAGAGTACTTTATTGTTGTCTTTTACATTTGTAAATTATTTAATGTTCATTTATATAGTTAAAAATCAAAAATAAAATGTATACTTTCATTAATTCTAGGTACATAAAACTCGTAAGTATTCTTTTTTTGGTCAAGTACCTTTATTAAATGTGCACAAAAAGGCAGATTACAAGCTGTACTTTAAAGCATCCAGTAATGGCTCATGAGCCGTTTAAATCAGTGTTTTGAGAAATCGTCAAAATATATTACAATTAATTAAATAATAAATGCTACGATACAACGTAAATTACATTAAAACATTCAGCTGACACAATGCAATTTCTCCTCAGTCATAGTTCATTTAAAATCTCAAACTCAGTTTGCCATCTTAGTTCAGATTTGCTGCCTGTCAACAAGAAGCTAGTGCTTTACTGTAACTGTCAATAAGAATTAAACAGTTCCAAATAATTGTTAAAAATAATAAAGCTAAAATTTCCAACACATTCAATACATGAGTTGATAATGGTTTGTTGCCAATTTGTGAAGTAATATTTCACACACAAAACACATTAGCACAAGAAACATCTTAATATGCGAGGTTTATGACCCGTACAGCTGTGCTTCCAAAACTGGCCTTGGTAAACCATAACCTGAGGCATATCGTCAATGTTTTTGGGTACTACATTCTTACACATGAAAACATTAAATGACAAAAGCATCACAATGGACAGCATGCAAATGTGACTAGCAATAATACATTAAATAAGTACAGTGCGTTAAAACAGCATATGACCTTATAGGCCTAAGTTGCTCCCTCAGAAAACTCTTTTGCAACACACTGGTGCTCTTTCTGAATTGGAGAATATATAGTGCTTAGCTTGACAGTGCTCAGATTATTTTATAATTGTTTATGGCACTGTGTGGCAGTTCCTTGCGTTACATTTCAATGTCTGTGGAACTGAACTGAAGAACAAAAACTGAGTCAAGAGATACAAATTGATACCATTTAAACTGTTTTTTTAAGACTCACTAGAAGAGCATTGTGGGTACAAGCATTGTGCTCACAGGGCAACAAATGTTTAAAAAATATACATATATATATATATATATATACATACACATATATAGATATATATATACACATATATTATATATATATATATATATATATATATATATACATATGTACTTTTGAAGGTAAACAAATATGTTCTTTCAAAGAAGTTTGTAAAAACATTGTACAGTGTGGCTGGGAAATTGTGTACAAATAAACTGCTGACAAGATGCTGGATACAGCATAGCCACAGGAATCAACTTTGAGCTATGGCAGGTAAGCCAGGCAATTTAGTTTTATTCATTCTTCCTGATGTTTATGTTTATAAGGCAATTTGATCAAAACCATTTTCAGACACCAACAAGTTACGGCTACACACAGGTTATTCTGTTAGTGCTTTGTTTGGGGTCTCTCCTCCCTCATGTGTCGAGATGTCTTCTTGTCAGGCTTCTTGTCTCGAACCTTCCGCAGTCTCCTTGGCGGAGGGGTAGATTTGGACTCGCTAGAGGTGTCCGCTGCATCCCTGTCCTCTGGGATGTTTGGAATGGCTGCACTACTGCCTTCCAGGGTGTTCCTCAGGGATGTGTCCTCGGGACTCCCAATTTCACTGCTGCTCAAGTCCTGCTCTTGATTTCCACTTATTTTAGCCATGCTTGAGCTTGAAGGTTCCTTGCTTTTCCTCAGAGGCTGCTGCAGCTCATTCATGTCCACTCCAGAGTCCAAGCTTGTGTCATTGCTGCTGCCTGGACGATGTCTTCCCTGAAGCTCAATCACAGAGTGACGGACCTGGGCTGCTGGTTTACCATCGAGAGACACAAACCAGGCCCGGGGGGGGTGAATGGACGGCTTACCTTTGGAGAGCTCCAGCAAGGTTTGCTCTGATATTCCCTGGAGTTCCCCCCGGAATGGCCCCATTCCGGCTGCTTCGTTCAAAGTTCCTGGGACAGATACGGATTCCAACAGATGACTGTAGCGGCCCCATAAACCTGGGTTGGCAGCAGCAGCTTGTGCTCCTTCCAGAGCCTGCTGCTCGTCGCTGTCCTGCTGGGGAACCTTAGGTAGTGTCTGAGTGAAACTGTCTTTTAAGTTGCGCTCCGTCTGAGCGCCATGCTCCATGCCATTCCGTGGGAAAGTGGCAGATCTACTTCCTGATGGGTCAGCTTGTCCCTGGGAAGTGAACAACTCTGGGGCCGGTACAATTGCCACAGACTGGTTATAGATGTGGAATAGCTTGTCTTTGAAAATTACATTCTCCGAACCATTCTGCCAAGAGCCATTCTGTTCAGATTTTTTCCGTAGCTTTTCAACTTCATCACTATTAACATAGAGATTAGACACTGGGGCTCTGAAACTTTCTAATCCCACAGCTCCAATATTCTCGTACAGATTGCCTGCTGGCCGGCCAACATTTTCCACATAAATGTTGTAGCTGGCTTGGTGTCGTGGTGAGTCCGATGCATCATGGCCGATGGCTCTTGCAGCTAGAGAGTAAGACCGGTCCCCATTATGAAAGAAAAGCTCCTGAGCCTCATCAGAGTTGGTGGAAGTGGTCTGGTCTTTCTTCAGTACAGTAAGCCTGGTGGAATTCCATCGCCTTCTTCCAGCCTCATGGTTTAAATCTCTGTAAAACAAGATGGGAAAGAACATATTTTTGCTACTTATTTTCATAATTGCCATTCACATGAAATTAATGTTTAAACATAATTTCGAGAGGATCGCTGAAAAGAGTAATCATACACAGCTGATGGCCCTTTTCCTAATCATCCCTTGTTCACTCGCACCCAATCAAGCCATTTGCCCTTCACTACAAATGCTCCCAGATTTTCATTCCCTGCTTCCCTCTTTCGTGCATCCCTCCTCCACCCCTTCTCCTCCGTTTTCCATTTATTTCACGACTTTCAGGGGGGCAGACGGTGAACAAGCCGAACGCCGAACTCTTGTCCACGCTAGGGCTCCGTACATTAGGGTTCGGAGTTCGCCGCTCTCACGGCTCGCTCCCCAGACAGCATGCCAAATTTGCTTATTATTCATTATGAGGAAAGCGTGAACTCTTGAAAATAAGTTAAAAGGATTACTCCACCCCAAAATCGAAATCACTTACCCCATGTTGTTCCAAAACGTGTTAAAGCTTTGTTCATCCTCGGAGCACAATATATTATATATATTCTGGATGGAAATTGGGAGTCATGACTGCTAAGTAATAAAAGCATCATCAGAACAGTCCATCTGCAATTAGTGGTTTAATCGGGATGATATGAAACAACAAGAATACTGTTTGTATGCAAATAAAATAACAACATTCAACCGTTTGTCTAATCTGTGTCTCTCCACACCACTATTTTGGAGAATATCCACTGAACGCAAACAGTGTGTGATCTTCTGTGTCAGCTGTGCCACAAGGATACACTGTTTTTGTTCAAGTCGGTGAAACAGAGAGACACGGACGAGAAGACTTGTTGAAAAAAGCCATTATTTTTATTTTCTTTGCACACAAAAAGTTTTCCTGTCACTTCATAACATTCGGATTGAACCACTGTTTGTAGTTGGACTATACTGACGATGTGTTTTATCCTTTTCTAGACAGTGTTTATTATTTGGCAGTCAAAAGCCTCCCAGTTTTCATCCAAAATATCTTAAATTGTGTTATGAGGACAAAATCAAGCTTTCATTGGGTTTGGAATGGCATGGGGGGTAAGTGAATAATGACAAAAATTTCATTTTGGGGTGGAGTTAACCTTTAAGATTAAATATTCAAGTTAGGCAATACAGTGTTACTCCTTGGTGTTTTATAATAAAGTCATACATTGATTGCATGGCTGAATAAGCTCTTACCTGCAGTGAAAAACAATCACAGATAAAAATCCAATGGCTATCACAAGAGTTCCTCCCAAGATACCCACAAGAAGGTATGTGTGGTAGGAAATGAAATCCATTGAGCTTGCGAGCCCCATATAACCTAGATTTACCCAAACATAAATCTGATTAGAGGGCTTCACATGACCAAAAGAAGATATGGATTTCAGTCTTAAAGTAAGTAATGAAAGAGAAATGTTTTTAATTGATATTCATTGATGATGATGATGATGAGTGAGATTTTACAATACGTATGTTAATTATCTATCTTAAATATGCCTGATTCTTACCTGACGATGGTGGTGGTGCAGCAATCCAGTTACCAAGTTGAGGTGCTACGTAATTCCAGACTAGGCCGTTTGTTTCCATCTGAACAGTGCCTAAACCTTTATTTACCCAAGTACCTGTGATAAAATATATGCAATAAAAGCATGAAGTTTCTACTTAAAGTTTTTTGCAATCGCTAGGACTCAATAACTTTTACAAAACAGTTCTCCAATCCAACTTTAAGCAAGGCGCATCTGCCTGCTAGGGACCATTAAGTGTTAATTGTTGCTTAAGGACTGTGATGATAGTTTATAGTCCCCACTTTAAGAAAACAGTGGAAGATCTCACAAGCTTCTTCTGAATGGGTAAGTTGGCAGTCTTTAAATGCTGAAATGTTTTTTTAATTACCTATGGTCATGTCGAAGGTCCACGCAGGCAGTGAGTCAGACGGTCGCATGTGGGTGTTGTAGGGAAGTGGTATTTTAAGGTGAATGGGTCCTTTGACGTCAACCTCTTTTCCATTAGACACTATCTGGGCACTGATCATAGCCAAGGGGTTTAACTTGACATTCCTATAACCTGTAAATGGGTATACAATGATAACTTAGATTCATTTTATAAAGGACAGAAAATACATTAGAAAACTGTGAAAAGGTGTGTGGTTTAGATGATCACTTTAATGTGTACAATCTGCCATCATGCTAGCTCTTGATTAAATCTGGGTATCCAAGAGGCCTGATAATGACTAATCAATAACATTAATTAATTAATGCAGTATTGAGTCAAACAGTAATGGATCTTGTAGCTTTCATTTGCTATAACTCCTGTACAATACACTCCCCTCACTTACTGATCATTCACATTCAGAGAAACACAAAGGGTGAGCATTTACTCAATGATAAGATGTGATAAGGAATGGCAGGACAACTGTTTAAATTTGCCTGCACCATCATGTAGTCAAATGCATACTGTAAGATAATATCAAATTCATCTTACCTCCTTTACCACTCAGGTTTAGAGTAAAGAAATGTAAGTCTTTTTCTGTAGGCTGGGTTGGAACTGTGAGATAAGCTGACAACATGGAGATGGTAGTGTTCTCAGACAGTTTAAGGAGACTTTTGGGAAACTGGACACTCGGTTGAAATGACAGATCTGTAATGTGAAAATATGTAGAAAATACAACAGTAGAAACATTCAGAGAAGACGTATATAGACATACAGCATTAAATTATAAAATTTTTAAAACGGCTCCCAATTTAAAAATAGCAATATGGATAATTGGATGAAATAATAGGTAATAGGGATGTTTTATGTGACATACCAGATGCTTTTCGCGTTATCAGCACAGTATCATCAAAGAGCCAGATGTTCCCTTGTGTTTGAGGCCGCAGGGACAATGTAATAACAGAAAAAACTAGAAAACAGCATAAAAGCAAACATTCAAACCTCATTTCAGCAGCCAAGTTTCCCACATTAAAGAGATATAAGTTGTTTTCTCCAAATGTTTGAAGGTTATTTCTAGTTGCTCTAGTTGGGTGTTCTAAAACAAGCCAGGGCCTGGATGAGGTCACATGGTTCACAGCTTTTTTGCTGCCTAGTCATTTATTCTCACTTTTTATTTTTTCATCTCACTGAGGAGTACACTGCGTTCCAAATTATTATGCAAATCATATTTTTCTTAGATTTTCCAAATTACCTATATGAATTGCAGTCAC
>JAUCMT010000114.1:4776911-4788084 GCA_032357475.1 Enteromius thamalakanensis
ATATATACATATATACATATATACATATACATATATACATATACATATATACATATACATATATACATATACATATATATATATATATATATATGAAAAAAGAATTGTATTGAAAATGAATAATAGCACATGGTTTTCACATTGGGACATAGGATATATATTGCATGGGATAATCATGTGCATCGTGTCAACAAAGCTGGTTCTTTGATTAGTTGTAAATCTCCATCACTTGTTTTTTTAAATGGAGTACCAGTTAATACACAGAACTGTAAATCACCAACAAGCTACGCAACATCGCGGCAAATTATGCGACGAATCATTTGTGATGGTGAACGCTATATAGCATAGTTTGTTATAATGTGGATGATTATCTAATGTGATTAAATCACTAAGCCCTATTGGGACACAGATTAAGGTAAAACAGGGGTGCCCAACACTGCTCCTGGCGATCGACTGTCCTGCAAAGTTTAGCTCCAACTCTAATCTAACACACCTGAAGCAACTAATTGCGTGTTTTAGGATTACTTGAAAATTAAAGGCATGTGTGTTTGATTAGAGTTGGAGCTAAACTTTGCAGGACAGTCGATCGCCAGGAGCAGGGTTGGACACCCCTAAGTTAGAGAATTAAAATTGTCCTCTGACCTCTCCTGAATCTTTCGCAATCTTTCTGGGTCTCTGGAGGGGGCAGGCTTGTCCTTTGCCTGATCATCAGTTTGACTCCTCCCTTCTGCTCCCACTCCCACACCAATCACCATACTCTCAGGCATACGGAAGAGTGGGCTGGTCATCACCCTGCCCACACCATGGCTCCGTCCCACCAGACGGGCTCCATCCTGCAGCAGCGAAGCAGAGAGACTTGAGGCTCCTACAGAGGGGGCTGCCGTGGCACCCTCTGAGGACTCCTCTTCATCATCGTCATCATCATCTTCACAATCTGTGGCCCGGTCAGGTGTTTTACGACCATCACGATCACCAAGAGAGAACTGGGGTGAATGACGAGAGTCCATACGGGCGCTTTCATCACGCCCTTCCCTCCTGCGACGAGAGAACAGCGGGGTACAGCGGTTCCAGTTTAGCCAGGACAGGCCTGCTGGAGATCTGAGGGATTCTTGTTCATGCTCTCCTACATCAGCCCTCTCCTGGACTGGAGCGAGAGATGGTCCACGTCTGCGCAAGAAAGAAAACGCCTGAACAGGGTCCGAGTTCCTCAGCTCTGCTTCCAAATTTTCTCTGCTGACTAGAGGAGGGACTTCAGAGGGTGGGGCTTCATCTGGGCTTGAATCAAATGACCGAGAATCAGAGGCAGAGCTGACGGTAGAGTTTGACTCCTGACTGGAGCGACGGGAGAAGAGCCGAGACAGCAGACGCCTGGTTGTTCGCCTTCCATCCGAATCACCGCCATTCTGAGCAGGAAGCGGAGTAGAGGCGGGGCTAGAGGAAGGTGGGCTGGAGCTACAGACAGTAAGGGGCGTGTAAGGGGTAGAGCTCCATGATGAGAGTTGGGGTGGGTCCGAGACTGAGGCAGAGGTTCTGGTAGAGCTAGAGCTGGAGCGTGGTGCATCACGAGAGAACGGACCAGACTGGTAATCTGAAGTCAGCCTGTGGGAGCTTCGCTCCAGAGGAGAAGGAAGGTACTCGGCTGAGATACGGCGGCTAGATGAACCATTCTCTCTGTGGGATAAATACTGGCTCTCTTTGGGTCGAGCACCTTGTGCATAGGTGGAGGTAACACGCTCTGAACGGTCTGAAGCACAAAAAGAAAGGTAGAGTTACCACGATGGGCTATAATAACGGATTAGACCACTGGCTTTGGCCAGAAAACGTTAGATCACAGTCTTTACTAATGAGCTGATCAAGTCTTTATTTGTCTACAGTTACAAGGCTGAAATCCACTGCAATAGGCTAGATCTGCATTACCATTTTTAAACCTTTCCCACATTGACACATCTGAAAATCAGTACAACACGCTTCACATCAAGTCACCATTTTCAAACATAACCTTTTTTTAATTATACCCAACTGAAACAGTCGTTTTCGCTGGTTAAAACATTTTGTTGCAGTTTCAGACAAAATGTAGAGCAAAAGATGCATTATCAAATGCATCATAATTAAAGTGCCACTTTTATACTTTTAGACAACTTTCTTTTGAGAGACAATAAACTTTATACACAGTGCACTTTCAGATTTAAAACTTTGCAGTATGTTTTCACTCAAAACAAATCCATAATAGGGGCACTTTAATGTAGACTTAGTCAAAATCCAAGGATGACAATGTTAGAAGAAATGCTAAGATAATATCAATAAAAAAAAAAAAAGTAAAAGTAACATTTATTATGCTTTGAAACCATTTGCTCAAATCACATTCAAAATTTTCAGTCACTTTTTAAACTTTAATTTTTGTTACTGAATTTTACCCGACTTAAAGGGGTCACATGAAACAATTTAAAATGTTTCTCTTTCTCTTTGAAGTGTTACAAGCTGTGCATAGATAAAAATCCCTAAAGTGGCAAAGACTAAAATCTCTCAACCAAAGAGATGTTTTTTATAAAAGTTGACTTGTCCACATCAACTAAAAATCAGTGGTTAAGTTCAACCAGAACAGTTTAACCCAAATATGTTTGGTTTACAGAGGACCGTTTCCTGAACCAGCCTATGCTGGTTGTGCAAAGACAAAGGCAATTTCAACCCTGCAAGGACAATCTGGTGCTTTTGACTCATAATCGTTAAAAGTAAGTTACATTTTCTTAGTGCTTGTTTTCTGTAGTTTCTCAGATAACAATTGCAGACAGTGGTTTATATTTACGAGGCGTAAAGAGTATAAAGTCATAATAATGAGTAATTATGTCCCCTCTGGTTGAAACAAATGCCACTTTTGTAATGGCTTTTATTGTTTTCGTGTCATAGCACTGGGACATGGCATAACATTATGGTAAGGGGTGTAACATTTCAGTCAAGCGCTTGCGACATTCAGCCAATCACAATGTAATGGACAGCTGGCCAATCAGAGCACATCACACTTTAATGCGATGAGCTTTGTACAAATCAACCCGTTTTAGGAAGGTGGGGCTTAGAGGTAAAACAAAAATATACAGTATGGTGAAAGTAATGAGTTTTATGAAAATTAAACTATAAATATTGCATTTCACCAAATACACAAAATAATGTTCTTTTTAGCATAATCATATGACCCCTTTAATCAGGGGCAGAGTGGGGCACTAAAACCCACTGGGAAAATTCTTTACCCAACAGGCCCACCCCTTTTAATATGTAACAGCTGGCCCCTACATCAGATGACATTTAGTGAGTCTAAATGCAGGAGCATAGACCGAACAAGCCAATAGGAGGTAGCACTATTTCACCTATTTATTAATAAAAATATACTTTAACATGCAAGGCAAGTCCCTCCCCTACACATCTCTCTCCATGACAGTAACAGTTACACTTTTATACAACGGATGCAATTTAACCAAACCCACCCAAACTAACTTAACATCACTTATACAATAACTAAGACAAACCCCAACTGTCTTGCTTAAATGATACAAAAATAAGTTAACTCGAAAGAAATACCCATAATGCACCCAGCGCCGACTTCCAGGTCATTACAATATAACGTTAATAGTAAATCTTTTTTTTTTCTGGATGAAGACCCAGATTATGGTATTTTTATATCCCCCCCAGTTTTACAGACAAGGCTTAAGATAAATATATATTGGTTGGATGTTTGCGGCGCGTGGGGAAAGGGAAGATTTAGACGCTATTCAGAGAGACTTTAGTAATGACTTTAGGATCCGCTGTGTAAATCCTTCAGCCTGCCCGACCGTCCCGATTGCCACCCCCACCTTTAATATTACATTTTGAAAAATAATTCAATAACTATAAAGCCCAAGCATTGAGCATTTTTAGGCATTATCTCAACATTTTTATAAAACATATTTGGATGTCTTCAACTCACTTTTTCAATCATACCTAGAACCGATAAAAGAAATAAAAGCAGAAAATGGATGACATCACCGAGACTGCTAGTGGATGATTGTGTCTGTATAAATGTGAATGTGTGTGCACATACACAGTGAAGATGTCAGCCCACTAGGCCGGTAACTAGACTCCCCCAGTGAGGTCAGTCCTGAATCCCCCCTCTTCTCCAAATCTCTGCGGGCCCAAAGACCCTCGGATGGAGTAGTCGTAGATGAAGAGGAGGATGAAGAGGATGATCTAGACAAAGGACTGATGGAGGATTTCCATGAAGAATCTAAACACAAGAACAAAGTGTTAATCCACAATACATCCATACAGACACCCAATATTACCTAGAGTTACAGCATTTTAAATATATTTGAAACCTTGACATACTTCCTAAAGTGGTGTAAGAGCTGACAGGTTTAGATATGGAAGGGGATCTGGAATATGCTGCTCTATTTGTGTAGGAAAGTTTTGCTCGTTTAGACTCGCTGTCTTGGGATGTGCCAAGAAGTCCACAGTAGGTTCCAGGTCTTCTCTCAGAGTCTGTCTAAAATGCAAACACACAAACAGAAGCAGTCAGGTGTGTTACATGTCTGGGTTGGTTGCTTAATGGACCCCAAGATTCTTGAACGGTTCACGTTGCAAAAGGTCCTTTAAACCTGATTTTATGCTACTTTATAAAAACCCAAAAAACTTTGGACATACAATCTTATATCTTTACCATAGCATAGTAATAACGTAATAATTCTATTATAATACACAAAATATTTACAAGTCTGCCTCGGTCAACACTGGCAGATTCTGTCCATTTTCGATCACAGGAAGATGACGAAGACAGTGAGACAGGAGTAGAGAGCTTCCAGTTGGAGTGACGGCTTTCAGTTGAAGTGTAGCTTCTTGGTGAGCTCAGCAGACGGGAGCTCTAGAAAAGACAGGAAACATGAGAAATTAACAAGATGTGATGGTTAGAACATGTGACAGGAAGTGACGGAATAACTACTGTTTGTTCTACATCGTTTAACAGATACATGGGTCAGTATTCAGACTTAAACCGCAAAGCATAAAGCCACTGCAAATGGTTTTCTTCCTTAAGCATATAAGTGGTTTGTTGCTTTGTTATGTTGAGAAAAAAAACCCTGTTGCAAGCTATTTATGGATGAGCTGATGGTGGCTAACGCCTTTTAATGTGCACTTCAACACCGACTAATATAATGTAATAAATATATGATGCAGCCAAGTTCTCAGATGTGATCTTCAAAACACACTGTGGAAATCAAAAACAACTCTGGAAGTTTCAGTAACTTTATCTAGCGAGACAGACCTTGACAGGTTGACGGGATACACCAGGGCCAGGAATCTAGTGTGCACTATAAAAAGCCCAGTGAACCAAAGCAATGTAACACGAAGACCTTTCCAGAGCCCCAGCAGTGCTGCGGAATATGAGATGCTAATAGAGATAGCACACTGATCTTCACAGTGCCCCTCTCTCATGCATCAGGAATCTTCATGAAGTTTTACTGACTGAAGGGGTGGAGAAAATCAAAATCTACTTACACAGTTATGAGAAGAGAAGAAAAAAAATCTCTTGGGTAAATATTTTGCTTTATAATGGAAAGAGCCAAATTAACTTAAAACTCAAACTAAATCAATTATTAATACTAAATATTAAAAGCAATATTGTTAAAAACCCTCAGAGACCCAGCATAAGAGAGCTGTAATACAGTACAATAACTGTGTATGAAGCAATGAAATCCCTTTCCATTAAATATGAGAAAAAAACTACACTTAACAGTAGCTGACACTGTGAAATGTATCTGCACTTCTGGTGGAAGAAAAAATTGCGTAGTAATTCCTTTAATTTCACATAAAATAGCACTGACTAGTTGACAATTCTTAACACTTTTAAAACAGGTTAATCTAACTTTTCTATTAAATTCAAGTTTTAATTATATGTATGTCACATTCACATACATACACGGTACGACATGAAGGGAAATGTATTGCACGACTGCCCCAACAAATTGAAAACTTAAATATCACATGGGCTTCAGTCTAAGTATTCAGACCCTTTGCTGTGTCACTAATTTATTTAACTCAGGTGGTGACCATTTCGTCTGATCATCCTTGAGATTGTTCTACATCTTCACTTGAGTCCTGCTGTGTTTGATTATACCAATTGGACTTGATTAGGAAAGCCATACACCTGTCTATATAAGACCTTACAGCTCACAATGCATGTCAGAGCAAATAAGTAACGTTTTGGACGACCAGAACCCTTTCCAGAGCTGGCCGTCCAGCCGAACTGAGCTATCGGGGGAGAAGAGCCTTGGTGAGAGAGATAAAGAAGAACCCACAGATCACTGTGGCTGAGCTCATAGAGATGCAGTCAGGAGATGAGAGAAAGTTGTAGAAAGTCAACCATCACTGCAGCCCTCCACCAGTCGGGGCTTTATGGCAGAGTGCCCCGACAGAAGCCTGCATCCAGTTTGCTTAAAAACATACACACTTCAGGTGTGCTCCACGATGGTGAGAAATAAGATTCTCTGGTCTGATGAGATCAAGATAGAAATTTCTGGCCTTGATTCTAAGCGGCATGTGTGGAGAAAACTAGGCACTGCTCATCCACAGTGAAGCATGATGGTCGCAGATGCATGCTGTGGGGGTGTTTTTCAGCTGCAGGGACAGAACGAGTGGTTGCAATCAAGGGAAAGATGAATGCGGCCAAGTACAGGGACTTCCTGGACAAAAACCTTCTCCAGAGTGCTCAGGACCTCAGACTGGGCAGAAGGTTTACAATGACATTGACCCTAAGCACACAGCTAAAATAATGAAAGAATGGCTTCACAACAACAACTTAACCAGAGCCCTGACTTAAACCTAATTAAGCATCTTTTGGGAAACCTAAAAATGGCGGTCCAGTAATGTTTACCATTCAAACCTGACAGAACTGGAGAGGATCCCTAAATCCAGGTGTGAAAAACTTTGCATCTTTCCCAAAAAGGATCAAAGGGGCGCATCTACCAAATACTGAGCAAAGGGTCTGAATACTAAGGACCATGTGATTTTTCAGTTTTACTTTTCTAACAAATCTGCCAAAATGTCAACAATTCTGTGTTTTTCTGTCAATATGGGGTGCTGTGTGTACACTGAGGAAACTTAAAATGATTTTAGCAAATGGCTGCAAAATAACAGAGTGAAAAATTTAAGGGGGTCTGAATACTTTTCGTACCCACTGTATGAGTGTTCTGAATACTGAACAGACAGCTGAGGTGACATTTTGCAACCCTAACTACACATTTGTTGTTTTTTCAAACTGTGCCTAAACAAAATTTAACTAATGGCTTCATAAATATGTTTATCAATGACTTTTTCCATTATTTCTATGTAACATATCTATTTAGCAAAGAGTGTCAGGTTCAATACAGGTTTTGTAGCTCTATTGAGTCTGTGGTAAATATGCATGTGATATGAACCTAAAAATACATATCGCACCACATGCTTCTATTTAATCTAAAGGATAAAGATATATAAATATCTTATATAGAAGTATATAAGCAGATGTGCATTTACCACGGACACTGTTTGTATTAAACCTGACACACTCCTGTGCGAAATATGCTGGGTTACATAGGAAAATATAGATTTGTGGGTGACTGCTTCAACAGAAAGGACCAATGACTCAGATGGCAGTCCTCTACTGAGAGAGACTTAAGCTGCACTAGCTGTGAATGCGTACGCAAACACAACGGAAATGAATGTGCCACTGTAATACCTGATAGTCTGAGTCTAATTTGACAGACGTTTCTCTGCTAAAGCGATCTCTTCCCAAGACGCTCCCTCTGCCATAGAGCCGACTCGCGCTGAGCGCTGAAGATGAGGATGAGAGGGAGGAGGGCGATGACAGTGACGAAGAGCTGGAGACAGCAAACGGAAACCGACGAGACTTCGAATCCATCTTTTAACTGCACCCTAAGAGACAGAGAGAGAGACACACACAACGTTACAGCTGCATAGCTATGACAGCACTCACTGCAAATTCCAGTTAAAAACAGGACTGGTAATGAGAGGTTTCAGGTGTGTCTTTAGTCATGTACTTCCATAACCTGTCGAGCATTACAAGTTGCCTCCCAGCAGTATGATGGTTTTAGGGACAGTTCGGCAAAAAAAAAAAAAATGATTCTGTCATGTACTCACTGTAGCATTGTTCCAAACCTGTAGAACTTACTTTCTTACACCAATCACCGTAAAAAACCATTAGCACATTATTACAGGTTTAGCCTATAGTTCAGAAATTACTCACACTCATGATGCTCCCTGAAGCCTCTGTTCACCTTTGATATATTATTAAAATACATTTTTTATATTCTCTCAGCAGTCCCAAGTAGGCTACACCATAAAAATAGCTTACAACACTTTGATCTCTTCATTTGAGGAACAGATTTTAATTGCAGCTTTTATTTACATATAAACGTTAATCAATGCATTGAACACATATCAAATAGGCTATGGTAAACAATCTCAAACAGTTTATTTAAACCAATTTAATTTGTTCTCGTGCATCACGCAAGCAAGCCACTGAGGTTGAGCTTCTGTTTACCATGTTTGATATGCGCTGAATGTGCATTAAGCACGGTCTAGAAAAAAAATTATTTTACATTTTATCTGAAGGGCTCATTTGAAAAAACAGATACCTCATTTTTTAACCATTTTTAATAATTTTATTCCATTCCACTGCACATTTCAACTAATCTGCATTTGTTTTATTTTGATTAAGGTAAACAAAAACAAGTCAATTATCAATTTTTGCAAATAAACTCTTCATCTGTTCTTCAAAATGACTGGCTTTTTTCAAAGACCCACTTAATTCATTTGGATTAGTTCAATCTCTATGCACTTTAATAAAAGAGCAAATTTTCAATGGATTGACAAAAATTGCGCTTTTATAAACAATACAATAATTTATACTACAAGGTCTTATGGGCTTAATGACTTGGTCGTGAGTAAATAATCCCATCTTAATTTTTCTGGTGATTGATTCCACTTAAACATGAGCAAAGGTCTACTATTTTTTTTCTTTTATTTAATAAATTTTCAAAGTACTACAAGTAGGAGTGAAAAATGGCAAACGTCTGAATCTAAACAACGTTTTACTGTAGAAGAGATACACTGCAAACAAACTGGTTATCAGCCTACTGGCCCAGAGTATATAGTTTATACTCTGTATAGCCTATAGTATATAGTTTTATATCAGAACACTTTTCTCCGCTCGGTAAGACTGCGTACACATCTTCCTACAGCACCCTTCATCAAACCCTCTATAAATACCCACCCCTTTACAGTAGAGTATTGAAATAGCACCTTCCTGCAATGAATGCTCTCTGCTGTACGTCAAGCTTTTTCCCAATCGCATTTGCCAAGTGAGAACACTGCTAAACTTAACCTGAAGGCACTAAAGCACTGCTTGAGTCAGGTGCCAGACAGAAAAAAGGGCAAGTGAGAGAGAGGCTATCGTAAGATTAACCCTGTACTTGAAATATATACCCTTTTAGATACAGAATGTGAAGAACATACATACATATATACATATTAGTATATATTGTTAATTATAAAAGTTGAGACTTTTTATTGCATCATACATGAAATGGGTTGCTGCATCTATTGCATCATTTTAAACCTCCTTCTGAATATCTGTGCTGCTCTCCTCCATACAGCCAAAGTGACAAAAAGCTAACAACTTCTGCATTATGGTTTCAGAATATATGACAGCTTTGTTTAAAGAGAAGATCGAAATATGCCATGACCACTAGTCACATTCATTTTATGGAAATGAAAAGCTAAGACAGACTTGTGAACTTCTCCATTTCTGTTTGACAGAAGCAAGAAAGTCATGGGTTTCGAAAGACATTTGACGGTGAGGAAATAAGCATCCATTTTCTGTCAGTGCATTTCTCACAGAACAACATTTGCAGAGGTACTAAAGGTGACTGACAAGCAGAATGAGAAATACATTAACATCAGGGCGTGTATGTAACAAGAGACAGAACAAAAATACCGTGTGAAACCCTGTGGCTTTGTTTGCCGATTATGCAACCAGTGCTGGAACATTTAGTTAAACCCAGGCTTGTACACAAAAAAAGTGAACTAATAAAACGTAGGTTACGTTTTAGATTTGTGCCTCTATGCAACTTCCTCATCTTGAGGTTTCCAAATGTGTTTAGCACATATGTGCTCGTTCTTGTGCACTGGTTAGTACTTCAAGTATTTGAAGTGTCAAAGGGTGCACATTTATTTATTTTTTATATTTATGGCCCAAATTTTAGTTAGTAACAATGACCTAATAAAGGTCTCTCCGGCCTCCGGTCAACAATGCTCAAATCTTTTTTGTTGCACTTGCGTGCTCTTGACAGAACACGAACAGCAACATTTTGATTGTAAACCACAGCTGATGTCTAACAAACAGGTGAGATGTCAGTGATTTGCATTAGCTCAGCAAAGCTCTCGGGTTACAAGCATACTAAAAAAACAAATGGCTCGCAGAGGAAGTAAACACGGAGTATTTATCCTGTACAAAAGCTTTTGCACCAATAAATCAGACAGATTTAACTCAGCGCATTCAAAAAAGGACATGTTCATGACATGCGCCACTGACCCGTTAAACTAGACGCTCTAGGTTGCATGTGATCCCAGGAGTCAGTCGCATTAATAAACCAGCACTCAGCCAGATGTCTAGGCCTTGTTTTTGTTATCCAGAATACTTCGTAACTATAACAAGAACAAAGCTTGCTAGGTAATAGAAGGTATATAAATCGTAAGCGTTTGTATTAACACTTAGCAACCGCTAGCCGTTAAAACACGCCGATTTCTCCGTGTTAAAACGCTAAGATTGGCATCACTTCCGTGTGAACTCACCTCTGATTTTCCGTCTCTCTGCCTTTAATATTAATGGCGTCCGTGTGTTGATAAAGGGAGCGTCACGTGGTTTAAAGTGCAAGCGGACACCAGCAGGAAACGCGTACGTTGCTCACGACGGTTGATTGTCAGCTACTCCAGCCAATGAATGACAGTGTTGCGAAATACGTCCCGTCCTCTTTTATCTGTAACGTTGATATTCTGCATTTTAATTTCATAGACAGTAGGTGTGTTCGAGATGCACTACACTAGCCTGCCGCCGGCTGGCGAGAGCAGCCCCTTGCAGTCGGGGGAGGAGTAA
>JAUCMT010000114.1:4788184-4834598 GCA_032357475.1 Enteromius thamalakanensis
TCGCTGTGGATACGCAGGAAAACTAAAGACATTCTATGTCTTCAACAGACTTAATTCCTATATTCATATCATTTAATAAATCCCATTTAAACTTACCTCATTGTCTCCTCCTCCTTCCATACAGTGCTGAGCATTACACTTATTTATTTATTTATTTATTTATTTATTTATTTATTTATATATATATGTGTGTAACGCTCAGCACTGTATGGAAGGACTGTAAATATTTACTGTAATTTTTACTGTGATAATGATCAATGTTTGAGAATTATGTTGTGTTTTTTTACTTTTATTTTTAATGTGACAGTGGAAAGGTAATTTTATTGAGGAATTCTATTAAGCAGAACATCAGTAAGGACTAAGAAATATATAAGTTCTTTCACTGTTGTCAACTGTTTGAAATGTGTGTACCTGACTGTGTGTAGGAGTCAGAAATTGAATGGAACGTGATTGCATATGATAAGCTGGGGCCACTCATACGGGCATCACAGAAAATTTATGAAAAGGGCCTCTTAAAGGGTAAAAAAAGATCCTCTGAGAGTGCCGTGGAAAAGAGGGGCGGAGCTCGTGAAGATTCAAAGGGGATGTACACAAAACAAAGTGACTTCTAAAAAGCTGTTTTTGACAGGGTGAAATGTGTTTTTTACACTATCGTTGAGAAATTTGCAAACAAACTTTGCATGACTCCTTTAAATGTTTTAAATGTAAGATTTATTGAACATACCTTAGGGAAGAAAAGCAGAAAAACTGACCTGACAATCACTCTTTAGACCAACTTGCCTCTGTTATTTGAAAGTGTACGTTTTGAATACTTGTGACTTTAGGAGTGTTCACAACAATTTTACATTTATAGCTGTGTATGTTTGTTGCAGTTTAATTACAGAAAGATTTTCCTGTATGAAAAATACAAAAATTCTGCCTAATTTACCGAGATCAGTTAAATGATGATCCTCATAGGTTAAGACATCCATACAGATGAAGAGTAAATCACCTGAGTGTACACCTGCTGTATTGCACATGCAAAAAGTACTATACTCTGACCTGTACTACTAAGTACTAAAATGAATTGCCTATAAAATATGTATGTGTATTTACTCTAATCCAAGTCCCCTCTATATCACAGATTTGTTTTTCTTTGATTCTTCTAATTAAGCTAAATCTGTGCAGAGCGCAGACAGAATGATTCTGATGCTGTTCATCCTCCAAGAGATTCCCAAAGAGAGACCAGCTGCTGGATAAATTCCACTGACTTCTGACTTCTTTTCTCTCACCTGGGCCAGGGGAAGTGCAGACATGGACAGAAATCTTGAGATTTCTTTAAAAGATGTTTATAACAGGCAAGTACCACAATAAGCTGACGATCCATCCTTATTTTTAACATTGCGCTCCTCTTGTCAAAATAGTGATTCATTCTCATTCAACATCTCATTCATCAGGCTACTCAAATCACTTGCATTTATATTAATTACATATTGCCTACTGGGATATTTAGTTGACAGGACAAAAAACTGCAACCTTCACTAAACTATGAATATGATAACAGGCTACAAGACGTGTTATTTGTTAGACATGTTGTGTTTGAGGATGAATCTATCAGTCAGGAACGTGTCTTAGCTTAATAATGGCAGTGGTTGGATATTTTTTTCAACAGTCCAAAAGAAGTCAAAAAAAGTGCATACATAATAAAATGTTCCTCACATGGCTCCGGGTGGTGAATAAAGGCCCCACTTCCACTAAGCCGTTCTAGGTGGATGACTGGATAGCACATACACAGAAAGAAAGTCATATACACCTAGCATTGAGGGTGATTAAAACACAGGCTAAATTGCTTTTTTGGGTGAACTAACCCTTGAATTAAAGATTTAAAAACGTGAAAAATCAACGTGAAAATCACAGAACTTATAGCAGTTTAAAATAGCTACACTTTGCTAAAATCTGATTTTATTTTATAAAAAAAATTTAATAACATTTTTTTATAATAAAAATGTATATTTTATTAAAAAAAATTATAAATGTAAAAAATCTGAAAGATTAAGAAGGCTTCTTCTTTGAAGATTTTAATTTTATAAAAAAAACTTTTAAATAATTTTTAACGGTTTAACAGTCTTCTTGATTGTAGTTGATTGGAGCAAACAGATACCTTAGATTTTGTGGGAAATGGGAGTCGGTTCAAGTGAATCATTACAAAGAACCGTTTCAAATGAACGGTTCTTTCTGGAACTGGGCATCTGGACGCAGATCTTGTTCTCAGTCGGATCCGAGCCGCGCTGACAGTCAGATGTTGATGATGTGAGGATCCGCCGATTGAACCGATTCACCGGACAGACTCGTGAATATCAGAGAATAAACAGACACTCATCCTGACAGAATATGACGGAGCTTCACCGCAGATGCTCAGCCGGTACCGGCGGCTCTCCGCCCGGGATCAGCCGCTCCAGCGCCGCGGGTGGAGGTGGAGGAAAAGGCGGATTATCTCAGCCGGCTGGATGGCGCTGTCTACTGTCTCTCTCCATCCTTTTCCTGGCGTGTGTGTGTGGATTCATCTCCAGACTGTTCGCGGTGATCCGCTTCGAGAGCCTCATCCATGAGTTTGATCCGTGGTGAGTAACTTTAACTCTTAACTTTAATTCCTTTATTTCTTCGAAACCCTTGATACATGTAACGTTAAAGATGTGTATGCAATCTATTGTGCTCTTAACTGTCAGAGCTGCAGTAAAGTGTGTTTTTACCTCAGATTGTCTCAAAACCAAGCGAGCTGTCTTACTAGACAGCATATAAACACAGGGCTGATGTTTCAGAGGAGCATGTGAAGACAGAGGAGCAAACATCAGTTTTAGCTTTCTGTTCTAATGTCAAGTTAAACTGTCTATCTATAAGTTACTTCAATTTTGAGTGTTCTTGTGATTAACGATTATGTGATAACAGCTTTTTTAACTTGACCAAAACACAACCAACGTAATGCCTAAAATTGCATTTTTCTTCAAGTGTAGCAGAGGTCAGGTGTGTTTAAACAGTGTTCTGGGTGGTTAGGAGCATCAAAATGTCAGTATGTTAATTTAACATAATTATTTTTGGGTGAACTAACCCTTTCAGCGATGTTGATTAAGAAACCTTAGCTGGCCAAAAGCAAATGTTTAAGATTGATTTGTGTGTTTATATACTGAGACATGCAAACATTTGATCAATGTGCGTTTTTTTAACTGCAGGATTACTGACACATCTGCTCATAATTGTTTACATCTGCAGAGGTTTGACATGTTCATTTTCTTTTTTCCCCCAAATTTAGCCGTATTCATTTCAAGATGTTCTAAATTGATTCTATAATGAGATGAAGCGAAGTGGAACAGATTGTCTGCTGTTATTGTCTGGGTTAATTGAAGGTGTTTGGTGGCTCAGAGCCAAAAAGGTTTTACATTTCAATCAAAGAAGGCATTGAAACATTAGCAATAATATCAGAAATGTGTAATAAGAAATAAAGTCATGTGAACTTTAAGACTGGAGCATCTTCTTATCTGAATCAAAATGCAGCATCACTACTGTGTTTACCTCACATCCAATGATGTCAATTGATCGAGAGGAAAATGAATTCTGTTCAGACTCAGTGTTGGTGTTGGTGTTGGAGACGGAGATGGATGGAGAAAGCGCTCTGGCTCGATGCTGTGGTTTGTTTGCCAAACATCCAGTTCCTCCTGCTGCTCGGCGAGACAGATAGTTAACCAGTATTGATTAAGTAGCTGTTAGAAACACCGCTGCGGTCTGTTCTCCCTGATAACACACAAATATGGATTTTCTCAATCGTTTAATCCTCTGATTGGTTGGATTCAATTCAAACTGTAGATTAGGAAAGTAAATCAGGTCAGAATGTAAAAGACCTGCTCATAAGATACATTTCTGTGTATGATTGCTAAAGTGTTTCATTGCATGTTTCTTCTCAGTAATAGAATAAGCTTAAAAGTGCTGCTGCAATTTCACTCATTTCATAAATGAATCACGTGTGTTTAACCCTTCAACAAAAGATTAATTATATCTCGGCACGGTTATTATAGAAACATGCAACTGTTACCATCTCAGCGGCTCTTTTATGACACACTTAATGTGCTGAAGAAGGTTTATTGTGAGGTTATAGACTATAGAGAGTTAATGTACAGACTGCAGTCTAAAACATATGGCACATTTCTTTCTGGTTGTATGCATGCAACCTCTGCGATGTGCATCTTGGGACTAGGGATTGACAGCACACCTCGAGTCTGTTTGTTTGTTGCTTTGGCTTGAAGTCGTTCTCCTTCAAAACAGCACACTCTGTCCTTGCATAATCCAGTGCATATTTGATGAAAATATAAATATTTATTAGATTATTTCTTTTCTTGCAGAGCCTTTCATGGATCTGTTGTATCATTCAGCAGTTCTTAGAGCATGCACAGCTTTTTTTGACATTTGGAAAAAAAAAAAAATCCAGCAAAACCTTTATTTTGCAAACCATGCCTTGAATTCGTTTAGCCACAATTTGAATTTAAATTGACGTTTGAGTTTTTGAAGTTTCAGTTTGACTTTGGCGTTCTGGATCTAGAATTCAAACTCTTAACTCAGAGTTCCAGATGCAGAATTTCAAAGTTCCAGCAGAAACCGGTCTCTCAGAAATCTTCTGCTGTTCTTTTGTATCATGAGCAGCTTTCTCTGAGGGTTTGTTCGTCTGTGAGCGGCTCTGGGTTTGTATGATAAACAGCTTCATTAGTCTCTGTTAGCAGAAAGCCTCCGGTGCTTCAGCGATTGATTCTCTCCTTCAGAGCTTCTCAAGTCTGTCTGAAGAGCCGTTCGCTCGTTCTGAAGGAGAATGAATCACTCTTTGACTGAATCCTCTTATGTTTGTCTTTTGCAGTTTCTGACTGAAACCAACAACATCATAAAAGTCATCAGCTTTAAGTATTATCTTTGCTAAAACATCTACAAATGAGAGGATAGTCGTCATACAGGAAGAGTCTAGAGTGAAGTGAATATGTTGAGCGGCTCAGATTATTCAGAGTTCAGAGACTCTAGAAGAGCTTCATGTGAGATTACTAGAGTCTTTTTCTACATTAGCTCTTCATTTAATCTCACTGCTGTCTGGGAGAAAGAATGAAGTCATAAACGAGATATTCAGTCTTGTGTGTTTTATTTTTTGTCTTTGGCAGAGAAGATTGTGATTCTGTTCTCTGGCATAAACACTTGTCTAAGCTGGTTGGCTGGCACTTTGTTGGGCATGGTGCTCTGGTGTGTGTGTGTGTGTGACTATAATGACATCATCTCTGGTGGCTCACACACTGTGTTTTGTCAGTGCCATGTGTTGCTGGTTGGCAGACTGTCAGTCAAACACAGACATCAGACTGAGCTGGATCAAACCCACAGGAACAAGAAAACTGACAGTGATGGAGGAAAATGGAGAAGAAATAGAATCCTGGAGTAAAGACAGATCAATGCATGCATGCTGAGGGATGGATGATTTCTGATAAAGAACAGAATGAAGGTTCCAATGAAATACATTTTATGTGATCCACATTTTTTTGAATCCACATTTTTTGATTTATTGAAGTAATGTAATAATCCAAAGGCATGTCTAATTAATTCAAATCATGAATTTCTTACAGTTTTTTTTTTTCCTTTAAGTTCTTTACATTTTAATAGTTCAATAAAATGTTAGTAATCCAGTCATGAAATGTATGTAATTGAACTAGAATCCAGTGTTAGAATGAAAGGATGAAACTGACCATGACAGCAGTTCAGGCATCTTTTTCAACGAATCCTCTTTTCTTTAAGAAAGCACAAAAGTGAATTGCTGACAGCGTTTTTCTCCTGCTACGGTTACTGCTTTGAAAAAGTATTACTTTAGCATCAACACTCGCATACTCATTTGTCATTCATCAGGTTTTCAGATGCATGCATTTCAAAGGATCTGTTTTGTTGGCATATTCAGGCGTTTTTAGTGAATTCACTGTAAATCGCTTGATGTCACAGAAGTTCTTTGAAGATTCTCTTGACTCTAACTCAGGAAACTCAGTCAGAATATATAACAGTGCACTGTTCTCAGCCAAATCAATCTCTATATAAATTCAAATAGTGATTCAAAAATCAGATGAATGTAATATACATTTAAATAGGCTAAAACAACTTCCGAGCTGATTTTATGGTTCTTATTTTATTTAATTCCCCTTAAAAAGTCTTGAATAAATAAAGAGATTTTAAAGTCTGATTTCTAGACCTGGAAGAGTTATGGGCATTAATAAAAGATATTAAGATATCAAGAACAGTTTTTCAACCGATAATTTTTTTCTGTTCATTTCAGGCGCATAAACCTTCACAAAATGTCTGTTAGTGGATGTGATTATTGTGTGTTCAGAGGTTTATGGTTTGTATTTTTACTCTAAGAGTTCTGTTTATGGTGGAATAAACCTATTTTAAAACAGCTGAAGATGCTCTTTACCTGAGTTTGTGCAGGTGTTTCAGTATTTGGCATTCTTCTTCAGCCCCTGAAGATCATCTGAGTCAATGAGGTGAAATTCAGTCCGAGTGTCTCTCGGTTTCTTCTTCTCCAGCTGTCGTCGTTTATTTCTTCATTTGTGATTGCCTCTGGCATTTTCCCGTTGTTTGGCAGTTCTCTTGCGGTGATTTGTTGCATGGAGTAACTCTCTCCAAGCCTTAAAAATAAACCTTCCAAAATGTTTTTTTTCCCTCAGCGATGCAATAGAACAATTCTTTCCTTCCCAAAAAGCCTTTAAGTGTACTTTTCCTAAAATACCTATTTTCTGTGTGTGTGAGTGAAGTACATTATATTGAACTAGAGCTGCACAATTATTCGTTAAAAGATCGCGATCTCGCTTCGACCCCCCACACGATCTTAAACCAGCACTTATACGATTCAGCCAATTATATTTTCAAGGACAGGAGACGAGCATTACTTGTCTGATCTCGAGATAACAGCAATCACTCACAGCGGGCGTGATGACTCCTGATTTCACCTGCGGTTTTGCGCAGGCAGAGGACAGGTGTGCTTGTTACGCCGGTTCTGTTCTATGGACGCGCACATCCGCGTCCTCGCAGAAGTAAACTCAATCGCGGATTAGAGCGGACGAAAGCGTGCGTACGCAGAAAAGGAGCAGCGCGTGCCTACTGTGCTTTTAGGGACCGTTCACATGTGACCTCTTTTTCGCGCTGAAGTCCAGAGGAGTAAAGAGACGGCCGTCAGGTCGGACACTATAGGTTTCCGTCTTGGTTAATAGCATCCTTATGATGGGAAATTTTTATATACATAAATGCAGATACCTAAAAAATAAACCAACCTTTTATGAGTTTCATAATGAGTTTTTGTATACAAAAGCCCTTAAAATGATGAAAAAGAAAATTACAATAAATCTGTTTTCTATAATTATGTATTATAATTTACAAGAAAAATCTTAGCCCCTTTTTTTCGGTTCTGTTGTATTTGTTTACACCCGTGTTAAAGATTGTACCCTGATGTTATTTTGACATTGCCAAGTTGTTTGTTTAATAACTGTTTAATTAAAAAACAAACAGAAAACAAAAAAAACATAGGTTTCCGTAGTGCTGAATCAACGTCATAAACTCTTATACAATACGAATATATATTTACCATATCGCCTAATCTTCATTTTCATCCTTAATGTTTTCTTAGAATATCAGAGATATTCCATATAAAGCTTGATTACATACTGGAGCTTTTTTTAAGAAAAAACACGCAGCACACGTCGTGTTTGTAAATCACATCAATCTGACCAATGAGAATAAAGTGTGTCGTTATCAAGGCATTCGCAGCTGATTTTGAGCAACTGCAGCGCCTGACCTGTGCGACTGCTCTCACGATACTTTGATGACACATGTGATCGAAATGCGGCTGCAGCGCCGATCAAAGTTGGACAAATGATCTTACCTGAATGCATTGTTTTGTAAGGCGTCAGCCGATTTCTTGCTGCGCCGCATTAAGACGAACACACCTAACATCAGTGTCTGGGGTAAATTATGCACGTGTTAGGAAGTGAAATCACACATTTGAGGTGCTTCTCCAACTTCTCCATTGGTTCTATCCAGTCAGTTAGACAAACTTCCTTTTTTTACGCGTTTGTTAACTCTCATCACATTAAAATATACAGAAATATGTCAATACGTTTGTTTAATATTGGTGAAAATTTTATTTCTTTGATGCACAAATGAAAATAATGAAGATAAAAAAGTAGTCTGTAGGCTATTTTAATTATGTCTATTATAATAACAAATACATTTAAACATCATATATACATTGTGTGTGTGTATATATGTATATATATATATATATATACATGTAACTAAATTCCGTTCATACAAGTTGCCTAAATTTAGTAATACACAACTGAAAACAAAAGTTCAGATCTTATTGAGTGAAACCAGCCAGTCCATTTGCAACATTAAGAAAAAAAAAATTAATCAATAAATAAAGACTTATATTATATTACTTATTACTGAGCTTTATTATTTTAGTTTACTTTCCTCAGAATTTCCTCAGTATGTTGTGTATTAACTCTTGTGAAATCATTCTGGTGGATATTTCTAGATCTAACTCTAGCAGCATTCATATGCAAATAAAAGTAAAATATCAGTCAAGTAAACGAAACGAACCAAATGAACCAAATGAAAAAGATGGCATTTGTGAAATATTTATTGTGGGTTTAATAACTGCAGTTTGTTTAATTGTCCAGTAGAGGGAGGCATAATGCATCTGATACAGTAATAACCGCACTGTTACACTTGTGTTTACTCAAAGCCACATGGCATTTGTTCTGTCACTGTGGTAATTAAAATATTGGGAAGTGTGATAAGACATTAATTCGAACAAACGTTGCTTTACAAGTTATAATGTCTTAAAATACATCAAGTATATGCATATAGTTATTTGATTAACCGAGGCAAACAATTTGTCATTATGCACACAAGCTTAGAAAGAAAAAAAATCTAATTTCTGGCAAGACTGAGAGCTGACAGAAAATGCGTTTTCAATAGCATCCATTTTTTTGATTGAACAGCAGGCTTTTTGACTTTGTTTCTTGAGAATATTAAATTAATTCTTTATAATTGGGTCATTGATCATGGCCAGAGATAAGCTACTTAAGAACTACTTTACTTAATAACTGGTTTATTTTACAGAAATCCACTCCTGTGTGCTCAAATTCTTTAAAGAGCAGAGTGAGAGGAAACATCTTTAAAGCAAATATAAAAGCCCTGATGCGCACATATGGAAGAGTGTTTTATTAAAGGAGACAGATTTTAACCCTGCCTAACAGAGGAAGAGCTCTCTTTCACTCTTAATCCTTACATGGTGACAAAGGCCCTATAATGAAGAGGTCACCATCAGAACAAAGACGGAACACAAGCACCACCCCCACCAGTGTTTGCCTTGTCCGTCTGCTGTCATGTTCGGCCTCCCACCGGTGGATGACTGGATTAAGGAAGGCTTCTGAGGTTTATGTTTGCAAAAGAGGAAGGAAGCACTGTACGTTGGTGCCCAGCGTATCTTTTTCGAGAGCAAGGACACGAGCTTCCACTCCCTGCTTGATGTTTTCGTACTTTAAATCCGAGCACTAAAGTTAAAAGGGGCTGATTCATACCGCGTCATGCTTCTGTATTAGGAAACAGGGTCTAGTCACCAAATAAAACGTTCACAGCTGAGATTCTTTTTTTACTGATAAGAAAATGCAACAGCGACGCGATCAAGGGTAGAAGTCAGCAGCTTCAGACATGGCTGAAAGAATGTCTGGCCTCTTTCTCCACAGATGTGTAATCACAAAGGAATGCCTGCAGACCGCTCGGCTTTTTTCCACCGGCCTCCGTTTACTCGTTCTCTAGTCGCTTTCCCACGCCTTCCCCTGGTCTCCAGCCTCTTGGTTTTTTCCCTGGCCGAGGTTCACAGCACATGAACGCACCTCTAAGGGTCATGCTTTCACAAAGGACACAATGCCACTTCAGTCAGCAAAGCAGCGCACAGACCCCGAAATAGAATTGGTTGTGAGAATAAGTTTGTCTGCCCTCCCATTCATGTGATTGTCGTTACTCACACGCACTTCCCCAACATCTGACAAGAGAGTCGCTCTCCTCTGAGCATCTGTTTGGTGCATTTTTCCATCCAAAATGTCAGTCTGTGAAATTAGCACGAGGTTTCAGCCACTTTTGTTTGCTCTGTGTGATTGCAATTGGGATAATCAAGAAGTGTTGCAATCCAAAACGAGCTAAAACACATGGTGTAGTTTACTTTCGTTTTGAAGATCACGGACGTTAATCCAGCACAAGTGCATAATGTGGTGTATCCCAGCTCATTTTCTCTTGATTAATGTAATATTGCTGCGTAAACATTCCTCCTTTTCCTTTTTTTCTCTGTTTCTCGAGTGCCTGGGAAAGTATAGAGAGCTGACGGGAAAAACTACCTCTTAGTTGTTTATTATTTTCCAGTACTCCAGGTGTATAGCGACTGCTGTGATTATCCGTGCTCCACCCAAAACCACCCTGCTGAGTGGAGATGGATGGCTCACGGGGGATAAAAACACAATCGAGCACACACTCTGTTGCTGGGGTGTTGAGACGTGGCTATTATCACGGTGTTGCTGATGGCCTAGTTTTGATCATACAAAAAGGAGGTTCCTCCGAATGTCTGACCCCGCTTGCCGCCTAGAGCAGAGACAGCAGTGAGGCGAAATGACTAATTAAAGCAGACGTTGTTTTTGCATAAATCAAGGTTTGATACGGACTGACAGTTGGCGTGAAAATTTAAATAGATTTCCTGAGAAGGGAAAGGGAGAACAAATGCGAGCGTTCAGTTGGCATTATGCAATTTGGCGTTAGCCAGACAGGAAAGGGGAGGTCCGCAGGAAGGTGTTTTGAAATGAGATCATTAAAAAAAAAGAGTTGGTAGAAGCTGAAGACGACTGAGGAATGCTTACAGCTTTGTCTCTTCGTTTTGGGCTTTTCAGATGTCTGTCTTTAAAGGCGCACAACAAAAGCCAAGCTATCGTTTTTCAGGTGGAACTCAGCAACAGATCCAGCGTCGCACTGCTCCTTTGCACATTCTGAATTGATTCAATAACATCCCTGTTTTCTATGCCCTTGGCACCGATGCTCGTGGCCATAAATAGCTTCCATATGACATTCGTAACAGCGCATATATATGCGCGATAAAGTGCCGTCCTAGCGTCGTTCCGTTGTTCCAGTTGAGCAGAATGTAATTGAGAACAGCGCATCAAGGCCAGGGAGAATCATTTATGCACACTCCTTTAATTTCAGAATAATTCTTACAACTGTTGTTTAAGGCGTCATTTTTTAAAAGGGAATTTATGTTAAATATTTCCATTAGCGCCTTGCACTGTAGGCAGTATGATAATTTAAATAGTCACCCAAAAGGGTTATTAAATAATATTATCTTTACAAATGGAAGGGGGCACAGCCGCTGAAAGCTAATCTTGGGAAATTGATCAGCCGCATGGGCTGTCCTCTGTTTTTCCTTCCTTCCATCCATGAAAATGTACCTCTGTCTTTTTTTTCCACAGGATGGATGTTGCAGGGTTGCTTGACAGATCCTATTTTACTGATCTTGGTGAACGCTCAATCTATTTTCCTCCCCCCTTTATTAATCCTCCTAATGTTTTCTCTCCTCCTCCGGCGGCTGATGCACTCTTTGATATATCATTGCTGAAGGGAGCGAGGGAAAATGTCAATTACGACTGTTAAATGTGAACATTTAACTACTGTACGGATGTTGAAACCGCTGCTGTAGTTTTATAAGAGGGCTGGTGTGTTCAAGAGAACGGAAAGCGAATCATTTTCTCGGTTTATTGGTCAGGTTAAGTTGAACCCTGCTACCACTTAAGGGAGATACTCTCAAATAAAATCTAAAAAGTACCTTTTTCTCCTCCAAACAGTGCTTTAATGATAAAATGATGTATTTTGTATCCTAAATGGAAGAATTAAAAGCTTCATTGTGCGGTTCTCCTGTGAGATCTGCAGCCTGACTCAGAGCCGTTAGGAATGATTGCATCTGTATGAGAAGATACTCCATTTTAAAGTCATGACTGGATTCGTTTTTTTCTCCCCCTTACATTAATGACCCCTTCCTGGAAATGAGTGTGTGTGGGGAAGAGAGAGATGGAGAGAGCAAGCGAGCGAGCAAGAGAACAAGGGCTGATGTCAGTGGTCTGTCACCCCTCATGTGGTTATCCCCCGTGGGTCTGCCACTCCATCACTTCCTATCTGTTTACCTCATCGCCGCCATATTAACAAGACTTTCCCCACATAGGGATGATGCACCTACAGTAAACAGCTGAAAAAATTAGGTTAGCATCTGTTGGCATGCCTTTGCAGAAACATTACGTCTATGGGTCAAAGGTCAGCGCATGTGCAGCCATTATGATAATGATGCTATAAGCACTAATAATCATGGCTGGAGTGCGAAATAAATAGAGTATATTTTTGGCTGACATAGAATCTGCATCTTGCATCATTTTTACCCTTTTTTTTTTTAAATGCTAAAAATATGTGGCTTCTCCCAGCTGCCAACAGCACCCGTCACAAAACTGATTTTCTTGACATATTTGTTGTTTTGAGTGATTAACGCAGAGAATATTCCACATAGATTAAAGACATGGAAAAAAATATTGTAAATATAATAATTTTTCCACCAATGTTAAGTTATTTTCTTGCAGACAGCTTGTAAGCTTTTCATTTGAATGACACACTTACATCAGCAAGGTCAGGATAGCATTCAACCGAGTCAATTAAGACATTATAAATTTACCAGCCAACTAAAGAGTAATCTGTTTCATTTTATATCCTTGTAATGAATGATATAATAATTTGTAACCCGGTGAGCTGCACTGTAACGTAAATATGTTCATTTTAAAAGCCAAAATTACTGTCTTCTAAATATAACTAAACCCTTCCCCAGTGTTAAAACTCTCTTTATATATGCTTAATCATTAAATAGGTAGAGACGGTCTCAGTGAAATGTAAAAATGGTTCTCATTGCTGACTCACATACAGGTGTGTGTATATATCACACCAGACAGCCTGTATTTTAACTCGACTATGAACCATAATCAAGCAGCTCGCTCTCTCATTTGGAGTCAGATATATTAAGAATTTATGGCTGTATAAATTATGTAAACATTTAAAGGTCATCTTTTATTTATGGATACAAACAGCAGCGCTGACAGAGGAACAAACAGCTTGAATACCTAACAGAAACATTTCTGTTCGCATCGGTGTTCGAAGCGATTCTAGTCTAATTATCAGTGTCTGGCGTGAGCGTCAGTTCTTCCAAAGTCAGTCGGGAGAAAAATGCTCTTTACTCTGTTAAAACGGGCTAATAAGGCAAAGCGAAGAAACTATTGTCTCTTTTGCACTGATTAGCTCTTTGCCTACCGATTTTATGCAAGACTAAGTGAGAGGATCGCAATTCAATTATTCCAAAAAGCAAAACCTTAAGGCCACCAAATTGCGTAAAGACACTATTTGAGTCTCTTGGAGAGAAATTTGTGTCATTGGAAATTAAACGCTTTTGTGGCGCTGGAAGGTTAGTGTTGTTAATGGTATTAGGGAATGTGGTGTTCTGAGATGATTAAAATCTGTGTTGGAGAGAGAAAGAGAGAGGGGTGGAAAAAAAAAAAATCAATAGCTGCAAGCACAGCTCCCGCTTTAGATGGACATCTCCTCTGTCTTTATGCACCCTAATAGAAAAATAACAATTAAATCCAAATCGCCACATTAATTTGGTTTCCATCAGTCTCGGGGGAGATCATCTTTACCAGTTATTATTCGCTAGGTTATTATATCTTCTAATCAAACCTCCTAATAAGAAAAAAAAAACAGTCAAATGGAAGAGACAGGCTGTGTTCCCTCCACTTCCCCCCTCCCCCAGCAGGCTTGCATTGCACTCATTGTACTTGTGCTTATTATGTTTCAAATGACCGAGGTACGGCTGACATTCTGGCTGCATGCAGAGAGGCCCAGCCTCCGTTAATGACGCAGCTCATAGTCCTAAGAGCCTCAGCTCCTCATACACCCACCCACGCCCCAACCCCCAACACACACACACACAGGCTCTAATGAAGAACCACCAACACAATTACAAACCCCGGTGTGCCTCTGCTGGAAGAGGGGAGGAGGTTATACACATAGTCACTCAGAGGGAGGAATATTGCCATCATGTGTGCACACAAACACACAAATATACACACGATTACCGTTTTCTTACTCTGATTGGGGTGGTCTGATGATCACAGATAAACATGGACTGTATGCACACGTTCAGATGCACGTCTTGCACACCATCGTCTCATCTTGTCCTCCCACTCTCCGGAGTGCTGATCCCCGGAGGTCTGCCTGCCTGTCCGTGTCCCTCCATAAGCATCCCTTTTCACCCGGCTTCATCTCTACAGGTGAGGAGGGGGTCAGATGGGATCAATGAACGCATGCATAAATTGGTAAACGAATGTGTGTATCCTCTGTCCGCTCTGGTGCTTCCAAAAATACCAGTGGCTGGTTCTCCTTTGAACAATTTCAAATTTAGTTTCATTACACGCACATTACAATGACAGCAGCGGTATTTAGCGGTAAAGTCACAAACGGTCTGCAATTATAATCGGGATTAGCTCATCAGTTGTAGTTACACGTCTATAACACTAGTACTTTCTGATAACAGTGTAAGCTTAAATTATTAAAATGTGCCAGACAGTTTGCAATATAAACAGTTGTTATGTTTATAAACATGTTGATCATCCAGTTTTTCTCATTAGTATTATTATGTCTATATCCCTCATTATTATGGTTATTACAGGCTAGTTATTTAAAACTGAAACTAAAATTAAAACCATTCAAATAATTAGGGTTAATTAAAATAAATGTTAACTGCAATTAAATATATAAAGGTACACATATATATATATATTTATTTTTTTGGGGGGGGCTGGCAGTTCTCAAAGCATTTCTCTTTTTATTTTATTGTAAATAAATAGAAAATTAAAATTTTTAAAAACAACAGTTTCAAATATACAATTTTTTAAAAATATTTAAATTAAATAAATAAATAAAAACTAATTAACTTAATAGATTTAAAATAACACACATTATATATATATAAGCAAACATATCTTTAAAAGCTTCACGCTTATCACACAAAAGTAAAACCTCAACGCATGCAAGTCTTGCATAATCTGAAGCACGAAGCTAAACTCGGAAGAGTTGCCCCACTCTTGCTCCTCTTTCTCCCTCGTGCTACCCCCCTCTCCCACTAAGGAGTGGCAGTGTGTCCCTCCTCACCCCCCTTGTTGTTGTTTTCTTGCTCAATGAAATAATCTCCCACCCCCTTCATCCCTCACCCCATGCCACCCCCCTGGCCCAGTCTAGGTCAGAGGGCCCCCCCTCAGCCTGTTGCTGATTGTGAGTGCAGCGGCAGGGAGAAAAAGCACACAATTAGGCACAGATGGCTGTCTGCCTCGTGGTGCCCAGCTCTGCTCCCGCTGCAAAGGGCCATTCTGCCGCCTCTCGCTTTGCCCGCAAGTGTAATTCAAATGAGAGATCAATGAGCGTCATACTAAAAGTAACAGTTCCAATTATTCTGCCTTTTATTTTCTGTTCCTCCTGAGCGTGGCGGGGGCAGATCCTCTTTTTACCGTGAGACGACATTGGCTCAAATGATGCCGCTATCTTCTGGATTACGGAAATTCTGTTGTCAAATCGGAATGTTATCACCTTGTCTCACTCCCCTGATGATTTGAGGGGAAATAGGGTCAGATTAGCCGGGTTAATCCATAATCCCTGAATTTAGCTATTGAGGTAACTGGAGATGAATGCAATCAAGTTTGATCAAGCATCGCTGTCTTGCGGTTTATCTGACAGCTTTTGAATGACAAGTAACCAATCTTAGAATTAAATTTCCATTTCACTGGACGCCATATTATCAGATTTCCACTGCTATTGTACAGCATAATGTCTTCACATTCATTTGCAAGCACAATCTCATTAACACTGCTGCCTTGTAACTTTTATATGCTACGTGCCAATTTTGATAATTGATCACATAACTTGATTAAAAAAATAATAAATCACCCCAGGCGATTTCAAAACAACGCTCAGAACATGATGCAAATATGGCTTATTAATATCAATAACTAAGAACTGACTGCACTTCTGAAATCGTCTTAAAGAGAGAGAGAGAGAGAGAGAGAGAGAGAGATGACATAACACAACAAAACACCACCTAAAGCGTTTAAAAAAAACAACAACCTTACAGCGTATTCGGCTCTTCGTCATTGACAGATGTTTTGTAAACAGTAAATGACGCTAAAAATACCGCGTGCAATGTGCATAATTCTGGCAGTTAAACACTTTTGCCTTTTCACAGCGAATAAAAGTTTTATCGTTTAAGTATTGTCCGCTGACGTCACTTTGATTCCTTGAAGTGAGGCAGAATAAACCTTGAAAGGACTCTCCTTCAATCTGCTGTTCGTAACTAACACACACACACACAAACACACTCACACACGCAGTCACTCACTCACTCACACACACCGAGACTCAATTACTGCCCAATTCCCTTCTTCATCATCTCCTGCTACACCGGCCTCTTCCAAAAGCAAATCGAAAAAGGAAAACAAAGAGCAACGTTACCTGAAGTGATACTTCGAACCCGATCGAGGCGGAATTACGCGAAGTGTCAAAACTAAGGGTAAGTTTTGAATTTATTGCGAGCTGGATCAGTTATTTCATTGGCGAATCAATGTTGTGTCGCTGGCTGGCTTGATTTCTTAGCGAGGGCAGCTAACTCGATAGTTTCTTTAGGTCGGCTAAGCGTGTCCCTCGAGCGTTAAAAGCGCAAAACTTGTCAAAAGCGTTTTAACGGCGTTGTCGAGAAAAGCCGATCGTGAGAAATATTCCGATGCGACTGCGAATATCGCAAAACTTTACGAGTGGACACAATGTTGCGCGCGGGGGTTGTGACTTCATAATAGGAATCTGCCTTTGTGCCCTCTCGCGTGCGCTTTAACTGCTACGTTTTTAAATGTAAACTGTTGGTAAACACTCCTTAATGTTCCCAAACATGTTTCAAAAGAGCAAGCGCTTCCCCGTCGTTCGTTTGGGTACGTAAAAATGTAATATTTGATTTTGTAGGGCTTATTTGAAAAGGGCGAAGCGGGAGAGTCACTTGGAGGAGCTGACGCTACCTTTGGTCTGTTTAATGTCCGTCTCTCAGATGATGGCAAAAGCTAACAGCTCTTCATTGAGACAACATGATAAAAGCATTTAATTTACAATTCCTTTTGATAAAAGCCGTTAAAAGCACACGGTTTCGTATTTTCGATGGGGAAATTGCCTGCTCAGTCGGAGCGGGTCGCTGGTGTTGAGTTGGAGCTTCGCGTTGCTCTTATCTTTGTTGCTTCCTTAAAGAGCAGCAGCTGCCGCCTGGCCGAGTTGTTGAAATTTATCCCTTTGTGTATATTACAATATCCTCCATTTTTTCTGCCCTCTAAACAACAAGCCTCACGCCATCTTGGTTAATTTTAACTGGCGGATCCGCGTATTCTTAGGACTCGACCTGCACATGTCGTTACAGGCAGAAAGTTTAGAAATGTCTTATGTGGTAGCGGTGACGTCATGTGAAGTTTAAGTAAAATGTGATGTTTTGCCAAGAAAGCGTCGAATTTGTTATCTCGCTTGACATTGCTGGAAAACTCTAATTTTCGGTTAGTTTTGCAGTCGGAACGACTCCGGATGAATAAAAACAAACATTTTGATGAGATCTTGAGAACCGTACGCGATGTTTTATGATTCGATGTTTACAGGTGGAATGAATGACATCAGCACGTAATGATGTCATTTAGTGAAGTGAACTGTTTCTTGTCTTTTCTTTGTCTAAAGTTTAAATATTTTTATTTTTTATTTTAAGCATTTCATAATTCCCAATGAAGCATTTCTCAAGAATGTGCTGGGTTGATGAATCAGTGAACTGTGGTTTCACATCTATTTCAGAGATTTTTTTTCTCCCACGAACGACCAGAATCGTATTTTGATCCTTTCAGACATATTTGAGTTTGTCACATGAATTTATGGCTCACGAGGTTAATAATTATGGTCTGACTGCACAGTCATTTCCTCATTTAGAAGACTTCAGATGTTTTAGTTAAATTATAATATGCATATAATGCACTTTTGAATAGAGCATGTGTGTTTTATTTGCGCTTGTACACACGTAATGTGTAAGAAATAGCTAAAGAGAGTTAGTTTTACCTCAGTAAATTTCTAGTGGGTTGTGAATGAACAGTCCTCTCCACCTTCAAAAAAGCAAGTGTTACATATTTCAAAGTTTCTGTTATGCAAGTCATGAACTTTTTACAATTAGTGGTCAGCCATGCAAAACCCGCAGGCTCGCCATAGGCTGGTTAAATGGCTGGACTGTGTCTGTTTTGTATCAGTAGGGCTCTGTCTCATCTAGCCCAGTGCCCCAGTCATTATGCATGGAGCAGGCTGTTGTTTTTACAGAATGCCTCAGATGGAGAAGTCAGTGTTTCCACCTCCCATCTCTTTGTCTGAGTATGTGCTTCTGCTAAAGCCATGAGAGCAGGGGAGCAGATGTTTAGCCAAACATCCTGACGCGATGCTTTTCTCTTGTGGGAATGCCGCCTCTTCCTCCCTGTTCCCGATGCATCGCCTTGACAGCTGCTTGATTTCATGGAACCGCTAAGAAGCCATTAGCGGTATCAGTGAATTGAAACGGAACAGTCTCACCCACTCTCTTCTTCCATTAGAAATGACTATTGTTGGATGTTTTTTTTTCTCTTTCTTTGTGAGAGAGTGTGTGTTTGTGCTTATTCTTAGCACACAGAAGATCTCTTATATACTTGTCCTGTTTTTCTTAACACGAATTAGAGGGAGCAAAACTGTCAGGGCCTGTTTGTGCTGTTGGGGTTTGAAGGGATCTCACACTGTGCTCTCTCAAGCACACCCAGACCACTGGATGTCTGTAGCTGCGAAGACAAAAAAAAAAAAAAAAAAAGAACTTTGCTCGGGGTTAGAGTGTCAGCCACACGTTTCTGTCCAGGATGTTTGTTGTTTTCCCTACAGGATATGGGTTAGGCTTGTGAGAAGATGTTCATATCTAAGAATTAGTTTAATTTGGGATCTTTAGAAGGATCTTGTTTAATCTCTGTTTGCATGTCTTTGTTGTGCGTACAACAACAAATGATTGCGGTGTAATGAGCTGATTACGAGAAAATGTGGGCTGTAAGAAATGGGTCTCGAGTGCAGAAGCTGTCGAATGCAAGTTTAGCTCAGGCAATCCCAAAAGCACATGAGTTTGGGTTGATAATCACACTTCCTCTGAAACCGGGCACTGATCAGTGTGGTTCATTTAAAGATGATTTGAATTTATTGGATGTTTCACTCATGCTGTTACATATGAATGACTGGAGAGCAGTTAACACGCACAGCCCTGCCCGTGTCTCATAGTCTAAATGGCTCTATGGGGTTTCATTCTACATCTTATTGGATTAGACGATATTGTAGTCAACTGCAGTGTATAACATTGTGCTTTCACTTTAGCAACTTACTTGACACCCTTTGCAGAAGATTACATGCCTTATGTTTGGCACATCAACCCTCAATTATTGCATTGTAAAACCCAATACAGATTATTTCAAACCTGTCCTATGACTTGCGTTCTAGAATATATTTAGATAAATAATTTATATGTAAAGGTGAAAGACACAGATAGAGACACATCATTTGCCGTATCTTCAGTGAACAACCATTGATTTAGGTTTTTAAACATGCATCAATCATTGCGCAGTTAATGGCAAAATTGATTTCAATGGACTTCGGAAAGCTCAGCCTGGAGTTTCTGGATTCTCGTTTGATTTAACCGTCCAATAAAAGTCTGAGGCAGCGGGAAGTTCTTACCTGATCATAACACCTGTCATTTAAAGAGCTCCAACGCAAGCGCGGGCTTGATTATACAAGCTGTGGTGTGCCACGTGTGTGGCCAGTAACTGCCAAATGAATCAGCCCCGAATACTCGATGCTGGAAGGTCAGCGGTGAATTTGTTTTCCGAGCAGGTTGCGTCCTTGCACTCATAACGACTTGGCAAATCACCTTGTAAATACTGACAGAAACTCTTCCCCGTGCTGCTTCCTGAGATGACAGTTGGCAATACGCTAAACGGTATCATGGATAAGTGCATCTCTATCTCGACTTACTTGGCTAATGATTTATTTTGTCGTTAGCGAACAGCTTTGATTGTAGAATTTCCTCTCAACAGTTGGCTCTTACATAATAGCGGGTTATGTGGGTTGCTGTTTAGCGTGAACATTAGCGCTCGGGAGACAACTGTTTGTGTCAGCAGAAGCACAAGTCGGTCGCGGCAGACTTGATAATTGTGTCGCAAACATGATCTTCTTTACCTTTAGCCTGCCGGTCTGTGGTAACGAGGCAGAGGAGCCGGAGATTCGCGTTTCTGCGGACAGTTAAATGAATGGGCTTTTCTACCAGCAGCTGAAGCGGGTCACACCAAACTGACTTTGTTTTCAGATAAACACAGAGAGGACACAGGGGCCGAATTTCAGAGGCAGGCAATTAGCTGCTTTTTGGTTCAGCGTCCCTCGGGCCTCTGTTTATCATTCAATGTGAGAATATCCCTGATGAAACTCAAGGTTATTTTTGTTGGGCTGTCTGAGCGCTTGTTTTTCACAGACAAGGTGAAAGGGTTGATTTTTCCCTCAAGAAAGGCTTCATATTGAGACTTGAGAAAGAAAAATCCCCTTTGCCGGAACTTCACAGTAAGGAATTAAGCTTCGGGAAGCGCACGTTCAGAATACGTGTGTATCTTTCCGCCAGCCTCTGCTGTTAATCAGTGAGGCCGATCTTGTGCTCGACACCTGAAGGTCGTCATTCTGAAACCTTTCTGTGTGCCTGTTGTTATGCTTTCCATCTGCCCCCCCTTCTCTTTCTTTCTATCTATCTCTCTCAGCTCCTCAATGAGGGTTTGAGTGCATTAGTGATTCCGGGCAGAGGAGTATTCTGGAGAGATGAGGGCTGTTTTTTCCACCCTGCGCCGGTTGTATCTCCGGTGTTGTTTGCCCTCCAGGAGACTGTCATGTTGCCTGTGCCGTGGGTTGCCACTGCGGCGCTCCGTCCCCCCCCGCTGAGATAATGGAGCCCGTGTTTGAAATGCCAGTAGTTTGGCCTATTTGTTCTAGTGCTTATCGCTATATTTGCATCCAGAGGAAAAATAGCCATGATTTCAGGAATGGCTGGAATGATGCTCCTCTTGTGGGAGAGGGCAGAAGGGAGGCTGGGTGGGATTTGGCGAGAGCTGTGGGATGGGAGAGAATCTACTGCACTGTGACAGCTGACTGCAGGACATGCAGTATTTGACCCTCGCACACACATACGCACTCAAAGACATTGAGAGATTGTGCTCAAGCAGCCCCCTCTTATTTATTGATCTTGCTGCATTTAAAATCTGGTCACTGCCACCACAAAGCCTTTTCATTTTAGCTGCGCTGGCAAAGAGCACCTCAGCGCAGCAAGAATTTCTAAATTTTTAATTTGCACAGAAAGGCCCACGAAATGACAAGGATGAGATGGAGACAGAGAGACAAAAAAAAAGGATTGAAAATAGAATGGTTTCAGCCGACACTGTGATGTGCTTTATAAATTGAAGCCCTTTTTGTTTTGCGTGAGTGTGCTTGCTCTCACGTTTTACATAAGCTGTTTATTTAATCTCTTAAGACATTAACATGGCTAGTAGGGCAGTTTAGTTGAGGACACCAGCATTTAACCCTGCCATGGCACATGAAGAAGTAAGTGAAATAATAGTGAAGTAATCTAGCCTGGTTTTAACTAGGTCTTGAACGGTAAACAAACCACTGCTGGATTAGCTGTGAGGTTTTATAAAAAGACCTCCAGATTGAGAGAGCTGGATTAAGGGTTCTAATCTGCGATCGCGTGAAGGTGCATCATGGTGTGTTTCTGGAGTCTACAGACGCAGGATTAGGCGCTTCAGCAGGCCTCATGCTCGCCGACCCGCAACAAATGTGTGCGTGTGTGTGTGTTTTGAGGGGGGCGTCTGTCTCAGTCATTAGAAATTAGGCTGAGGCTGCTTTGTTTAAGGTTGGAACGGACGGGTGATTCTTTGTTTAAATAATGCAATCAGTTGAAGAGATAAGGTTAAGGACTGCAGGTTGTTTAGGTAGCAAAAGAGTGTTTGTGTCATCAGATTGTTCAGTGAAACAGTCTGTGGTGCGTTTGTTTCACATGACACTCGAAATGAGAGGAAAAACACTGCATGTGCTCTCTCTTTCTCTCAGTTTCTATCTCTCTGTATTATCTCTGTTAGATGGGTAGAAAGCTGTGAAACCCGTCTGTAATATGAGCAGTCAGTAAACTTGGCAATAGCAGTAGAAGAAGCCTGATCCGGAGGCCATGAAGAGCCTCTTGTTGAGTCCTTCGAGTGTTAGTGTGTGTGTATGATTGCGTGGAAGTGCATCTGTATGTTTGTTCTGATGGCAAAGGATCATATGGACGCATTCTAGGGCAAAGGATGAAATGAATGGTAGAGTGAGCACGGCATCCTTATTTGACCATGGTGTATGAGCGCCTCCGTAACTGAAAGCCTTGTTTTGTGCTCTTAGGGTTTTATCTGAGTGTGTGTTAGTGTGTGCACATGCATACGGGTGACTGTGCATCTATGTGTGTTTGTGCGTGTAGAGATGGAAATATCCTTTGCTCCTGCAGGCTAGAATAAATCCTGTGTGAGAGCTCCCTGGTGTAATCCAAACACTGCCAGCTAATTTAAGCGTGCAGCAGGAGCAACAGCATCTTTCATGAAAACAATGCATTCAGTCTAGAGCTCATCTTTACTTCCTTCAGTCATCTGTTCAGCCATCACTTTGACTTCAATGTTACAGCTCAAAACACCACCGCACCACAAGACTACAGCGCGACACGCCACTTTATTGAGCATTCCGATAACATAGCTCAACAAACTAATCCACAATCTAATGCTACCTCACAACATACTGTCACAACCCAACATTACAGGCCCAACACTACACCTCAACATGCCACTTGGACTGAACATCTCCATACAATGCTCAGTCCACCACAATAACCACATACACTTTAGCTCATTGTAGGCACAACACACCACCAGATGATCCAACCCAAAGTTTCAACATGCCACTTGACAGAACATCCCAACACAACCCACAAACCACCACACAACCCTACACTTTAACTCAGGCCACTACAACCCAACACTACAGCTAAATATGCTACCGGATGACCTGAAATAACAGCCCAATACAACAGACTTAGCAGCATAACAAACTCACTGCCATTGCCCAACATGTCACCAGATCATTCAACACCTCAGCATTGCACTTGACTAAACATTCCAACACAATGCTTAACACATCACCATACCCCAAAACTAAACGCCCAGTAGACCACCACATGATGACCTAGTACTGTAGCTCAACACATATCCTCCAACTAAGACCCAAAACAACATCTCCGTACACCACCGTACAGAACATCCCATTCTTAATACACCACCACAACTCAACTCAACGCTATCTCTTATACAATCTCCGAAAAAAACAAATCAACACCACCAGATGACTCAGCATACTTGACTTGCATCCAAGCATCGTAGCTCAACACAACACAACACAACACCATAACTTAACAATATATATCAACGCCATACCTGATTACACTCCACAACAGCTCAATTCAACAATTTAGTAAAAAACCTAAAACACCCACTACAAGGCAACACTATGCACTTAGCAAAGCACCATGACCCAACACGACAGCTTAAGCCACTACCACAACCCACACTACAGCTCAACACGCCGCTTGACTGAACATCCCAACACCACCCTAACCCAACACTACACATCCAACAGACCACCACATGCCCTAGCACAACAGCTCAACTTGCCATTTGTAATATCTCAACACACTACCATAACCAATATCACCAACACATCAACTCAACCACCCCCCAATAATACCCAGCTGTAGCTCAAGGAATAGTCATTATTGTCATCATTTACTTATGTTGTTAAAAAACCTGTATGACTTACTTTCTTAAGAACATTGGGAACAAGACTCTTTTCTCAGAATATGGCTCCACAGAAGTATATAAGTCACACAGCTTTGAAATAACATGAGGGTGAGTAAATGATGAATGAAGATTTACCAGAACAATTATCTTCCTTAGCATACTTCAGGTCCCCTAATATATTGTAATGTTTGTTGGAAACCCATATTTTATATTTGTTTTAAAAGGCAGGGTTTTTTTTTGTCATTGTTGCTGCTTCACTGGATTGATGTCAGGTTGATGGCGAGAGCTTTCACGTTGGGTGTGTTGAGCTTAGGGATGATAGATGACTATCTGGCTGGTTTGTGTGTGTCAGTGTGTTTGTTCGTATGTGTGCGTGTGTTTGAGAGGAAGGCGTGACAGCTGCATAGGCAGCGGGATTGACCTTCACGCAGAGAAATCTCAAGGCCTGTTTGATTACACGGTATTCTGCTGCTTTGCGTTCTTTAGCGCTTAACTTAATTCGCGGACAGCGTTTAATCTGTGATCGGCTTCTTTTGACTGCCAGTGTTATTGTTCAGGGCCCTCAATTAGGGTACATGTTGTTCAAATAATATGGTCACATGCAAGGCTGTTATCTTTGTTTTTTAAAACTGTGGTATTGTGCCTGTATAGACTTGGCGTGATATAAAGTGGCCTTAAAGAGTTTAAAATGATGTTTAGACAAAGGTCTCATTTTTTCTTTGTGGTTTACTAGAATCTAAAGTGTTAGTTCTGCTCATGTTTGCAAGATGCAATTTGTAAGTTTATTTTCCATAAAAAAAATAATAACAGCTTAAAAATGTATTTGCAGATAGATTCCGCAAAGCGAAATAATAACTGAATATACACAAATAATTACCTTGTTTCATATTACCATATGTTGCCTCCACAAGCATCAGCAACTGTGTACACTTTTGTAATAGTTGTATATAAGTCTCTGGTTTGTTCTGGGAAGTGAAAGCTACCCACTGTTCTTGGCAAGTTCTTTGGTTTCTCAGCATGGATTGCACATTTAGCTATATGATGCTTGAGGAGTCAACAGATGATATTAAGAACAGGATGAGACGCCTTACATTACCCATTTTCCCCTCATATTTCCTCTAAAAAAGTGCACTTATAACTTCGTAGTATCATCCCAGAGGCAATTAAAAGTGTGCGTGTGAGAATTCTCAACTATCATTGAAATGTTTTAGAATATGGCATGCATGAGATTCCTTGGACTGACGTGTGAACAAATATTTCAAGTGCATGTTCTCAAAAGCTCTTGCATGGCTTTGCATTTCACATGCGTTTTATAGGATTTCACTTGAAGGCTAACCTAAAGTAAAGCCTCTGATCATTTTCCCATTAGTTTGTTTGTTTTCGTATCTGGGAGTGCCTAAAACATGTTTTCTGTTCCTGCCGTGTCTGGCGATGACTGCAGAGCTTCAGAAACTTTCCCACATGTTCTACCTTTGTTTAAAAAGCGCTCCATTTCATGTGGAGACACATGAGTGTTTTTTTTCTCTCTCTCTTTCGCTCACTCTTGTTCTTCCTTTTGCTTCCATCTGGTCTTCATTTCCACCAGACTTCAAAGGTGAAGGAAATCGAGGATAGGAAATGGGTTGAATATTAATTTGGCCTTATTGTCACGAGTTGTTGTGTTCTGCACAGATGAACCTTTACCACAAATGTAAAGCCAAATTACCGGAGTGTTAAGCAATCCGTTCAAAGACGATTGCTGTGTCCTTGTGTTAGAGAGAGCAACTCTTTGTGTGTGTGTGTGTGTGTGTAGCACGGTTCTTCCATTAGCGTGTGAGTGATGACCTCCAGTGTGGGCAGTTTAAGTTATAGCACACCCCTCCTCTCTCTCAGATGGAGCTAATTGTCTGGTGGCCATTTTTGAGGAAGTGTTTCCAGGTACGAGGTTTTTTTTTTTTGCCCTCTGGATGGCCATGTCCTGTTTTCCCCTCTGTATTTATCTTTTTTCCCATTCCTTCTTTTCTTCTGGATAAACCGCAATTGCCCTAATGATGAAAGAATAAGATTATCAACAAGAGTGAAAGAGATCTGGTCCAATGCTGTTTTTTTCCCAGTCACAGAACTCACACACAGATTCCATTTTGTCAGCTTTCAGCTGGGCATAATACAGCGATAAAAGACTCTGCCCTGCAGCCACACTGAATCATACAGAGCAAAGAGAGGGAGAGAGAGCAAGAAAGAGATGAGAAAGCGAGAGAAAAGGAAAGAGAAGTCTCTTTGTGCTGTGTGTGCTCATATTGTATGAAAAAAGATGAATCACTTCTATTTAGGGATCAGTTTCCTGAAACTGGACGGGTGAGACGATTCCACGGGAGATAGATTGTCGGGACTTGTCTGTGTTTCTCTGAAGGGTTGGAGCTAAACGTCTGCAGTCGTGGCAAGGTGCTCCCTAAAGGACCGGCTCCTCCGACAGGAAGTATCAACCTGGAGCAGAAAGAACAAAAAGGAAAAAAAAACCTCCCCTCCCGTCTTTTCTTCTCGCACACCATCCTCACAGCTGCGCACAGTTTGCTGTCTATCCGAAGGGGGTGCATTATCATTTCATCTAAATTCCTCCCCCTAGGCAAGTCAATAAAAAAAATGTAGCGTCAAGACGTTTTTGATTAGTTGGTCCTCAGGATGGATGAAGATGTTTGGGGAGAGCTCAGCACTCACAGAGCGAGCTTTGAGCCACTACGCACAAATCCCGGCCTTCGTTGGCAGTAGCGCCGTGTTATTGTGGTAATGATCAGGCCGAACGTATGGTGTAGGAAATGATCAACCCCACCAGTGCGCTAGCCATTATCTCAGACTTTGTCTCTCCAAGCTGTCATTACGGCTGAACTCCCCCACCCCCCCCTCGGTGACATCAGCTCTAACACCACACGTGTCCTTGGCCACTGCGGCGATGGAGCGCCTCCACCGTAGAAGGATGAGTCGGATGTTGATTGACGTGCGGATGCTGTCAGTCACAGCCTGGCTCAGTGTGTAGCAAACAGTGGTAAACTGTTCCAGACATCTAACTCTGCCCAGATGGAAATGTTTTAAAGAACTAAAAAGAGGAACTAACTGGCCAGCCACAGATTACTCGGGAGTGCGTCTGCTGTTCGTTTGTGGTGGTAATTTGTTTTAGTTTTTTTTTTCCTCTTTGTGCATGTGGTGTTTGTTTCTGAGTAGTGTAAGTATGTGCAACTTGTTATCTGTGCAGATTGTGAAGATTGGAAACTGAATCTGATTCGTGTGTCTGTTTCACCCTTGTGTTTCACCGCTGTGATGTTCCTGATAATTCTTAAGCACACACACACACACATGCTTTGAGAAAACTGGAGCAGGCTGGTTTTCTGCACAAGACAGCGTGTGTGCTTGGAAAAAAACGTCCCACACACCCTGGGTTTTTTAAAGCCTTACTGTAATTCCAACAGGTTTAGCAGGAAAAAAGACGGAACCGGGTGCGTGTATGAGCATTCACACATTCATGTGTTTTCACTTTACTTGTGTGGGCATGTGAAAAGTGGTTGTCAGTGTCTTTGTGTACGTATGAGAGTGTTTTTCTTTCTTTAAAACCATTGGCAGCCAAAGGTTGGGTGTAAACACACTGTATTTCTCCAGCCGCAGCGCTGAAACCTGTTGCCGTTGACTTTTCCCCTTGAGGCCGAAGCTTATTATTAAGTGTAATTTAGGACAGTTTACATCAGTTTTGCTTCTGTTTAGCGACCAAATGTGCCATTAAAACATTTTCCTTTCTGTTTCTTTTTCCCGGTCTCCTACAGGTGGACAAGCAGTGATGTCACACAGCTGAGGACATTCCCACTCAGTGAGTATTTGCTCCATAATTCTCAACAGCCAGTTGTCATCAGTTTTTTTTCTCCAAACCTTCCTGTGACTTTGCATTTGTTGCAAGACCAGTTTTCCAGTTTTGAAGTCATTTGTCACGGTTATGCACCTCTGTGTTTGTTTCGGGTAATTGGAAGCTGTAACCGAAAAGGGTGAACACAGATTCAGCCGATTTAAACCTAATTTAATTTAATTCTAAGGATGTGAGCCCCTCTTCTCACCCCTCTCCCTCCCAATTAGCTGAAACAAAGCTCTCCAAAGGCAATTGTTAGGTTGACATTTCTTAAGCGTGCTTTGTTTTTTTGTTGTATTTGTAAAGATCTTTAATTTGGCAATTCATTTTCACAGCCGAGTCTCTCAAACGAACCGCAGCCATGGAGAGAGCTTGTGCTTTGGAACAAACAAATCAGCCGGTTTCTCTCTCTCTCCCTGTGTGGGCTCAGGCTAATTGGTAGCGCGGATGCTGGTCGCGGTGTTAGCGGTGATTCTAGGCGGGCGGCAGCCTCTCAGGGCTCTCTGCTCGGCTGCATCGTTTCATTCCCCAGCTCCCTGGTGGTTTCAGAGAGTGACAGAAATACAAGGACGTTTCTTTCCACTCTCTCGCCGTCTCCTTCTCCCTCTCATTCTCTCTGTCTATACCACTAACAAGTGACAATGTAGAGTTCTGGAGTGCTTAAAGACTGAGAAACGGACTGCAGCTGCCTCAGGTGAACATGCAGCTGTGTGTAGACCAAGTGCTTGCTCAGATGTGTGCGTGTGTGGTGGCTTACAGATGACTTTTATTAGAAAAGGGCTCCGTTCACAGTCCAGAGGAAACTATATATATAGAAAGAAATATAATGTTGGCAAAAAAGAGAGAATGCGATACAAAGACAGCGAGACAAAGACGGGCTCTTAGCTCCTCAGCTACACATCACTGCGGCCTCTCGCATTGGCAGCAGTCACTGCCACCGTCTCAGCCATCAATAATGGTAATGGAAGCTCCATCCGAGCATTGATTTCTGGGAATTGTAGGAAGGCGTGAAGGGTCATCCGTGCTCAACGGCTCTGCTCGTTTAGTGAAGGCGAGACGGGTCAGGATTTCAGCATGAATCACAGTAACATTCCTGTATGTCTGACTTACAAGGCGATCATGCTTTGAGGCAGAATTGTTCGTGTCCTTTATTTGCAGGCATTGCTCTAGAAAAAATTGGAGAAAAACTGGTTTTTGGGGCTGTCAGTTTAACACCTTCATTAAATACAATTAATTACAAAAAATAAGGTGTTAAAAGAATTGGCACATTTAACCATGCCCTCTGACTTACAGGCAGCGTGCTTCATCAAACCACATTAACAGGCGCCAATCAACAACTATGAAACATAAGTGTTGTTACTACAGTAGTAACTATAGCAAAAAATTGTTAAAATATTAAAGAAAAAACGTAAATTAAAAATAAGATTTGAAATACTTAATTTAAAACGAAAAATAAATTAAAGGTGAACAGAAATAATAATAAACTAAAATAATAATGACAAAGCACCTTGCAAAATTACTGAAATTTGAATGACAAATAAAAAGAATTACAGAAACCACATCTTTGTCTGTAGTGGTTTACTTATCCACCGCAATAATGAAACATGTTTAATTTATTATTATTATTATTATTATTATTATTAGCATTAATATGTTTATTATTAATTTGGTAACTTTTCTCAGCAAATTATATTATCAGCAAAATATAAAGATATATACAGTTAATTTTGACTTGCTTATAACATGTGAAAAATATATAATACCCATAAAATGCAATCAATTTACAAAATTTGAGATTCAGGAAAATGTCAAATGAGTTGCTTAGCAAAAGTCTCAGCCAAGTTCATAGAAGTAAATATAGAGTTAACTGATAGTAGAAACTAAATGAAAGCATACTGAAGCCTCGCAAGAGTATCGGTTATAGGGATGAACTTTCCTTTCTCATGAAAAAAAGAAAGGAGGGAACAAAACAAAGCACTGCTTGGACACCCAGAGGGAATTACAAAAGTTTATAGATGGGGAGAATATCAACCAGTCTCTTTAGAGAGTTGAAATTGTAAAGTAAAATCAGGTCTGTCAGGACATATCGAAGAAAAACACATTCCTCTATCCTTTTCATTCTGAAATGGAGGTTATAAGTTGTAGTCACTGAAAATGCTGGAGACTATATGGAAGAGGGAGAACTGAGCTCTGGCAATCTTGCCCAGGGGCAAACCAGCTATTTATTAGCGCACATGTTAAACCCTCTCTCTTCAAAGCAAACTTTCCTCCCAGCCTCCCACAGAGGGGGAAAGAGAATAATAAAGCAGAGGAAATGGCATTTCTCTGCACAAAGTGGATATGAGTGTGTTCAGTGTAACCAACTACTCTTTATTTCGAGTAGAGAAAGAAACGGAAAATAAAAGCAAAGGAAGACAAAAGAGGGTGGTGAAAGCGAAAAAAGAGGCTAGAGAGTGTGTTTGAGCATAGATCTTGGCCAGGCAGTGTCAGGCTCCTGGCCTCTCTCTTTTTCTTTCCTGCATCCCTGGGGACGGCTCATAGCTCATACTTCCTGCTGGAGAGATCTTGAGCAGGAATCATGGTAGAAGGGTCTGTTTTCATTGCTGGTACTGTGCAGTAGGAGTGTGTCTGTACTTGTGCGTCAGAGGCAAAACATACCGGTTGTTTGATACAAATAATGCAGGCCTGCTGGATTGTGTGTGTGCGCGTGTGTGTGTGAAAGGTGTAATGGACCCCTGCCTGAACTCTGCTGGGCCCTCCAGATCCCTGGTGAGAGTTATTACCTCAGTACAAAATGCTGGACACACACACACGCACAAACACAGTAAGGCAGAGAGTTTGAAATGGGGTGCCTCAAGTGTCTGTCATTGGCCCTTTTTGTTTTCTCCCTGTGTCTCTCTGCTTGCCACTTGCAATTTTACTGTTCCTTCTTGCCTTAAATATTTATGCCCAGCCAGGGCATGAGGCCATGCTGATTCCGACTGTTCTGGAGGATACAGCAATAAATACTGAATCTTCCATAGAGAGAAGGAATGAGTCAGTTATGAGGCAGTTAATATTCAGAGTACATCATAAACATAATCTCCTATTATCTTGCCTTAGCCAGGCCCCCCACTTGCATAAGTGTTATCATCTACGGCTTTATGCACACACACACACACAACACACTTATGCAGGTTGTACGAAGTGGATAGACGCTATTCATTTGCTGTTGTCATTGTGTTTTAAAGTGGCAGCGCAATGACAACATAAGCCAAAAATAACAGTATAGGAACATGTAGGCACTCCTGTATCCATCACAACTAGAAAGATAGATAAATGAATACAGAAAATAGAAGATGGGGCTGAGAGAGCGTGAGGGAGAGAGAGAGAAAAGGAGAGGGAAAAACATCCAGAAGGTCAGGATCAGCGGGTGGCCATCTAAGGGAGCGACATGGAGAGACTCCGATTGAGTTTCACCGCCCCGTTACCGTGGAGATCCATCCAATAATACCACCCTATCCACAGCAGAATCACTATAATACACTACACCTACAACAGACTGACAAATAGTGCACTGGCTAAACTGAGACAACCACAGCAGGCAGTGCTCAAATCTGAAGCAATATCTCGCTAATGCTCCCTGTGAATCCACATATTTTGCTTCAGCAGCACAAATGTTTTAACTCAGCCCAACCCTAAGACAGGTGTCCTTTTGAAATAATGAAAACTACCTATTTGATGATGTGGTTCAGCTAAACCATGTGGGAGTGTCAGTGTGGTCTCCGTGTTTTTGGATTGCAGATAACTCAAGACCAAACCTATCTAAATTTGCAGGTCCCTGATGTTCCATAACCCCTTCTGCTTAAAAACAGACACAAGAAATTAATCTAAGAATCAAAATGGACATTAAGCCTTGAGGCTTTTTAGAGCAACTCGGCATGAAAGGACTAGAGCTTTATCACCACTGCTCTTACAAACATACTGAAACGACTCCAAATTAACCAGCAGTCACCTTCAGGCTCTCGCCACGCAGGCACTTATGCCATTAAGCAGGCAACAGTTGAGTGAAAAATATTTGATTTTAAGTCATTTTCTTCCCTCCTGAGTGGGTAAATGACCATTCGCTGCCATCGCTGTCTCCCTTGAAGTGGCTTTTCCTTAGATGAAGATGAATCATGAAATGTAATTCTTAAAAGTTTTCTTTAGATGCTACTTAAACCACTTTGTAAGTTCTTTCAGGCCTCTTCCAAAACTTTAGCAGTGGTAGATAAATCTAATCAACAATAAAGATGAAAGTCATTAGACAATGATACATTTAAAATGTCTAGACCCTCAGAGACCTAAAGAGAGCCAGAGACCCACGAGGCCTAGTTTTTGACAAAGACCATTTAATCAAAATGCTCTGTACAGAGCAGGTAATGACTTTCCACAAATAGGGTTTTTCAGTAAATGGTTCAGAAAGTGATTGTAAACTTTAGGAGGTGCAAGAAAAAAACTTACTTGAGTTGTTTTTGAAAAAATTCTGGTTATGTTTGAAATGCAGTGATATTATTATGAGTTTTATTTTTAGTGATAACATTAACATTAAATAATCATCAAAATTATGTAAGTGTCAGGGGGGGAAATTGTACTGCGTTTGATAAAAGTGCAAAAGATGCACAATTTTTTTTTAAATAGTGGAGATCTCTGAACCTAGACGTCTGTCTTTTTTTGAGACTTGAAACTGAAACCAAGTGCACGCGAGGACCCAACTCTAATATCTTTTTATTTATGCGATTCTACAAATGAGCATCCCTCAAAACATCTTGACTTTAACATGTTACGTGATGTAATTAGTCTTGGCGAACTTATTTCCGCAATCAGCAAGGGTTTATTTGTAAAGACGGGGTTGAGATGATTTGGTAGATGGCCGAAGGTACATAGCTACTTTCTTTTCTAATGCTAGTGTACGTGTTTGTGTGTATATGTGTTTTCCCATGCTGACGCTAAAAGCTGCGTGAGGACGGATCTGAAGGAGTGAGCGCTGGAATACTAATGAACAAACAGAAGAAGAGGCTGTGTGCTCCCGTCTACCTCTCTGCAGTGGGCTCACTCGTTCCTCTCTCTCGCTCTCTCCCTTCATCTGCACCTCTCGCTCACACAGAGGATAAACTGTGTACATGATGACATTTACACCGCAGTTGCACGCAGAGGGAGTGTGTGTGCACACACATGTGTGTGTGAGCCCTCTCATTCCTCTCCCCACCTCTGTTTTTTTTCCCTGCTCTTCTTTCGTTTTGCTCTGTGCTCATCTTCTCTCCATCTCTCCTTCTCTCGCTGTTTGTGTTCAGCACAGGATGCGCACCTCAAGGGAGCACACACACACATAGGCCATTATTTATGTCTTTTTTTGAAGGGCAAATATAAAAAGGAGTGGCTTTGCTTTACTGCCACAAATTTGACGCGCTAGCTGTGGTTCCAAACACACACTTACGACTCTTACTGAACAGTAGCCATAAACTGTGTGTGTGTGTGAGAAAGGAAAAGCTGTATCACAGCTTACATGCTGTAGTCTGTAGGGTTTATGTTCCATTTAGAGTGTAAAAACGTGTGTGTACGAGGCGTGATGAGGGGGTGTGTGTTTTTGAGGTCGGCCGGCGGGCGTCTCTCCCTTCTCTCAGAGGAATCGGGCGGTTAAGGGCAGTTAGAGGGGCTCTTAGGGAGGTTGGGGGGCCTCAAAGAAGGTTAAAGAGATTCTATTGAATCTTACTGCCCCCCCTTTCTCACACGCCAAGATTTGATCTCTCATAAACACACCTTTCACACCAGCCACACACTTTCTCACACCTATCTCATTCACACTCCTAGACATAAACACACACACACACCCCAGCCCTAGAATAGCAAGCCACCCAGGGGTCTCCCTCCCTCGACCCAGGGTATTTAGAGAGAACCCGCGGCAGGCCCTGAGCTCAGAACAGGAGCCGGGACGATCTGGATCCAAGGTGGTCCAGGGAGATTCTCAGAGCATATCAGGGGCTTTTTGTGTTCTGGGTGTCCTGGGAGTGCTCATTATGCTGGGTGTGCGTTCGCAGAACCTCCCTCACCTCTTGGAAATAGAGAGAGAGCTGCGATACTGGACCTCAGGGAGGTCATTACAGAAAGAGAGGCTGAGACAGAGAAAAAAACAGGGAGAGAGGTGGGTATAGAGTCTTAGAAACAGAAGCGATGAAGTTTGCTGATTCGTGCCCACGGTGGAGGCCTCTGAGTGTGATTTTGGGCATTTTTGCAGCTTTTGTTTATAGCGGTAGTTGATAAGGGATGCACAAACGAAGGAAGTAGAACTGGCAAGTGATGAAAGGCAGACTTGAACCTGCATCTTCTACATGATGCTCAATAGCTATATGCAGTCTGATAGTAGTCAGATTGATGGCTCAATCTTCATGTAAACACCTCAATCAATCCAATTGATCTCAATTCGAATGAAAGGGATGATGTAGACCTGCATGTAGGCCTAAATGTTTTTGTGTGTCACACTCTTTTTACATATGTTATGTAAAAATAATTAAATATTTGTGGGACACATTATCACAAGACCCTTGTTTTGCTACATTGACTCAATGTTGAGGTTTTAGAGCCACTTACAAATATTTGACCACTGGATGACCAATCAGAATCAAGTATTTCAGACAGTATGATAATGTAATTTAATTATAGTAAGTGATACACAAATTTGCTGACTCCAAAACATTAAAAAAGGGCTATTTAGAAGTGACACTAGGTAGAACTTTAACATGATTATCATTAAGAAATGGCCACATATCATCTCTCTGTCATCTATCAGGGTGGTGGTTCAGAGCGGTTGATACAACAAGAGCGTTTCTTCGTCATATCTGGCTATTGTTTACAGCTCACAAGGGTCTTGAGTGTCAGGGGGGAGGGACGGATGGTTTGGCGTGCAGATGGTCCAGAGAAGAGGGGGGCATTGTGTCTGTGTGTGGGTGATGTGCAGGGAGATATTTAGTATTTTATTGGTCTGTTCCAGAGGACCCAGCTGCTAGGTCATTCCCTGCTGGCACACTCAGAGAGCGAGAGAGATGGCGAAAGATGGAATACAGAGAAAAAGGAGGCATTAGTGTAGATGTCGATTCGAGCAGAGAGGATTTAAAGCGCAGAGGAGAGAAGAAAAGTGAAAAATCTAAGCTAGGATGAGAGAGAGCGAGACGGAGAGGAAAAAAGGGAGGGAAGGAGCGGGAGAGAAAGGAAAAGAGGGGGAAAAAAACGAGGGAGGGAAAGAGAGATAAGCAGCGAGCGAGTGAAATGTGTCCGCCGTGATCCATCAGCCCTGCAGCCACACTAATCACAGGTGGAATTCAGCGAGCTCTTTAAAACGCTGCCTCTCATTTCAAACCCTGCCCTCAGGCTCTCTGTGTGTGTGTTTAGAAGTGTGTCAAAATCTCTCTGCTTGCCCTGTTTTGTGTCTGTTTGTGTGTGTATTCCACAGCATATGTGTGTGTGTGTACGCAAGTTTTAAGAGAAAGACAGGGATCTCACGAGACGACGCGGATAGGTTTGTGTGTATGCGTACATATTTCTGCATGTGTGTGCACCTGTTTGTGTGTGTAAATCCCCCAGAGACGATATCTGGCTCAAACAGCTCCAGTGATCACAGATTGTGCCGTTACTCTGTGCGTGTGTGAGCGAGCAGAAAAGAGATGGAGCGCAGAGGAGAAGAGGTGTGAGTGTGTGTGTGTGTGTGTGGGAGAGAGAGGGCAGAGCGTCTTTGTGTCTCTACCTATCCCATCATCCCGTTCAGCTCAGCAGAGGTGACACCAAGGTGAGCGTGAGCGCTCTCTCTCCTTCTCCATCACACCAGCACTGCCTCTTGCCCTCCCTCCCCTCTTCTTCTTCTCTCTCTCTCTCGCTGTGCCTCTCTGCACGGCTCAGTGGCAGATGGAGGCTGTGTCAGCAGGGAGAAATGGCCATTCACACACTCCTTACACACACTCTCCCTCTCTCTTTCTCTCTCTTGCTCTATCGGGATGAAAAATGTTGGACGATACGGATAGATGATAATTAACTGATACTGAAAAAAGAAAAACTCTTACATTGGCAGATATCAATATTATCTGTCTGTTTATCCATCTTTGTGTCTATCCATCCATCTTATACCTCCATTTATTCTGTTCATCTATCTATCTGTCTGTCTGTCTATCCATCCGTCTGTCTATCTATCTATCTATGTAAAGCATTGGGTGGATATTTGTTGATTTCTTCTGAAACCTACAAAGATTATACTGTTTGAAATGGTAAAAATAAGACCTGACATCATCTGCTTTCAACGTTTAGTCAGACCAGTGCACTATATAGGTGGCTGATATCCATATGCTGACCATTACGTATATGCATCCGTCTACTGTCGGCTGCTTATTAGCTAGTCTTTGTTTTAGCAGTTGCCTTCTTTTGGTTCAGCAAACATTAGTAGATACTGTCACATCTTTCTCAGTTACGTCACTACCGTCAGAGCGTATCTGGGTCTGACCTCTTTGCACAGGTGTGTGAGTGTGTCACGCAGGTCAAAGAAGTGGAAATGTGCGATCATCATTTTGTGTTAATACAGCTATTAAAACTCAAGGTGAGAGCGAGATAGAAAGGTCGGAAAGAGTGGGGGAGAGGGAGACTGAGGAGACGGCAGGAGGAACAAACGATGCACAAAGCGGGTGACAGCGCAAGCTGCTTTAATATGTATGTATTGCAGGTTGATGGTTGATTTCATTAGCAAATCTCATTGTTATGCATGGATTGTTCTCCTGCAGCAAAATGAATATTGCATTCACGCCGCCCGTAGGTTTGGACAAAAACGTTTGGATTTTTAACTGCAGCCTTAAGGAAAAAAACGAAACGCGCTTTATGAGGTTTTCCTCCGTTTCTCTCTAGATCCAATTGATGGCAATTAAAAGCATTTAGCACGTTGTCATTCACTATAGATGAGGCCTTGCGTAGAGAAAGAGGGTTTAATGTGTTTGCCCCTGGTTTTGTCTCTCTGACATGTTTAATTGTAACCAAATGCCCGTCTTTGTCTTTCAGTGTGTGTGTGTGTGTGTGTTTTGCTCTTTCAGCTGGGTGTTTCTAAGGAGGTAGTGTGTGGTGTGTGCCTCGTGTGAAATAAGGGGTTGATGTTAGTGCATGGGGAAATGTGTGATATTAAAGTGTGTTTTGTGTTAATGACAAGCTTGTATAGCCAATCTATGGTTGTATAACAGGACTTTTGAGCTTCTTGGTCTCTGGTGAATATAGAGGTCTGTGTGTGTGTGTGTATCTCAGAGGTATTAATAGCCTGACCAGGCACAGGAAAAAAAGACTCATGTTTTTCCATCTGTTTTCACAGGAAACAGTCAGGACGGATTATCTCTTACATACACACACACACACACAAACTCTCTTTCTCTCTTTTTCTTTGGGCTAATGATCTGATGGTTATTGCAGCACATCTCTGTTTTTCTGTGTGGATTATGGAATCATTTAAAATACGGACGTTGCACTTTCCTTTTGGGTATTCTGGTTTCTCTATCATATTCATCAGAGTGATTCAGAGAGAAATAAAGTCATTTCTGGGCTGATATTTTCTGCAAATCTAAGTGAAGCTGATCAAACTGGTGGAGGTCTGGAGTTCATGGATCAAAAGCACATAACGGCCACACACACTCAAAACCACCGTGTTATTTGCTTTCAGGGAAAACACACATTTTTGTTTGAGAAATAAGAGAGAGCTCAGACTCTCGGCCACTCTGACTAAAGGTTAGTCACACACTCGAACAAATTCACAGGTGGGAATACAGAAAGGTGTGTGGAGATGACTGTTCGCTGGGTGATTACAGGAAAGCTCAGAGTAAGCACACCCAAGCAGACACAAGAACAATGTGTGTACAGAAACACACAGACACAGAGAGACTATCAAGTAAAACACTTCTATTTCTATTAAGTCACAGTTAATCACATCTATCAATATTTGCTGAGAACATCGTCAATGCAAATTAAAGCATTGAAAATATATGGCTTTAAATTTAATTATATCATTTGTTTACATAAGTCAATAAATGGCCATGAATTCATGTTGGGTTCGTACATGAATGAACACCCATTGCCTTTACATCACATCCTGGTGTTTTTAGGATCTTGTGCATTGATTGACACATTTAAGATTTTTCATTTTAAGATTTAAAAATTACATCATCATTATAATAACAGTCAGATTGAAAAGTTAAATTGTGATAAAATTAACATGAATTTAATGAGAGCAGCACTAGAGCTGATGATCGTGATTTGAGAATGATCCAGAGAGCATCTTGAGCTTCAGCGGAATCAAGAACATCTGCACAAAGACATCAGTGTCATAAATTTGCTTAGCTTTTATTAATAATCTAGAAATGGCTTCGTGCAAAATCTAAATATATCTTCATATGTTGTAAAAAGTGAACTAATCAAAAAATAAAAGTCCAGGTTTTTAAATAAAAGTCCTATTTTTTTATGTGGTCTCAGACTTTCGGACTCTACTTTAGATACAGACTCTCGTTGGTCTGTTGATATCTTTTGCAGAAAAGGCGCAGATTGGGTCCAACCATCTGCTATTGAAAGAGCACATGCTACAGTGTCTGTCAGTGCATGTGTTTTAAAGCTGCGGGGAGAGATGGAAAGAGAGAGACCTGTCACACGCAGCCACATTGAACAAACCCAAACACTTTTGCTTCATATCATTGGAACAGTTTAGCAGATGAATGTTTTTTTTTTTCTTCTTTTTTTTTTAGTGATTGCCTGTTGCTTCACAGGACTCCAGCGCCAGTATATGTGTGTGTGGAAAATGGTCTGTGCCATTAGTGTGTCTTTGTGTGAACAAATACACACACATTCTCAGTTTTTCTCAGTTTCTCAGTGATTTGCAGCATTGTAGCAATATACAGGAAGTGCAGAATCGACTTGCGGTCAGTAGTGAAACTAAATGTGTGTATGGTTGTGTGGCAGGGGGTTTGCTTTGCTGTGCTTGGAGTGAAAAAAGAAGCCAAATCCAACAGTACCGTACCTTGGGGTAAGCTTAAAGTGACTGATAAGTAATTATGGTTGTACTTCAGTTTGCTAACTTTTATCTACTTTTAATGACTTTTGCCTCAATAAACTTCTAATTTGCTGCTTATTAATAGTTTGTAGGGTAGTTGTTAAGTTTAGCTATGTGGATCTAAAATATCATGCAGAATAAGGTATTAATGTAATGTTTTAAATATGTGCTAAATATTAATAAACAGCCAATAGTAATAGACCTATGCATGTTAATAAGCAAATTTACATTTGATCATTTAGCAGATGCTTTTATCCAAAGTCCCAAACATTCCTGGATAGTAAGATGTTTATGTGTGTGCCTACTTTATCATATGTTGAGGTCAAATATTTAGCCTGACGTGGGCTATAGGTAAAAAAGTGTTAAAATAAAGCAAGTAAGTTTTTGTTTTTAAGTTGTATAATTTAAAAAAGTTTTCTGTTAGGGTAATGGTTAGGTTACAGTATTTTAATTAGCTGTTTATATAAACAGTAGATGTCTATGCAGTGTCCCCATTTAGATAGATATGTAAAGGTGTGTGTGTGTGTGTGTGTGTGTGTGCGTGTGTAGCATTTCAAAGCCAGTCATTTTTTTTTTGTCAAATGTACAGAGACTAAACACTTCGTCACAATCAAAGCAGGAGACATGAATACTGTTGTAAGCTGTGTGTGTGTGTGTGTGTGTTTTTGTGAGATAGTCGTGTGTCATGTTCTCTGATAACGTCTTGAAAGGATCGGCACGAACGGAATGTTTAAACAGCAAGAGAATATTTACAGGTACATCTGTAAGACACACAGCTGCAACCGCTGTGCGTGTGTGTGTGATGGAGATGTGACTGTTTGGCTTGCAGGTGATTTAAGAGACCATTAACGGTGGAAACCATCAGCTAATTTTACCACCGCAGTGTATATTACATTCATTAAACTACATCAGGATGATTCAATCAAATGCATCAAACAGGTCCATGTGTGGAGGCGAGTGTGTGTGTGTTTTCTCTTCCCTCCCGCCGCTGTGGTTTTTCGTGAGGGTATCGGGTAATAGTATACTCTAAACTAACAGCGACCTGCGCTCTTCCCCTGATCTGATCGTCTGTAATGGCAGACACACACTCACAGCTCTCAAAGATGGCCGCCTCCACGAGGATGACAGTGCGTTTGTTGTTCTCGCTCCGAGGAGATTGGAATGTCAGGATACGTGAGCCGAGCGAGCAAGAGAGAGAGAGAGAAAGAGAGAGGGAGACGGCTGTGTTTTCTCTCGCTCTGTATCTCTGCAGGCTGTCTTCCTGGTTGTGAGTGAGGCGTGAAGGATGTGTGCTGCCCCTCCCCTCCTTCTCCTCCTCTTTCTCCCGCCCCACACTCGTCTGATTGGCTAAAGGGACAGAAATGGAAACATTATTCGATTCCGTCTCCTCAGAGGTCAGCGACCTCTCTGAACGCTCTAAAGACTGAGCTCAGCATTTGGCTGTGGGACGGCTCAATGTTAATAAATGTTTAAAGAATAGCTAAAAAGCTCAGAGAGAGAGAGCTAGAGGGAGACAACAGAGTCCATGTTAAGTAAAGTGCAAAGAACCCTGGCTGTGTACGGAATGCAACGCAACCCTGCTGCTTACTAGATAATGCACAGCATATACCGTGCACTGTTTAATAACACTTAAAAAATATATAGAAAACGGAAGTACTGTAATATTTATGAGAAGTAAATAGCTCTGCTTGACTTGAGAGAAAAAACAAAAAATTGCAATTGTTCCTGATTTTAAAAAACTTTTTTTTAAGCTCCAGTTGTGAATAACGCTGCACAAAGTAAATAAAAAAACAATAGTGGCGAAATAAAAATGTTAAATAAAGACATATTGCATTATAGGAAATGACACTCTGTGCGCTGGTGTACATTTTGCCAGAAAATATATAATATGTGTATTTGTATAATATTTGTATAGCAAGTAATATATATGTGTATTTGCATACTATGCATGGTATACTTACTGCAACCCTTAAAACTAGTAATGCTGTTCTGAACACGTCCGTGTATCCTGTGAGCTTTGCAGGAGTCATGTTAAGTTACAGCTGATTGGAAAAGTACATTGCCTGGTTTAACCCCAGACAAGATGTTACATGTGTTCATTTCTAAAAGCAGAATAGAAACAAGTTGAATCCCTAGTACCTAGTACATAACACAGGAGCAGAAAAGCCAGATTCCTGCTCTCTGGCCGTTTTACCCTTCAGCAAGGATCTTAACCTCAGGTTGCTCCAGTGGGACTGTGGCTGTAATTAGTGTACTGTAAGTCACTTTGGATAAAATAAGTCTGTTAAATACAACAATATGGTATTTTTTACGCTTGCCCTTCAGGTTTGCTTGCGTAACTCATTGGGGTGATGTGGAGCTGGGCTGGTAACCGAAAGGGCATAGGTTTGAACTCCTCAAGAGGCGATCCATTAGATATTTCCAGTGTAGCACCGGTGCTTAACCTCAGGTGTCTCCAGGGGGACTGTCCTTGTAATATGACTCATGTCAACATTGCCAACTCAACAGTCTTTTAAGGTTCTTTTTTGGCATCTGTTTGGTTCAGTGGAGAAACTTTAACCTTTGCATTCTACGAAACATTCTTCGCTGTAGAAAAAGGTTCTTTATATTTTCAAAATGTTCTTCATACTAAGATATTTTGCAACTTGTTTAGTAACTGTTCTTTGGGGAACCACATATGGCATCTTTGAGAAACCCTTCTTTTGGAACATTGATTTTTCCGAATCTGTGGAGTGGTGCCTGTGAAACATTAAAGAGAAATGATGAGCTGTTTTCCATATAAATAGCAAGATCATTTGACCCTTTTGTCTTCCGCTGGACATCTCTTCAAGATATAGGAAAATAAAACAATAATCAAACAATAATAGCCTAAATAAAGAGTTTCACTAATGTTCCCACATAATTTTTTATTGTGCATGACAATCAGAAATTTTTACCCATTCATAATTCTTTGTTGTGATCTAGATTGACTCACATGTAGAACTAATCAAACATCAGTCAGTCAGTCAGCAGATCCTCGTTCACAAACGAACCGCCCCAGTTCATTCAATCTCGATCAGTGCCGCTCCGAGACTCAATCAAAACACTGAAGTGGGCATATTTGTGGGCAATAAAATGTTCCTTCCCATCCTGTTTTGCTAAAGTCAGCCTACATAGACAAGAAAGCAGGGAGTGAATTAACTAGAATTAATTGTTTACTTAAAATCTTTGCAGAAAGGCTTATTTGTATGCCATATGATCTTTTTTGCATGTTAGATGTTCTGTGTACATTTAATAAATAATAAAATCACCTTTTGATGTCCAAGACATTTCACGTGGTGGGAAAAGTTGTGTATGATCCGAGGTGCATTGGTGCACTTTGGATTATAGCATCTCCTAAATGGCTATATTTGCCTGCAATGTATCATATTCTAAGCACATAAAAAAGCAGTTCTGAATATGGCTGGCTGTTTTTTTTTTTTGTTGTTTTTTTGACATGGCCAGGGTTTAGAGCTCCTTATAGTCACCTCACATCACCAAGGATTGATTGTGAGCAGGATTTGTTCGGGGCAGGATTCGGTTTAGATTGGATTCATTCATTTGGAAACAGATAAAACAGGCCAATAATAAGTGCTTGTGGTGCAGTCCACAGCAGAGAACGTCTGTTATTCCTCAAACTGAATTCTAAGTGTCTTGCTATCTCACAGAGAGGAGCTTATCAAAACTGTGTAGATGGACACAATGTAGGAACACTGTGTGTGTGAGGGGCGGCAATGTGTGTTTTAAAGAAAGTGTGAGCATTTTAGTTATTTGTCGTTTCCATTGTCACACGCAGCTGCTTCAAGGTTTATTCTCTCGTTTTCTCGCACTCTCAAGCTTGAATTGGGTTCAGCGTCCACATCTGTGTGTGGCAGCTGTGAGGGACCTTGATTGGATGAAATGATCAGATGAGAGGGGGAGGACAGGGAAAGGGTATATAGAAGGAGGGATGAGGAGTAATCAGAGGGAACTCTGTCTGTTTCTTTTGATTTGTCTGTCTCTCGCTGTTTCTCCCTTCAGATAAAGCTCAGTGTAAAATCATTTTTAGATTATATTGACCTCAGCCTGATTTTCCCTGCCGGTTTGTATTTGGCTCCGAAGGCGATTTAAGTGATTCTTCGAAAGAGAGGAACATTGTCAGAGCCATGGCCTAGCAGTTAGGCATTTATCGGCTTGCATTTCCTGAATCTGTTGCACCTTTAGAGGCCATTTACACATTTTTAAAACAACAATGCATAATGTGAGCAGTGGAGTGAAACAGATGAAGACATGAGATGAACACAGTGGTCATATATGTCCCTCTACTGCATGCTTATATAGCAATGATGGAGAGGTAATGCTGTAATTCTGTGTAATCTGCCCTTCATTTACCTTAGGGATGTCAAAATTACCAGTATTTCTGTATTTTTTTTCCCAGGCCATGCGATCAGGGTCTTAAAGGGCCAGGGAACAGGAGTCTGACCCTTAATAGCTTTTCTCATGTATATTAGTGACAGCTGTAACAGATAAACACAATAAACATGAAGAAAAGAGTGCTTCAGTCTGATTTGGCGGATGTGTGTAGGTTAAAAGTTACCGGTTAAAGTATCACTCCCTCCGTTGGCTGTTTTGTAACGACACAAACTCGGTAAACTTCACAACCGAGTCACACAGTCCGCTGTTTGAGCAAGAGTCCCCTGAGGACAATCTCTCTCCCAAGAGAGAGATAGACGGTTGGATTTCCGCTCGAGTTTGTTCAGATGCAGACCTTCACTTGTTAACTCTCTCATATTTGAGCAGAAACAGCTTTCATGTCATTTTGCGCTGTGGTTTTTAGCTCTCGCAGGAGGACGTGGTGGATGCGGGCAGTGTGTTGCGCGGCCTAGATTTAGCGTGTTTGTGTGTTTACCTCATTCGTGTGTGTTGTCTTACCTCTCTGTGTTATTGTTGGGGGCTGTGAGTCACTGGATGTTAATCATTTCCCACACGGGCAAAGTACACACACACGATCACAAACACACACGCTCACACGAGCAAACTGGCAGGATCAGCCGTGATTACTCACTGCTACACAGGGCTAGTTTTATTAAGAGCGTGTTTACAGCCTGACTTTTAGTCATTAGTCCCTGCCTGTAAACACTTCAAAATCTCATAAACAAACAAAGAGTGATTGAGCGGCCGTAAATTGTGTTAAAGTAGAAAATCTCTTTTGGAGGAAGATTTGAAATCGGTCCAGGATTATTTTTAGCTACCATTAAACCGATGAAACAGCATAATGCTAATGCTACCGTGTTTACATTCGCTTAACAGACATGTACAGGCAAAGAGCAGGTGCCAATGAACCGGTGAGGGGCGCCCGAAGATCTCTCTCCTCCACGGCCCTCCGAGGGTTTCACACCGGAGGAGCTCCTGGTAATTAAAAGACAATTTTGTGAAATTGATTAGATTATGCTAATCAGGGGAGATAATATCTAGAGAAGACTGCGAGTGTGTTAGTGTGTGTATGAGTGGGTGGATAAGTGTGTGTGTGTTTGAGTGATTATGAAGAGATGGCAGTCCGGTCGCCATTTCAAACCTCTGAAACCACCACAGTTGTGTGTGTGTGTGTGTGTCTGGAGATCACGCTCACGCCGCCATTTCACACAGCTCCGCTCGGCTGTCTCTGCCGCTCCTGAAATGTCAGAGCGATGTTCCCTGGACTAGGCGTGAGGATATGACAGCTGGCTGCTCACCTGCTGCGTGTGTGTCCGCATGCTGGGTGCTTTCAACTGATCCGGTGCCTTTAATGCATTCCATCGCTGATAGATAATCTCTGTCTCCAAATAAAAAAAATAAACAGAATCGGTATCCAGGACAAATTGTTTGAGATGAGGCAGGTCGTTGTTACAGACTGACAATAGAAAGGCCAATCAAATTCAAGCTCCCCGAGCTAACTGCCAGTGACCTTTGACCTACTGGATTTGGAAGAGGAACAGGCATATTTTGCAGGAGCTGCCTTGATCAGAAGTATTCATAGTTTTAGAGTTGTGTATAAGTAAACAACAAATAAATAAATAAGCAACGTTCATCTCATTAGATGCACCATGGGTGTCTTTATAACTTCACACACACTCTCTCTCTCTCTCACACACACACAGATTGTGACTCATGCATGTTATCATCAGAGATGAACGGTCTTGCCTATATTTGGCTGGCAAAGCCACATAAATTTCACATAATTGGCTTTCTGTTGGGAAGGAACGAGCCGTGCGGAAGGCTCTCGGAGAGACACAGAGAATGCATAAAGCTAAATGAAGACTATGTTTTTAAACGAATGCCTAATTATGCCATTACGTTAACTAAAGAAAGAAATTCTGTTCTAAAAAGAACAAGGAAAAACAAAGACAGCATTTTAGGTGGAGAGAGAGGTGGATGGAAAAGTCTGAGACAGAGAGAGTGAGAGATGGTGCCTTCAGGCTTTATTTAGCTGGGACAACAGAACATGAGCTCATTACACACAAATACACTGCGGCTACTACACCTCCAGCGCACAACTACACATTTAATACGATCTCTCTGTCTAGGCTTTTAGACCCTCTTTTTTAGCGTGATCTCTCCATCCAGATCAGCACTTCTTCCACTGAGCCTTGCAGTAACTGATCACCGTAGCTCAGTTTTAAAACCCTTTCTGCTTTGCTATCTAATGTCTAAATAGGCAGCTGCGTTTTAACAGAAGGGAGACCTTGTAAGTGGCTGATTCGGACAAGTCTGTTCACTTGGCTGCCATACACTCTCTGGGAAAGTGTGTAAAAATTCTACCTTAAGGGAATTGCAGTTTTTCACCGGGGCAGTACCCTCTAAAGAACATCTTTGTGCCATATTTATCCCTAAAAGGTTCATAACAGTAGTAATTTAATACTACTGATGTGCACCTTTTAAGAGAAGATAAGGTACAAAGTCCTCCCTTTGAGTGTACTGCATCAGTGATAAGCAGTTGTACCTTTAAATATACAATTTTAGCTTTTTTTCCTGACAGTGTGAATTAATATGCACCTCTGCATATAAATACTACTAATATTTATTTGAAGGAGGTAACTTTTTACTTTCAAGAATGGCACCACTAGTGAGGCTTGCAATACTAGTATGTCTGGATAGGCCTGTCACGATAACAAATTTTGCTGGACGATAAATTGTCCAAGAAATTATTGCGATAAACGATAATATCGTCGATCTGAGACCATTTTTATCTAGAATAATGATAATGGCATAATAATGCACATACAACTTTCAAAATTCAAAAACGTTTATTTTTAGACTATAGACGCTTTTTTCCCATCTGGGAAACCTGCAACGGATGATTGTGTTTTAGGT
>JAUCMT010000114.1:4834698-4872585 GCA_032357475.1 Enteromius thamalakanensis
ACACGGCAGCTGTCGCGTTTGGCTTTGAAACCAATTCCATCTCACAACTTGCGTCTCGTCTTTGCAGTCGCCTCAAGTACTCCCGCCTTCCCACACAAAGTCCATGTGACTGACAAACGCCGCCTCCCCACACAAAAAACAATGCAACTGACAAGAGAGTTTGCTTCACCTATGCTAAGGAAACGAGAGTTGTCGTTCAGTCACGGATAACAATCAAGTATGCAAATTAAATTATCGCGGCCAGAACAATTATCGTGCGATTAATCGATTTATCGACTATCGCAAAAGCCTATGTCTGGATTGTATTTTTAACGCACATTCGAATGCTTATTGAACATATCTTTTTAACAGTTCTTGATCATATGGACTAGTTACACATTTCTATGCAGCTATTTTCCTTATTTAGTGTTACAATGGTGCCAAGCGCAAATAAATATTGTAAAACTCAAATTCGAAGTCATAAAATGATTATCTATAATCAAAATTTCTGTTGACTTATCTGCCATGTTTTCAGTCAGCTTGTCACAATCCATCAGATACGCATTTCGGTATCTCAGTGGAAATAGTAGGTTATCAGGTTAGGTTTTTCTTTTCACCTCCTGTCTTTTGAATACTACGAATTTAAAAATACTACTCCTTTCCCATAGACCTGCTATATGGAAGTAGGCATATTTGCACACAAGCCTGTCAGGGCTGTACCTTTGATGCCTTAACATGCTGTCTAGATAGGCAGTTTACTAGGTTTTGGAACAAAGCCTGTGGGTGTGTGTGTGTGTCTGTGTTTAGGATTGAAGGATTTGGGCCAGTCCACTCTGCTTTACCTCAGCTCACTCCTGCTGTCCCACTCAAACCCCACAGCCCACAGAAAAATCACGCAAGGAGCTATTCTCATCTTCTCTCGCTACGTTTCTGTCCTTTCCGCCCCTTCTTGCTCCTCTTTCCACTTTCTTTCCTGTCAGCTTCTCTTTCATTCTCTGGAGGGAGAGAGGCTGATGCAAACGGGTGGGCTGTGGTGTAATCCAGGGCCTGGGAAGGTCTGTGGATCAAAATCCATGTTCCGTATCCTCCGCGTGTCCCTCGGCCTTGACGCCCCCGACCCGCCTGCTAGCCTGCAGTCCTTGACGTTGCCATCATACCCTCATAAATTCCAAATGCATCCTCCCTGACCCCGCGGCTGACTCCTCCCACACTCCGAATGATTGACAGCTCGCGGCAAACCCACTGATTCCATTTAGTCCTCTCAGATTAGTCGCAAGTTCAACACGTTTTGTACATTTGTGTGGGACTCCTCACAGTTTCCACGGCTTAGCCCACCTTTGTTTTAAAGATCAGGCACAGTAACGGCGTAATCCAACGCCTGATTGTCGCCAGAGCTCTTGGTAATCGTAATCGCCTTGAAATATTGTTGCGGTTGTCGCCATGTGTTCATCCTGGCACTTGGAGAATTCTCTGGAAGGCTGCCGGTACAGTCGAACAGGCCCAGACTCAGAGACGGGCGGCAGGGAGCGTGTTTGGGTGCGCAGATGTGGGCCACTTTTTTAGACTGGTCTGTCTGAGGAGGTCACGGCAGAATAAAAGGATCATATGACAGGGGTGTGATGCACAGAGCGGAGGAGGAAACTTCAGTGTGCGTTTTAAGCTAAAATTAGGCAGATGGTTAGACAGCTCTGGATTAAGTCTGGAGGCCAGGGAGAGAGAAAGAGAGAGACAGGGTGTGAAAGAGAGAATGACAATATTTAAAACAAAAATTGCTCAAGCAGCCATAGTTCTTGTTTAATTTGCAACTCTGTCTGCCTGTCTCTGGGACTGTATTCCTCACACACGCACACACACACACCCTAGAACAACACGAATGACTTGAGTAAATTGAACTTGACTGGTATTTAATTACGTGAAGTGTCACTGTTTGTTTGTGTGTGTGTTTGGATTTATAGGCTAGGGGTTGAACTGAAAGAGTCTAGGTCCATCTCTAGTTGACGCTTTGAGCCTGTGCTAACTAGTCAGGGCCACATGACCTGAGTCTCAGTTGTTTTATATGGTGACAGCAGGAGGAAATTCCCCTGTCTGCAAACTTTGTCCCAGTGTTTTTATCTTTTGTATGGTTAGCTGTCCAAAGGTCTGGGACCAAACCAAGAGTTTTTCTCCCTTGCATTTGTTTTACAATGTCTAGATTAAATATTTTAGCATTTTGAAACAAGAAAAAGAATTTGCGTTATGATATCGAGTATGGAATATCTGATTTTCTTTTAATCAGCAATTTTTTTTATTCAAATCTTTACTTGTTGTTACTATAATATTATAATATATTATAATATTATAATTTGTCAACTTTTTTTGTTGCTATAAATGCTATATTGTGTTTTCACTTGTTGAGTGTTGGACTCTACATTATATTTGGAAAATGTGACAAAAAAGTGGAACTAGAGCCATTTTCATTCACAGACCTTATTATATGTCAGACTTCTGAGCTGGAACAGAGTTCGTTTTGTATGTTCAAAAGACAACTGCTCTGAGATCCCTAATATAAACAATAATGGTATCCAAAGAAACAGTTTTACAATTTTCTGCATTAATTATACACAATACACATATATGTAGGCTTTTATGGTTCATTAAGCTGAATGAAAGAATTAGCTAATATTATTCTCCACCCTCCCAGCTTCCTCCTTATAATATATGTTAATTATATTAGTTCCTAGAGATAGATACATAAACTTAAAAGATGCTAAGAAATGTGAAGGATTTGATTTGCTGACATCACTCATTTTCAAAAAAAGTTTTCAAAAATACTCTTTTAAATGGCTTTTGGCACTTGGCATTTGATATTGTTGGACCCCAAGTGTGTAATTGTGTAGTTTGCAAGGACTGGAACCTTTTGGTGTTGTAGGACCTGCGTCTCAATGCATCATCCCTCCCCTCTGTCTTTTTCTCTTTCTCTTTGGCTTAAAACGAATCTCTAATTTCACAGTTATCATCATAACCCCACAATGAATAATGCAACGTTATTCAAAGAACCAATCTATAACTTATTAATTGCTGCCTTTTCTCATTCAGTCTTCTCTCTCTCTTTTTACTCATCTCTCTCTCTTTTTGCACACTTTTATTTGAGATGCCACTTCCATCACCCTTTCCATGTAGAAATATGATGACTCTTGTGTTATATCACTGACACGCTGATTTTACTCGCTTTTGAATGTTTAAATCATCCCTAGAGCTAGACACTGTCTCACACACACACACACACACACACACACACATTACAGAATCTACGGGGAGAGTGGTGCGGAACTGCACGCCTGTCTCGCCAATCATGGCTGTTTTCTTAGCTGATGGTTGTTTTGCAGTGATCAATAGAAGATATTTCTGCTCTGTCCGATCTGAAACAGGAGATGGATTTTCTCATCAGGTTTATGCTTTTGTCAATGTAAACACACACACACACACACACACACACACACACATACAAATATAGAACATGAGGGGAGGGCAGGATGTGTGTTCCTCTTTGGCTGAGCTGTAAATCATGTTTATGACTGTAATACAGGTATGGATCAGTGTGTTGATGGAGAGAAGAATTGAAGTGATGAAAGTGTACGTAGTGTAATTATGTTTCTGTCTGTTTGTGTGTGTATGCGTGATGTAATATGAATGCGAATGCATATATGAATGCTTTTTTGTGTGTGAAGACTCTTTGGGTGGAACATGTGTAACTTTCTGTGTGTCCGAGTGTACGCACTTGCATTTGTGTAGGTTTTCAGAATGTGTTTGTGTGGATGTTAATGGAGATGGTACAGGGACATTGAGCATGTCACACACACACACACACACACACACACACACACAGCTCTCTCTGTAATGGAGTGTCTAAATATATCCGGTTTTTGCCGGATCCGCTGCCTCCGGAGTGAATAAGAAATGGGCTTCTGTAAAGGACAGAATATCTCTCTCACTCACTCACACACACACACACACATTCACACACTTTCTCGTTTTCCCCTCTAAAGCTGTGTCGTCTATGACAAACCTAGATCAGGAGTTTCTGTGAAAACTAGAACGATCTAGATTTGTTGGACCGTTTGCTTGTAGATGGGATGCAATACACCTGCGCACACACTTATTTAACAGCACAAACATATACACACAAACACACACACACTAAACGTGCTGTGGCAAGCTAAACATCTAATGATCCTCAATGGTCCCATTGGGATCTTGCGGGAGGTCAAAGAATGCAGGTGAATCCTGTGAGACTCTTTACGCTCCTCTAAACTGACCAATCAGCATGCATGTCTCATTGGTGGTCAGCCAGCTGATTATCTGTGCGTCAGACTCATGTTTTGTAACAAGAGGTCATGCAGTCATTAAGCAGACAGGAATGGAGCTCGTAAATTAACATTGATCTTTTAGTTCATTGCAGACTGTAAATACTTTTTTGTGTGGTTCCTAAACTTTGACAATTGTCAAATGAATAATATACTGTAGAGAGGGCAGGAAATGATGGGGTGAAGAGGGGCAGATGGCATAGCTGGCTTTTTCAGAGCATCCGTGCAACTGAGAAAGCGATTATGTACAAGCCTCAGAAATTTGATGAAGCCTGTATCGAGTAGCTGCAAGAGGAAATCGATTGCTTGAAATTGTTAGAAATATTTATTTACATACACATTTAAATTTTACATATTTTCCCAAAGCCTTTATATAATTATAAAGTATAAGTTATATTTATTATAATTTATGTTATAATGTAATCTGCATACTTTTAAAAAAATTATGTAACTTTTTAATTAAACTAATTAAAATATAAAGTGGACATGTTCTCAAAGCCTTGTTCTGCATAAATTATTGTAGTAAAATACATTATTTATAATTTTTACATAAATTCTTTATATTAAAAGATAATTTATATAATTTTTCATAAAATATAATTTAGAAATGATACACCAAAAAAAATTAAATTTTATATATTGTTCTGAAAGCCTTTTCTAAATTAATATTATTATTTATATTATTATTTATATTATATATATATATATATATATATGAGCAGCAGCATATTATATATAATAAAAGCATTGTATTTCTTTAAGTTAAATACATTTTTATTTTAAATAAAATGTAGATTTTGTAATTTAATTTTATTAAAATATATTTCAAACCTTTTATTTGCATAGCTGACAGAAGTGTAGTAAAAATCAAACTTCAGTCATTACCACAATTCAGTGTGACAGCCCAACAACAAAGAACCTGTATATTTGATAGATTTATTAGTTCTTAAACTCCTAAATATATTGTTTTACTAGGCAGAGGGCAGTGCTGCTTTAGTAGTTCAGTGTGTGTGTTTGTGAAAAAAAATTCAGAGAGATGTGTGTGTGTGTGTGAACGGATTCATCCCTGGCTTTGGGCTAAATGTTGCTTTATATGCACTTCAACAACTACAAGTGTGGGCGTGACCAGCAGCTTCTGTTGTGTGTGTGTGTGTGTGTGTGTGTTAGCACTAGCCGGCCTAAAGGAATGTGTGTGTGATGTTTTCCAGTGGCTTTAAGAAGATTGAGAGATCATGAGACCAGAACAAAAGCATCCGCCATTTCACTGCACGCCCCTCTTTGCTTATGAAGAGAAGATAATTCTTCCTTTAAGATACACTTATGCGTGTGAAGTTTACAACATGTTTTCTTGTGTGTGTGTGTGTGTGTGTGTGTGTTTTTGTGTGGACATCAGGTCTCATTTTGCATTGTTTGTGTGGCATTGTTTGGGCAGACGATCCGCTCGGTATATCTGATGATCTGTGTTGCTGTGGAAGCGGATCTGGTAACTCCTCATTGGACCACAGAACAGCTCACGGACGAAAGGCCGAAGTATCCCAGCATGCAGCTTTGCACCATCTGTCATGGGCCCTTTGTTTGGGTGTGGGTTGAGCTGATGGTCTCTGGTTACTCATAACATGCAAAGACGCACACACACAAACATACACATACTACAGCTTTAAATCACGTTCCCATCCTTTGAATTTCAAATCTCTGATAGCACAAGAGTGATGTTTGTTACGGTGGAAAGGCGCATTGACATGATCAATGGGATCTGTCTACTTGTGTTAGGATAAACCGGACGGTTTCTCTCACGATCGGAGTTGTAGAATTTCCCTTTTTGCTCGAACGGACACGGATGCACAGATCCACGGAAAAACTCACAGCTTTTAGCGCTCAGAAATCAATTTTATCAGTTCGACCCTGACGTCCTGTTTTCCTTAAAGACCTCTAGATTATTCATCCATGTGGCAGGACACACACACACACATAAAATCTAATACCCTCTCACTCACAACTGAGACGGCTGAAGAAAGAAAGGTGAATCCCACACCTTCTTTGTACAGGCCACCGCCCACATATCATTTCTCCTTACCATCCTCCCTCCCCTCCTTGATTTAGAGACTGGTGTTTTTAACACGCCGCCGCACATGCTCTCTTTCTCTCTCTCTCTCTGTGCATCCTGGGACGCCGACGGTGGTGTGACTGCCAGTGTCACCAAGCAACCGTGTCTTGCGACAGGCGAAGCCATCTCACGCTTCAGGAAAGCTGCTCCAGCCAATGGCGACGTAGCGCTGCGACCAATCAATGAGTCATAAGGGCCGGGGAGATGGATGCGTTTGGACACTCGTTAACCACAAACTTACGCCCTTGTGAAAATAGCATGTATTCCACGTGCTGGCTGTAGGAATGAGCGTTTATGCCGCTGCAGCTGGGAATAAGCAGTGATAGGTCAAAGGTCGCAGTACCCCTGCTGCAGGTCACTGGGAAGGTGACGGGCCTGTGCTGAGCGTGCTCTGGTTGAGGAAAATGGAGTCTTTGTGTCGGTGCGGTTGCTGGCGCGCTCTGATTAGCACTGATCCATGCTGACGACTCTGTTGGCAGATTAGCGTGGCTAGCATTGGCCATCTGTTACCACGGGCCATAACAAGTGAGAAGTGTGGGTCATACGATCGTTTGGAGACAGATACGAGGCATTACGAGTAGCACACACAGACATAGAAACTTAAATTACACGCACACTCTTCCAAACACAGCAACCTCAGCAGTATATTTCACTGCCTCAGGAGTGTATGATTGATTTTCGGGTTAAATTAAATAACACACAGCTTTATGTAGTGTCTCTCTCTGGAAGCACGTTCATGGGAATGGAGTTCGCATTTCTCCCGGCTGGCTCGGGAACTGGAGGTGTCGTCCATATTGCATGGACTAAACGGATCCCGCAAAGCACCCGGATCGTGATTAGCATATGATTCACTCATTCGCAAGATCCGGGACCTGCTGTTTTTTCCGACAATCTCATTGGCCGTGTGCACCAAGTCAAATTAATTACGCAGCTCACGGAGATTATGATGCCTGCCTTCCAGTGCCACTGTGGAAGATGGCTAATTAGCTATAAAATCAGACTAATTCTGATGCTAAAGCTGTTTTAATTTCTGATAATTAAGTCAGGATTGGATCCTTAAACACCCTGGCATACCATTATTGCAGTAATCATGGTTGTTGTTATGAATTATTTTGAGACCCTCGTCTGTTAACGTTGATGTTTAAGGTAATCACGCTAAGTGAGTAGCTGTAGAGAGGTAGATGATATAACCTATATACAGTACTGTTCAAAATTGTGAGGTCTGTAAGAATTTTTTTAAAGAAATTGATGCACTTATTCAGCAAGGATACATTGAGTTAATCAAAAGAGACAGTGAAGACGTTTATAATGCTGCATTTTTTTTTTCTATAAAAGAATCCTGAAAAAAAATCATCATGGTTTCCACTGTCTTCAGTAATGATGATAATAAGGAATACAAAATCAGCATATCAGAATTGTGACATGTTGAAACTGATATAATGCAAAAAAATTCAGCTTTCCATCACAAGAATAAATTCCATTTTAAAATGATCATAAATAGTTACGTTAATTAAATAAAATATATGTGGATATTTTTCGCAATATTACTACTTTCTGCTAGAAATTCATCTAAGGAATTTTAGTTTACAATATATTAAAATAATACACATTTTAAATTGCAATGTTATTTCATGTCTTTATTTTTACTGTATATTTTTGATCAAATAAATGCAGCCTTGATGTGCATATTACAAAATCTTACTCCAAATGTTCATCGGTATAATGTATAACTGCAACATTGTTTAATTCAGGCATATTACACTGATTTATTTTAAACATATAATTCACAATTCACATTCATATATGTGATACATAGTTGTGCATTTTAGAAAACCCTTACATTGTCTGTATGTGTTTCTGTAAAGAAATGACTTGCAATCTTTCTTTTTTTGCTATTTTACTGCTTTTTTGTAATATGATTGAACAATTATTAGTGATTTTACTTCACAGCAATTTCACCAAGATACAATCAAGCACTGTGTGGAATTCTATCCTTGTTTTCCTCTGAGCAGTGTTTGGACGGTTTTTCAGGGCTGAATTTCAAGCTAGCTTTCACATAGAGTAACCTGCCATGAACTTGAATTGGCAGGGTCATGACCTGGTGACCTTTGACCTCTTTGGAGGCATGGTATGAGTGAGGGGAAAATGGGTAGAAAGCAGAGATAGAGGAATGATCCGAAAGGCGAGGAAAGTGAAGGACAGGTGGAGCCAAAGAAAGGGGGGATAACAACCGCAGTGGCAGATTGTGGCCTCTGCTGCTGTTTACGCCAATATTCAGACACTTTCTTTATGTGTGTGTGTGTATGTGTGTGTTAGTTTCTGCATTGCTCTCAGGCGAGAGCTGTTAGTTGATATTCTGTGGATGCTTCCATCTCTGAGATCTAATCAATGTGTGTATGCATGTGTGTGTGTGCGTGTAGCAGAGACATACAAGAAGAAGAGCCGCTCGGGGGACAGGCCACGAGTGTTTATGTATAATGACAGAATAACAAAGCCATGTGTGCTACACTGTGGCGCACTCTGCCTCTTCCAAAATCCAAATTTCTTCATAACATTATGCATCTATGCGGATGTGCAACTAACCTCAAGATTTCTGAACACATAAACAGTTCACTTGTCTTTAGCAGTCAGGTTTTTTCAGCTTGAATCACACGCTAACGGCTGCTAATCGTATTTTCATGCATTTAAAGTACGTGCGGATATGGTATGATTTGAGGAGGGGGAAAGGAAACTCAAGAAGGCTTGTGGGGTTTTGTGTGTATATGTTGGCGGCGTGCGACCGTCTTTAATATGCATCTCTCCAAACTGTGAAATCTCCACAGAAACAGTTAAAAGGCATAATTTGCCTGTTAAGCACATCAAGTGTGAGAACGCTTGTTTTACGCTGTGTAAAAATGGCTGTGAATAGTCTTGTAAATCAGTGCGCTGCTCACTTTGTGTGTGTGTGAGCCCGTGTCAGTCTCTCTCCTATCCTATTGAAGGGGTCTCAACAGTGAATGAATGGTTAACGTGACAAGCCGAACAAACCCAAACGGGACGTTAATGTGTGGTCCTGTAGAAATATACTTGTGGGGTTGGTTTGTCTTGCCGAGCAGACGTGTGTGCGTGTGGAGACTGACTGGTGTTAAATAGAAATATTGTTCATGGCAAGTGAAATGTGAAAGGAAGAGTGGCAGGCCGTGTGTGCATGCAAGAGCTTGCTCTAATTATCGATTGGATTGTGCTTGACAGATATGGAGTCTGGAGAACGGCTGGCCTCGCCTTCCACCACCCCGGCCTCCGTCCACACCGCCACCTCTGCGTCAACATCTTCCTCCTCTTCCTCATCCACAGCAGCCTCCAATGCCAAGAGCAGCCTGAACCACGGAGCCACAGCCACGCTCGGCACATGCGGTAAGAACTCGTGCGCAGACACACACACACACACACACACACACGCTCTTTCATGCCCTGACGCAAGGGTTGCTTATTGTTACAGTGCGAAAAGTGCTCAGTCAAAACTCACGCACAATCACACGCCAGCACATTTCCACACACACACATCGCAGAGTGTCACACAGGCACGCTTTGAGCCTGGCTCCAAGTTTAGACTGCGTGGTTGGCGGCAGATTGGAGACTGATGTCATCAGGGACCTCTCTTCCTGTCTGATGAAGCATCTTTTTTTTCCTGAGTGACATGTGATGAAGCGCAAATCTTCTCTGCTGATTGAGTCTTGTCTGATAAGGCACAAGTGTTCACTTTCTCAGTTTCTGTTCTGGTAAAGGGATAGTTCTGCCACAAAAGGAAAGTTCTGTCATCATTTACTGTTCCTCATGTCATTCAAAACATCATTTTTTGGGGGGGTCCACAAAAGAACATTTTTGCAGTGAGTCCAGACTGTTCTTTTTTGTAAAATAAAGCTATATCAAATATATCGAATTGAAACCTCATGGGTTTTGGATTCACATGAAGGTGTGTAAACGACTGATAGAATTTCATTCATTGATTTATCACTTTAAGTTATTTAAAGCCATACAAGAGCAAGATGTGTGTTGAATTTGCATCAGTGAAATATTTGATATAGTTATGTAATCAAATTTAAATTTGATGTCATCATGAAAGCGGTTTGAGAGTTAAAGCAGTGGGGAAGATTTTCAGCGGTTAATGACTTTAGAAATATTTTTGTCCTTTTTTCCCACACTGCAAATAGTGAAGCAATTAGTTTAACAACATTTCTTAGTAATAAGCTGATGCTACTTTTTGCTAGCAACACTACCGCGTTATAAGTCTCACATCTGATGGCTGTTTTGAATCAGAGCTAGCAATGGCTGATTTATAAACAAATCACTCTTTTAAATGATTCGTTGAACAGCTTAACAAAATCGATTCACAATTCAGTCTGCATTGTTCAGCTCACTCACCCACTAAACTACAAAAGGCTTCTCACTAAATAAATCAGTAATAGGATACAAAAAAACAAGCCGATGTAAAATTAAATGTTCACCCAAGATCAGTTAAAACCTTTTTTTTGGGGGGGGATTACGTGTGAAAACCCTTCGTCAAAACCCTTGTGTTTCACCGAAGATAGAAAGCAGGTTTGAAATGACACTAAGGTAGGTATAAAATGATAACAGAATTTTCATTTTTGTATATTAGCTAATCGCTTTTCCAACTGTCCATAGGCTTTCTCTCTGATAAAGCATCTCTTCTCCCTCTCTCTTGTGTTTTGTTCATTCTGTGGTGCAGTCAGGGCTAAAGAAAGCCACCGACTTGCTCCTGTCGTAATTACCGACTTATTGTTCAGCATGTGAAAACACCGTCCAGGATTTAGCACTCACAGTTTTGGCTGCAAATTGAAAAGCTACTGCATTAATGAATCTCAACCAATTAACTAGGCCTTTGTTAATACTGCTGTCATCTCACTCTCCACCCCCCTTCACATAAACACACGCGCACACGTGAACGCACAGGCACAATAACACAGCTTTCCCTCCCTCCATCCTTCCTGACACTCTTAAATATCCTCCTCTCCTCTATAAACTGTGAAGTTTGCAAGGCACCGCTGACTCTTTCCTGTTTGTAATTCGCTCTGTCTGCTCTGGTTTCGTTTTTTGGCCCTGTGTCGTTTTCTGGCGAGACTCTCATTAACAGTTCATATTCCACAAGGCTTTCCGCTCTTCTACTTCCTCACCAGCCTGGCAAGAGGAGTCACAGTGAAGGGAGACCCTTTGTGTTTTTGCTGTTTTTCCCTTCAGAGTTTTGGATTTTTGAATATGTAATTCCAGCTCCGGCCCGTCTCTCTTGAAATTCAAGTACCCAGCAAAATTCAGGTTCAAGTGCTCACCGACTCTTTGTTGTTCTGGGTTCATAGAAATAAACTGTAGCTGCTCATGTGGATAATGCAGTTTAAATTCTGTACTAAGCATATACTAAATTCATTCTAATTTTCATCTTTCTATTGTCTCTTCAATCAACTAATATAAGATAAGGAAAGGTGGCGTTCCATGTAGGAATGGTCATGATTGACTAGTCATCAACTATTCAGTTGGTGATTGGCAGTGGTGGTGTATATTATCATTTTAACCTTTTGATTAGTCCTAACAATGCTTTAAACCATGCTATAGACCTAAAACATATTTCTTCTACATGTTTGGTAAAGCATCACTGCTACAACCAGACATGGATTTAAATATTTTGGTTGCAAATATTTTCTCTTTGTGTTTTTTAAAGACTATTATTTGCATTCTGAGGACCAGTTATCCAGCCAGTTTGTTCAGTAACCCACTAAATATTTTATTTTAAAAACATTCGGGTTTTTTTCAAGTTCCAAGAGTGCTGAGTTTCATAAAATAGGCCTGGGACAGTTTGCATCACTCCACTTGTCTGTGATTGCCACATAGAAATCCAGCCCTTGATCCTGCTTTGTCCTCTTTTGGGACTATTTTTGTTGGCTGTGCAAAAATAAAATAGTTGGCCATATTGTGTCTGGTACTTTTTGTTTATAGAACAGTTTTATAGCAATAAAAGCAAGAGTGCTGTATTACTGAATATCATTATGGGTGTGATTACCTGTACAATAAGCATTCGTGCTCATGTGATATAAAACTGGAAGAAATCCAAAAACAAAGAATGATCCGTTAAAAGAAAAGAAAGTGATTTACTTGGGTTAAACAGACAAGAGGACCTCAGTAATTCAGTCCTAGTTGAGCTGATTAACGTTCAGAATGAGACTATCCCTCGACAGGTTCTCACAGCGCTATCATTACCGCTTTAAACGCAATTAACACTTTGTCCCACTAAATCACCGGCCCACAAGCGTGCCAGAGCGATAGATGATGTTCAGGTCGAGAACGAGGTGCATCTGCGCTTAAACAGAGAATATTTTAACCTCTCGCAGAACAAACGGCGGCCACATGTTCGCACTTTTTCTCGCCGTCCCCCTCAGACACACAGACAATTAAGTCGGCTGTCAGATCTGTCTGTGGAAATGTGATTGATGCAAACGGAGGGCACATTAATCGGCTTCCGCCGCATCCCACATAAGAGAGCGAACGAGGAGACAGGTGGGGGAGGACAGTGCCGCTTTTCAAGATGGCTCGGTTTGTCAGAAGATGGAGAACATGGGAAGGTGTGTTGGTGGGGGGGTGGGGGACAAGCGAAGAAAGAGAGCGACGGTGAGAGAGAACGAAGGAGAAAGATAAAATAAGAAGGATATCAGGTAATCCGGTAATTCTGCTCTGCTCCTCTCAGAGGCTGATTTAATTATTGCCGGCTGAAAGCGCATTAATATGAAACTGGCGTTTCTGCCACTGTGTGTGTTTGTGTGCGTGTATGTGTGCCAGCAGGAGCGGATGATGGTCTTTGGGGGAATATTTCCTCTCATTTATCTTCACATCCGCCTCTCTCCTTCTCAAGCTCCTTCTTTTCGTCCTTTTTTCCTTCTTTCGTCGCCGCTGTCTATATCAGGACGAACCCATGAAACATACAGGCTGAACTGTTTTTTGTGTGTGAGAATTAAAAAGGACAGGCCTTAAGCTCGGGAACTGAAAGCTGTCTGTTGTATTCTTTCTTCTCTTTTCCGTTCTAGAGCCTAATTAAAAGAAGTATCATGCAAAACAGGATTTTCCTGCTCTTTTGAAATAAGAGTTAACAGTGTGACCAGTGTGGTCCGATTCAATAACAACTGACTCTTTGAACCAGTTTTTCAATGAATCAGGCAAAAAAAAAATAAAACTGTCAGATTAATTGCTGTAATAAATACCAATGTAATAAAACATTCCAATGTTTTTTTCTCTAGAACGCACTGCATCACAGCCAAGAGCGCCAGCTATCAAATGCAGGAATACTCAAGAAAGATCAATTGCAAAAGAATACATTTGTAGGTTTCAGTTGATTCTGGGCGAATATTGCACATCATCCAGAATTTTACTGAATGAGAAACCGCTCACTGTTCAGCTGTCTGGATGATTCAAATGGAATCACACAATCAACTTAACACACTCCAACCCATTATTCACAAAACCAGCATCACTAGTTCTAATTCTAAATGGCTTTTAGAAAATAGCAGACATGTGATGTCCTTAAATATTATCAGTGAAACAGAATACACTCTCTAAAAAATCAAAATCAATAAAATGACAGTGTTGCATTTTTTGGCAGCAACCACTGATCTATGTAAGTATTATGTATCAGTGGTAGCAATGCTACTGCACAACTCTGGCTTTTTAAGTAACCCAAACTTTTATTGGGTTTACTCACTTTGTGTCTTTTTTTTCTGTGGAAGATAAATAGAGACGTTTTAAGAAATGCCTACACTGCTGACCAGCGTTGTGTCAAGATAAAATCACGACAAAGAATCATAAATGCTGTTGATGTGACTGCATAATCCAAGTCTTAAGGTCCAGTCACAAAATATTGGGGGCAAGAAATAGTCTTTGTCTTTTGGGCAACAAATTTCTCTGTTGTCAGTAGTGTCATATGAAGCATAGCTCACACAGAAGTTGCTTTCAAAACAAGTCACAAAATTTCCAATTGAGTGAATTCCTAATAAAATGACTGGGTTTTGTCATTACTGTTGTCCCGCAGTTATTTAAATATGACTGGAGGAACAGAATAAAATTTATATCAAATGGACAATATGGGTTTTGACAGACAAGAAAGCTTTTTTTTTTAAAGGTACAGTAACAAAAACAGCTTGTTTTTAAGGGTCAGAGAGAGTGGAAAATGGCCATGTAAGACTAAAATCTAACTGTTTTCTTGGACTTTTCAAATGGACGAACATTCTAAGTGGACTCTAGGGAAAATTTGTGCAAAAAAATCTGCATGAAGCAGACACTTCCTACAGTCTTCAAACATAAACAACAGCAAAGGGAAGTCAAGGCCCTCTCCTCCTCTCTGTCCCTCCTGGAGTTATAGCTATCTGCAGAAATCCTGCATTTCCCATCATTACTTTTCTGTGTGTGTGTGTGTGTGTGTGCGCGAGAGAGAGCTGGCGCGGTGCTGCGCTGGCGGAACGGTGCGCTCAAGCCTTTCTTCTCTGTGCTCCCTAATGGAAATTGAATTTGCATGAAATATGCAGCTTAGAAATTACATGTGACTCCTGAAGGAGACAATGGGCAGCATCAGCGCTGCCAGAGGAGATCGATCCCAGAAAGGATGCAATCTGGATGATGATGACGACGACGATGATTAATATGAAGAGCTCTGTGTTTACATGTATACCGAGAGCCTATACAATGTCAAACAAGAGATTGAAGTGATTTATCGAACTCGGAGAGGGTATGATATCTTATAGAATATTGCGAAGATGCAGGAGCGCTTTGAGCGTCTTCTCTCCCACTTCTTCCTTGTTCTATCATGCGGAGACTTTCATTTGGTCTGATCATAGTTATTAATCAAACACTGTCAGAAAGCCTGTGATTACATTAACATTAACAGCCATCAAACTGTCTCTCATTGAGTGTCTCAAACACATTGACTTAGGGGGCTAAATGAAGACATAACATAGGCTGTTGTGTTTTGTTTTTTTAATAAATAATTATGTAATTTTACGTCATTATTTAATTATAAATACAATAGACTGTCCCTACCCCTAACAGAAAACGTTAAGCATTTCATCATAAAAAAAAGAGAATGACTAATTTGCTAAGACATCCTTAAATTGACCCAAGGGGAGGTTTCGTCATGTTTAGCTAATTTATGGGGACATGCATGGAAACCCCTTCATCTCTGCTCTCATGTATAAAACAGACAGACAACGCAAAAACAGAAATTGCTCATGCTTAATCCTTTATTGGACGTGCAAACATAAACGTCTGAGGACTTTGTGGTTGAAAATGCAGCTTCATTGCTCATAGTCATTTCCAGATATGTCTTCAAGAGCGATACTGCGCTATGAAGCTATAGGTGTGCACAAACAGAAAGCCATAGAACATCCTGGACCCGTCTTTGATACACACACACACACACACACACACACACACACACACACAAGCCCACACACCTTGACAAAATGCTTTAAACACTCAGAACACATAGAAGCTCTGAATCACTCAACATTCAATCTTGTTCTCTTACAAATAATTCCCTTTCTATTCCTAGAGTGTCACTAGAGAGATTTATGTTCTTACTACATGTAATCCAAAAAACAAAACAAAACTGTTTATTTTAAAAGCAAACCTGGGTATGATATTAATACTTACTGTAGGTTATATAGAATATGATTATTTCTGCACAATGTGACAATTTTTCTTCTGTGTTTGTTTTAAGCATTTAACTTTAAAAGGTATTCTGGTTTGTATGATTACTTTATGCTAAATGTGTAATGTTTTTTTGTGTGTTTGATGGGACAGGTCCTCTGTTTGGGATGACGGGCAGTGACCAGCCCTTCAGTGTCAGCTCAGTGACCTCTGTGCCCAGCGCGTATCCGCTCATGGCCCACCCAGCCTTTGGTCTGCTATCACCGGCGACGGTCCGCCCAGAGTTTGGGGGTCTAGGAGGACTGGGGGTTTCTGCCGCCCTCGCAGCTCACCCGCAGCTAGGAGCCTTCACAGGTGTGTGTGTGTAAACGAAAGCCAGATGACATAAAGTGCTTTGTAACAAAATTACGCAAAGGTATAAAATTTATACTGTAATGTAATGTAATATAATATAATATTGAAGTACCACAATTCTGTAACAGCAGCAACAACAACAACAAAAAACCAAAGTCTAACCATAATACCTAATTGTATTATATTAGTAGTAATAATAACACTGTAGTTCATGACTGAAGTGATGCTGATGCAAATTCTTATATACCCAATGGACATAAAAGTATAGTATTCATAAACGAATATTAAGCAAAAATATAATAATAATGTCGTAATTAAGAATAAGAATAATGCTTACATGGTGGGTTTTTATTCATGACTGATAAAACAAAATCCTATGTAACTTAAAAATATGTAACAAAAGTATTATATACATACATCAATAATAAAAGCATAGTTTACCCAAAATTGAAACCTGTCATGTTTTTCCAAACCCGTAAGAGTTTTGTGTCAAGCAAGTAAGGCTGAGCTTCTGTTTATGTTCACTGATCAGTGTAAATATGTGAATAGAAGACCAATTTAGATTTTTTTTATCATATAAATCCATTAAGAATATTTTAACTTAAAACATGATTTCTTTCAACCTTTTGATACGTCGAAGTGGTAGTTGCATACACTGTCAATGAAGGGCCAGAAATCTCTCCAATTTCATTTATCTATCTCTTTAAACATAAAACTGCATTGTGTTTTATTAGAATATTAGATAACAGTAAAATAATAATTCTATAATAATAAGAATATCATCAAATATATATTTCAGTCCTGTCTCATTTAGCTCATCTACTGTGAAATTATGAGGTCATTCACTTTTTTCTTTCTCAGAATGGTGGAGAGCAGCAGAAGCACATGGACGGACTCCAGCCTTCTTTCCGCCTTTTCTAGGTCTGCCGCCTATGTTTGCCCCGCCGCTGCACAACCACGAGGCCAATCCTTACACATCCAAAACACCCAGCAAGAGCAGTCAGGCCTCCAAAGGTATTACTCTGTAAAACCCTAGTCTATATCTACCTCCTGGAAATGTATGCTATCCCTTGGAGGCAGTCTTAAAGTTAAACAAAAGTAATGCAGCAGTAATGTAGCCTTCAGGCTGGTGTACTCACAGTAATCATCGCCTTGAGCAGTCGCCTCCAGTGCTGAATTCATAAGAAGATCTTCTGCAGCTTGAACTCCGGAAATCCGTGACAAAGGCTATTTAACATAGTGTATATGTTGATGGAAATCTTTATTTGGTTTTGTAACTTGTAGCAAGAATTTGCATGTTTTAGAAGCATCTGATTGGTTGGTGTGAACTCTTTTGTGCGCAGGTGTGAACGGAGCTGTGAACGGTCGTTCGCTGTCTCCATCTGCAGCTAAAGGAACGGTTTCAGCTTCTGCCTCCCCCTCCCCCGCGCTCCGGCCCCCTGAACACAGCCGGACACTCAACGCCAAAGCCCGCGACCGCAAGGCCAGTCACCATAGCAACAGCACAGGGGAGCTTCAGGAGAAACCCTCACAGAAACCTAAAGAGAAGGTACAGCACCGTGACATACCGGGCACGGGCATGCAGTCTGCAGTCTAAACACACAAACACTCATTATACATGGGCAAATATTTAACTGTGTGTCGAATTCAGTAAAATTGACTCATGGTTGACGTCTGTGCCGACCCATGCAGAAACCCCGAAAGAAGCAGGTAGAGGGGCCTGGCGTAAGCGAGAGTGAATCAGGATCATCGCTGGATACTGACAGCGACGGAGTGAGCAGCAGTGATATCGATGATCTTGGAGAGGAAGAGGATGATGACGACGAAGATGAAGATGAGCAGAGCAAAGACAGCGAGGAGTCAGACTCAGAAAAGGAGCGACAGAAGAAAAAGAAAATGAAAGTAAGAATACCGTTTCTGGGCAGGAAACAAATATACCACTAAACAACTTAATCTCAGATTGCTCCACTGCAAAAGTAACATCTCAAAAATATTTCAGTTTAAACTTAAGGGTTTGTGGATTTGAATTGAATGTAAACATAATGTAATGCACATTGGTCAGTCATGCATAAATAAAATGGTTAAAACAGGGAACATTGCTGTAATATTACTAACAAATTCAATAAGTTGTACATAATAACCAGGTTTCTATATTTACCATCAATAAATGAAGTTCAATCAATCTCAAACTTTTTAACTAAATGAACATTGCTTGTCCCACAGATATATTCACAGCCATATTTAAACCATGTTAAACCAGTAGTTTAACCACAGTTAATAAGAGTAAATATATGTAAGTGTTTATAGTAAGTGTAAGGTTTATGCTTATTTTAAGCAAATTGAATAAATAAATATTTAAAGAATTTGTCATGACGTTTTTCACTAATTTATGTATGACTGACAAATATGCATCACATTATGTTTATTTATTTTTTTGAATTGCAGTGGAATTAAAATGTGTGAATCTTAAAATAAGGCCTAAATATTATTTAAAAGTGTCTTACCGTTTAATGATGAGGGTCAGTGGCTGTTGACTGTTTTAAGTGTTTAAAGAAAACCTTAATTAACAAAAGGACTCTCTATCTTGTTTGCTCAGATTGTGACGCCAAACTCTGGGCTCAGTAAGAAGGAAAAGACCAGGCTGTTAGCAGCCAAAGACTTCCACGGAGGCCTGCCGGGCAGTGCACCTTTAGAGTCCTCTCCAGTGCACCTGCACCGCTCTCCACCTCCTCCAGGCCTGTCTCAGCCCCCTCTGCTGTCTCTATCGGGCAGCAGAGCCAGGGAACGACCTCTCCACACCAGCGTCATCCAGTCCACAGGCCTGGCTGCAGGCGCTAAACCGTTAGCGCTCGTCGCACAGTCACTGCGAGACGTTTCTCCTAAACATTCTCCACAGCATCGCACCTCCTCTCCAAAAATCACATCCGCTACCAAACCCCTCACTTCCTCACCTCAGCCCCTCCCACTCTCTTTATGCTCCTCCCCCAAACCGCTCTCAGTCCCTTCCCCTCCAAAACCCCTCCCCCTGTCTTCTTCTCCCAAACCTCCGCCTCTCACCCCTTCCATCAAAGCGCAATCTCAAGCGTCCTCCCAGAAGTCCCAGTCTCCGGCGCTGGACGCTCTGACCAGCAGGAAGATTCTGGAAAGTTCTCTGGCACAAGTCACTGCTGACTACAGACTGAAACAGGTGAGTAGACAGTCTGCCACGGTCTGGCAGGGGAAATGCGAGACTGTTCATCCTTCAAGTCTATACATTAATCTGGCTTTTCCCTCAAGGCCGGTGTCCACATTTTCATTTTCCAGAAAAGCAAACTAGCTAAAGCAAATTCTCCACAGTTTGTGTCCGTATCTTTTAAGCCAATTTAGGATTATCGCTTTTAGGGTGCTGTTGGTATTCAGGACGTGTCTCTGCTTATTGACCAGCCTATTTGAAAAGGTCATAGTAACAGAGAGGGAGAATGTGAGGGGGAGAGAGAATTATTTGTGTGTGTGTGTGTGTTTGTCAGTGTGCTGAAGACAGAAATGCAGAGAGAAGGACAGAAAGGACAGCTCCGTTCTCTTATCAGTAGGACTGGCTTCCCTACTGTGTGGCTTTAGTTGGTAAATGAAAGCGACAATGTGCATCGCTTTATTAGAATTACTGAAGCAAAACCAACAGGCAATTAACTCCATGACTTCTTAAGGGTCCAGATTTCAGCAAATGAGTGTAATAAATGGGCCTTTTCCTCACCTCTTCTTTTGTTGCCTTGAAATTACTGTTGAAGAGGTTAATATAGATTTTTTTTTTTCTACTTGTAATTAACCAGAGTGGTTTTATTATTATGTTACGGTAAGGAACAGTTTCATAATATTTAGATTTTAATTAGTGGTGCTTACTAAGGCAACTAATGGAGTTACTTTAGCTTATACATGAGGATTTGGTGTTTTTTCTGTGTGAATACTTCCTGAAAAGATGTGGCTTGCTAAGATGCTTTTTTTGATCAGTGATCAGATTTTTGTGTGGCGGATAATAAAACGGCATGAAAGTTCACCAAATCCTTAAATACATGATTTTATTAATTGATCTTCAAAATTTAACTTCTTTCTGTCAACTGCTTGCTTGCATTGATATCTGCCTCCATCCAATCAACAACTTGATAGAGTCAAGTTTCCAGCCTACTTTTTTTCTTTTGAAAATCTGTTTCACTTTGAGTTCACAATATGGAATAAAACTTGATCTGTTGTTGAATCTGTCACATACTTAAAGGGTTTATTACAACGATTCAGAACTTCATAGACACCTGGAGGTTGGCTTCTTGGCAACACCATCTAGAATTCCCTAGTATTAGTTTATTATTCCAATACATTGAGGAAGCTATTATGGTACAATGAGGATTGCATGTGTTTGTGCTGAGTGGTCAAAGGCAGGCAGTGTTTGAGCATTCCTTCTTTTTTAATGAATGTTGTGGAGCTGATAGAGTCATGGCCGTTCTGTTGTTCTCTGTTTCGGTGAGTCAGAGCAGCATTATGCTCACTCACACTCTTCTTCCACCAGCACTTAAGCCACATGACAACCAGCGCAATTACCACATCTCCACCTCTCCCTCTCTGCTGTTTTCCCCCTCTCTCTTTGTTTATTAGTCAATTTGTTGTTTCTTGTTCTTCTCGTCTTGGTTCTCAGTATACATATCTCACTTTCTCTGAAGATGTGCTTTGTTCAGGGAAAAAAAAGTCCTTTTTCACTTTGTTTTAAAACAGTATTTATCCATAGCAGTACTGGCTGTAATATTGTTTTTGAGAACAAGATTAGTAGTATTAATAGATATAAAAATATATAATTATAAAAGAAATACAAATGATGTTTTATTCAGGTATATGCATACTTCAAGTGTATATATTGTTCCTCCTGTGTTGTAATCGTTATAGTAGTTCACTACTGCCATAAAATGATATGTGCTAAAACTTTATATTTATAGCTATCATTAAAGATATCATCTTTGCTGTGAAAGAAACGTTATATTAAAATAGAGGCATTTCAGCATCATAACTGCAGTCTTCAGTGTCACATGAGTCGTCGGAAATCATTCTAATATGATAATTTGGTGCATTATAATGTTGAAATTTCTCTACCATTCAGACGTTTGCATTAAGAAAGCTTAAAAAAGAAATTAATACTTTTGATCAGCAAGAATGCAATAACTTGATCAAAAGTGACAATAAAGATATTTACAATATTACAAAAGATTTATAATATGAAATGAATGCTGTTCTTTTCTCCCTATTAATCAAAGAAATTAAATATTACCCAGCAAGAACTTTTTCAACTTTGATAATAATAACTATTATTAATAACTGAGCACCAGCATCTGTATATTTGAAGGATTTCAGTGACGCTGAAGACAAAGTAATTCCTGCTGAATAATATTCAGCTTGCCATCACAGGCATGGTTTACATTTAAAAATATAAAATAATAAATACTTAAAAAACAATCTTTTACTTTCTTAATATTAGTATAATATAACTGGAGAGAAAAAAAAAAGAATGCATAAATGGCAAGATGTACCTGTTGTCCAGTGAAACTACTGCATTTGAACCTTTTCTATTAATTTAATGGCACACCTTTTTTTTAAACAAGACTGGATGTGATATAGACTTGTTTTAGTTTCTTTCCATCATCGTTCTCTTTGTTTTTCCTCCTGCAGTCTTTCCTGTCCCAGGACCAGACGTTTCCTCTCCAGTTAAAGAAACAGCAGGGCCCATATAAGATAAACAAGAAGACGACGCCTTCTTCCTCATCTTCATCCTCCTCCTCCTCCTCCTCCTCCGCGCTCCCTCTTAAGCTCAGCTCTGAAGCGTCAGGTCGGACCAAGCCCCCTACAGTGCAAGGTGTGTCCTCCTCCAGTCTGCCTTTCTCTCATGGCCTGCTTGGTCTGGGCCAGCCTAACGGAGTTATCCAGAGCACCCAGGACATTCCGTTGGCCCTCACCACCAAACCTCGCTCAGATGTGCCCGTCAACCTCAGTACAGGAGGCCGTAAGAGCCCCGCCTCCGCGTCTCCCACTCCTAACCGCACCCGTGAGCCCCGGAAGAGCAAGACTCCCAAAGCGTTAGAAGCCTGGAGGGGTTTATCCCAGAACCACCTGGTGCAGTCTCTGGTGGACCTGTTTCAACACAGCGGAGCTGAACAAAAGCTGCCCAGCAGCAAAGACTCAGATGACTCTGCTGAGGATGAAGACGATGAGGATGATGATGTGGAGGATGAAGAGGATGACGATGAAGAGGATTCAGATGACAGTCTCTCAGGTGAGATGCCTAAGGAGAGATGTTTTACACACACAAAAAAAATTATTTTAAGAGTAATAAAAAAATAAAATAAAAAAAAGACAACATAAATTATGAAAAGAGTTCAAGATATATACCGAACATTTTTTTCCCATTGACTGCCATTGTATTTTTGACCTTCCAATGTCAAGTCAATACAAACCACTGAACCTTTAATTTGGTTCACTGATGCAACCAATGACTCAAGACATGTTAAAATGATCAGTTCTATAAACACCGCCTCATGTCTCCCTTCTATTTCTCAGAGTCGGACAGTAATTCAGACAGCGAGATGAACGGCTCAGAGGGTGGGAAAAAGAAGCGCAAGGATGGAGTCACGGAGATGGACACAGATGGAGAGAAAACTCCTCAGAAACTCAGCAAGGGGTTTTCCCATCTGAACTCCTCCACCAATCAGGGCCTGTCCGACTGTCTGCCACTAAACCTTCAAGTCAATAAGCCCTCCAGTGCGGCCACGCCCACCATTGTGAGCAGCTCCGGTGCCTTGACCTATCACAGCTCTCCCTCCTCATCGTACTCTGTTGGCACCTCTCCAGGTAACCACAGGCAACATCATTACTAAACTAAAACTGGATATGCTCGACGCCTTCCTTTGGAGATCTGTCGGTGTCAAAGTGTGCATGGGGTTGAGTATGCGTCGTATGAACGCGTATGCCCTTTTGTTTGTTTATTTGTCGGCGTGCAAGCTGTCACACTCAGATGATGGAGTGTCTATTTTTAGAAAGATAAATGGTGGCGTCTGGCATCACTCGGCTCCCTTTGTGCCCGTCTATTTGGGTGTGCGTCCTTGGACTGAGCTCTGTTTGTCCTTTATTTCAGGAAAAAAAAAACTTAATGGAATTAATATTAAACTCTTGCCATTAATTGTGTGTTTGGTTTATACAGGGTCAGGTTTAGGGTTAGGTAAATGTAGCCGGTAACAAGAGCTCTTTGTGTGGTGTCTGGGTTAACTCCGGTACCTGTGTTTGCCTTAACCTGTTAGCTGAGGCACATCAACCAACTCTGCTTGGCTGACTTAATCTGTTTTTCCTTCTGAAGCTAACAGAGACATTTGTTAAACAAAACACTCACAAATCCAGCAAACATGGCACACAAGTGCATCTGCTCTTGGACGGCGTTCAGCATCCCTCACCAGGATGGAATGAAACACTTTTTCTAATGAAGTCGAAAGTGTGTCCGTTGAAAAGCGCGAGGAATCTGTAATAAGCTGACAGAAGTTACTGTGATGATTTGTTTTTGGAGCATTATTTGATTTGCTGAGAGATTCGTTTAACTCCCGTTTTGTTTGCAGACTTGCAGACTCGAAAGGAGAGAGATGAGAATGATTTTGTTAGTTAATTCCTGTGGTTTTTGTTAGTGTCACTATTGGTGTTACTCATATTTTGAACAACACCCTATATTAAATTAAGCATGTCATTAAGCATATCTTGCATGATCGCTTGTGCTACAAACATAAATGATACCTCAGATCACGTGGCTTGTTTAGGAGTGCTGTTAGTTTGCTATTTTTCGATCAGCTATAAAAAAACTGATTTGAGACTTTGTACACAATAATTAGGTATATGCAATATGAAGGTAACTTGTCAATTATTAATTGTTCATTAATGGTACTAGTTTTGCATGCACTACTGTTCAAGTTTACTGTTGGTAAGATGTTTGTTAAAAGGTTTTGTCTCTTAAGCTTTACCAAGGCTGCATTTATTTAATCAAAATACAGAAACATTCTATTTTTATGTAATATATTGCTAAAGCAGAAGAGATCATTTTTGCACTAGACAAAACTGCACTAGGAGATTGTGTACAAAAGTTTATGTATTGGTCAACACAGTATATCTGTTTGTTGATGCTCATTTAATGCTTATATTTAGTCTTCAATATTTTTATTACCATAAGCACATCTTACAATTATTATCCATTTTTGTACCTTTGATGCCTAAATTTACTTGATTATAGTTTTTAAGTGTTTAATCTTTAATTTATTTGAAAATACTTGGCAATTAAAATCATTGTAATTTTTTTTAGATCTCCTATTACCATATGAACATAATTACCTTTTCTGTGTCAGCCAAAATTTTAAAATCACTTCACCTCAAGTTAATAATTCAGGATGCCTTAGCTATCGCAAATACCCTGGCATTTTAGAGACCAGTTTTATGCATGCAGGCACCATCAAAAACCGAACAAATAAAAATCAAATAAAAAAAGTTTTATTTGATGTTGTTTGCTCATTATGTGAGTTGTAATTTGTAAGAGATGATGAAACGGTTTTTGTGTGTGTGTGTGTTATAATGTGTTTTGTCTGGCTGTTGTCTTGTCTCAGGCTCTGCGAAGAGAAAGCGAGTGATGAATGAAGATGATTTACGGATTCCGCTGGAAATGGGGTACGTTTAAATATGACACGCTGGTGGCAGCATGACTCAACACCTGTTAACCGCAGCTCTGCATTCTGTGCTTCTAAAGCAGCAGACACACAGTCTCATACAAACATTGCATTAAGACTGCAGATGTTTAAATACTTTTATTATAAACCCATTCAAAAAAGCAAAGTAGCAGCAGCATTTCACAGTGATGGTATAATAGCATTGTACTTGTATTCTTTGAATTATCGTAGGTACAGTTCAATGCCACAGCAGCAAGTTATATGAAATGAATTCCAGAAAAACGTTTTTAGTAAATCTATGTAGGTGCCATTTAGGTCATTTAACATTTACACAATATTGTAATTTGAAGAAGCATCATCATGCCTTTCTATTACTTTTAAACTTATTACTTGATTATATAAATATATATATATATTTTTTTGCTTGGACAAAAAATAGACTTCCTGCCTACATGCCTCTTAAATAATCAGTCAATCAAATCATATTGCTTCAAAATAAATGTTTTAATTTATCAAGCAGTTTTTGAACATTTCTGCGAGAGTGTCGTATTATGATCTTCTTCCTCAATGTGTATGTTGTTGGTCTAGCTGGCAAAGAGAGACCAGGATGAAAACAGTGGGCGGTCGGCTGCAGGGAGACGTTGCGTATTACGCCCCGTGTGGCAAGCGACTGCGACAGTACCCAGATGTCGTAAAGGTAACCTTTACCCGTCTTCCCCGCTGCCTCACGCTTAGACACCCCAAAACGCTCAGGAAGCCTCACCCCCCACCCTTTTCCTCTCCCAGTGCACCATTAGCAGTTATTGGTGTAAGATCCAGCAGTTTATTTAGGTCATCTGGTCACTTTTAGCTAGCTTTGCACTGTTAAGACAAGTGTGCTTTCAGTTTGGTACCATTATAGTGCTAATGGCTCTCTGGATGTCCTGTCTGACAAAATCACTATTATTCTCTCTTCTGTAGTATCTGTCCAGATACGGAATAACTGACATCACACGTGATAATTTTAGCTTCAGTGCAAAAATAAGGGTTGGTGACTTCTATGAAGCCAGAGAAGGACCCCAGGTGAATGCCTTTCATCTCCTCTTTTTCTTTTTTTTTTGTTCTTTATGTTCTTTTTTTTCTCTCTGTCTCTCTCGCTCGTATTCTTTGGCTCTCCCTGTATCTCTCTTTCATCTTGAACAGGGCAGGGAATTTAATTGAACCCCGATAGCCTGAATTTCCCCTTTTAAACTGTAGGGAGTCTGTGCAATAATCAGCGCTCGTTGTTTCCACAGGGTGTTACTTCATGTTTTGTCTGTCATGTGTGCTGAAAGAGATTCTTTAGATTAAAGATACAGTGGAGCAAACTTTGGGACAGTTTATTGATTCAAATTTAAAATTGTCTCTCGTTTTATTTTTTTTAATTTACTTCATTTCATGCTTTTTAATTTGTTTGCCTGAATTGGATCTACATTGAGAGTAACCATTTGATTATTATAGAGTCACATGATCATTAGTGGTGTGACAATCTTCTAAGAAATCAGGCTAAAATTAGTTTCTACAATCATCTGCATAAGTCTGACCCTTCTCTGTCCCCTGCTTCCCTCAGGGTCTGCAGTGGACTCTTCTGAAAGAGGAAGAGGTCATCCCCCATATCTTGGCTATGGAAGGCCGGCGAGGTCGTCCACCCAACTCTGATCGGCAGTCGAGGGGCAGTAGTGAAGGTTCAGGCAGCCGGCGGCGAAAGGGCCGCCCCCCGAATCTAGGAGAGAGCGAATTCCCAAGTCCCTCCGAGGCCAAACTGCTGCGCAAACTGGAGGCACAGGGTAAAGTGCATGTTTTTGACTTTTTCTCCTCATTCATGGATAATAACGCATGTACTGATGGAAGAGATTTGTCTAATTTCATTGCAGAAATCGCCCGACAGGCAGCTCAGATGAAGCTCATGAGAAAACTAGAAAAGCAGGCACTCGCACGGGCTGCCAAGGAGGCCCGCAAACAGCAAGGTACTCCAGGCTTACTAATATCACTCTGTTACTCTCAATGCCGTTCAGACATCTCACTTAAACCTCGTTCTGTCTCTCGTTCAGCTATTATGGCTGCAGAAGAGAGGAGGAAGCAAAAGGAGCAGTTGAAGATTCTCAAACAGCAGGTGAGTTTGTGAATAAACCAGTCTGAGGGTCACTTAGTATGAGATTCTAAGCTTTAATACAAAACAGAGACGGGCGGTGCTTCTACGGCTGCAGCACGGCTGCCAGTCGACTTTTTTAAATGCACAGCAGCACTTTCAATTAACAGACTTCCTCCTCCTCTCCTACCAGGAAAAGATAAAGCGCATTCAGCAAATCCGTATGGAGAAGGAACTCCGCGCACAGCAGATTCTCGAGGTACGGAGTGACTGCGGAAAGAAAATAATAAATTAAAAGAGTTGAAATAGGCTTAACATTCTTAAAATACACACCACCCCCTTCGGTTCCTGTTTAACATGGGGCCCGGACCACAGCAGAATCACTCACCAGCATTTTGGAGCTCTGAGTTCTGCATAATTTTTGTCTGGACTAATGCTAAATTGGTTTTGGTGGACAGTTTTTGAATATTAAATTTGCTGCCTTCTGTGTTTCAAACCTAAGGTAAATTAGACATAAAAGATTTTTTTCCATCAGACAATGGCAGTTCTTGCATAAGTAGCAGGAGGAAGACACTGTTTACTTTACTCACCCAATTATAGAGGCTTCAAAAGTGTTTTAGCCGGGCAAAATCAAATTGGAGCTGACACGCTTGGCAAGCCATTCTGAACAGGATTTCTTGCTGTTTGTAATTACGTATTTAAATTTTCAGCTAATTCGCCTTTGCTTTCTTTTTATATTGCCGTTGTCAGAGCCCGAGGAATATTGAATAGTTTTGAAGATCTCGGGGCTGATTCTGACACGGGCTTGAAGAGAAAACATTCTCAATCACTGACTCAGTGATCTGTAGCTAGAGAAAGCGCAATAGTGGCAAGACGTGAGACAGAAGGGCTTTCCTGTGCGTGTGTGTGTGTGTGTTTCGATGCCAGCTCTCGCTTTTCCTCTCGCAGACACATCAATCAAAGTGTTAGTATAAGTTATAAATAAAACAGATGTTGGTTTAGCATGTTTAATTTAGGTTTATACCCAGCACGGCAGCACTGGTCTGACCCAGACCTGTTTTGCATTGGCAGGCAAAGCGGAAAAAGAGAGAGGAGGCTGCCAATGCCAAAATGTTGGAGGCGGAAAAGCGAATAAAGGTCAGTTTGTGAGTGAGAAGAGATGCTAAACACCTACTCTTGCGCACTATGAATCATTGCCGTGGAAACCCCCACCCCCCCACCCGAGAAAACTTCCCTCGCTCTCACCTACCCCGGCAAACCATTAACATTCCTCGGCCACAACAAAGAAGCAGAGAGCCGCTGTTTGACTGATGTCTGCCGGCCTGTGGGGGAAAATTAGCTTGACATCTGGATTTTTGCTGTTGTTGTTTAAAATGAAAAATGCACAGTGCATCTTTTCATGTCTTGTACACATGGGGCCATCACTAGAATACACAACCTGCTCTAAATAGCCTTCCTTATTTAAATGAAAAGTATTTTTTGTAGAGTATTGTGGCTTTTAGCCACGTCCGTTAGCTTTGCAGCCATCTTGTGTCAAGTGTAGGCCTTTGAAATGCACAGATTTTCTTAAGAGCTGTATCATAAAAGTGTTGTACGGTATAAATTATATGATAACAGTAACAATAACAATATACCACAATGTCGGTATTTTGTGGAAAATTCCATGTAAAATGGTAGTTTTTATTTTTTTATTTTTAAAGAAATAAATAACTTTTAAATACCTTTACATTCGTTAAAAAATGAAATAGCATTGACAAGAAATTCATATAAATCCTGTTGTTTTAAACTTTCTTTTCATAAAATGTCAGTCTATTAGAAAACAGTTCCATGTTACTGTTTTCACAGTTTTCGTATTTTAAATGAGCAAATGAGAACATTACAAAAAATTTTTACCAATCCCAAAACATTTATTTCCTTAATAAAGTAGCAATGTTATTTTGTTGTCTTTGCAATATCTAACATATTTTTTCCTTTGCATGGCGATCAGTTTTAAAAAGTCAGTTTTAAATAGTATTGTAGAGTACTGTATGAGCCACCATATCACTCAGCACTAGTCTTTGTCTTAAAGGAAAAGGAAACCTAAGATGCTTACTCGTCTTGTTTGCAGGGGCATGTACGATTGTGTAGTTGGTTGACTTGTTCTTTAAAACTCTTAATTTGCTGATATCGTGTTTAGGTAAAATATCACAGATCTTGCATGACTCTTGAAGTAACCATTTATTTAAAGATTACTGCATTCTTAGGCCTCATGGTTAGGACAGAAGGTCCAGACAGGGTTCTGATTGACGGTTTCATTTTAAACTGTGTCATAATGAGTGTTTTGGTGTAGCATTGAATCGTTTTTATGTTTTGTGTTTGTAGGAGAAGGAGATGAGACGCCAACAGGCTGTTATTCTCAAGCACCAGGTCAGTCACCACTCTCATAAATAATAGGTCTCATAATGGCCATTTATGTAGTAGTAGTGGTTTTTGCTACAAAATGCAGTAGAAGGGGAAGAGTATGTTTTTCTTGTAGAGTTCACAGTTACCGTGGTTAAAAAGTGTCCTTATATAAATTTGTTCAGTCTATGCCCATGTAAGAAGCGGCGAGCCTCATGTGGTTCTGTCTTTAACTTTCTGCTGTTTCTCTCTGGTTAATTTCCATGCTTTTTGGGAGTGGGATCTGTCTCTTTTGGGTTACAGGCTAAAGTTTTGAGTTTGTTTATTTTTTTTCTTTTATTTTTAAATGATGCTGTGATTTTTTTTCTGTCTCATAATACTCTGCCAACTCTCTCTCTCAGGAGATGGAGAGGCATAGACTAGATATGGTATGGGTATGTTTCATCTTCTGTACATCTAACACTCGCATCGTGAATCCTGGTTGTGATATGATGTCATAGCAGCACATTTTTAAATGTAGCACTGGCTGCTGTCAAAACTACATTTTCCTTCTGCATGGCTTTTCAAGCAAAAAAGTGAACAAAAGAAAAAAAAACTGCATCGCCTACATCTGCTATGCGTGTCAATGAGAGAAAAACGGCTTTGATGCAGCAGGCCTGTGCCTTGTTTGTGTATGTGTGTGTATGTAAGTGTGTGTGTGTGCGTGTGTGTGTGTGTGTGTGCCAATGGAGCCTGTTGAGTACATCCTCTCATTGGTGGAAAGTGCCACACACCCTCATTCCACGTCTAAAGTCACCCCAATATTGTGTAGCATCATTATAGCTGTGAAAATGTGAGTGTTGGTGTGTGTGTGTGTGCGTGTATGTATGTTGTGGAAGACTCTTTGTCAAGATGTTGCATTTGCACTGTGCTGATTGTCCTGCTTGTGAGGTCATCAGTACAGGTCAAAGGTCATAGTGCCTGGCCAATGAGAGAATTTGAGGAAACTCACACTTCTCTCTGTTGTACATTCCATGCCATCTATGGGTCAGATATGAAGATTTCACACTAATTGGCTTTGTCCTTAAAGTCAACATGAGACAGCAATCTCGACCCATTTTGCTTCCTTAATGTGATGTTTTTCAGAGTAAAATACTACACAATATTTTCCAGTTCATACCCTTAGGAATTGATTGAATTGTAGAAATGGGCCATTCTATACCAGAATGGAGCCAAACCTGAATGCAAAAAAAGCATGAATCTTTTAGCTATTAGTTAAAGGTGCACTCAGTAATTTTTAGGATTTATAGATAAAAAAAATTAGAATACTTTTAATAAAAATAATTAAAAAAGCAAGTACACTCATATAAGATAAAACTCAAGTCATATCAGTAGTGCAATAAAACCTAAGATCCTCACGCACAACAAACCAAATACTGCTCACTTTATCTTGGTTAAAGGGATCGTACCCAAAAATAAAAAAATCTTTCATTAATTAAAAAGACCTTTTTGACCCTGCATAAACAGCAACCCACATAGAAAAGTAGTAAGGACATCAGTGGTACAACGGTAATATTCACTGACACGGAAGAGAAGAAATTGTTGAACGAAGTAGTTATTTAGTAGTTAGTTATTGTCTTATTTGCCCCAAAGAGTATTTTAAGTAAAGTAAAATTAAGATTGAACCACTGATGTCACTTGGATTATTTTAACAATGTCCTTACTACCTTTTTGGGCATGTCAGTTGCATTGCAGGGTCAGAAAGCTCTTGGATTTCTTCTTTCTATTGACTGAATTGTCCTATTAACACCCATGCTTTAAACTATTTCATTTGTAGATTTTTTAAGTTTGACTTCATAGTGGTATCGGTAACTGAAACTCGCCTGATGCTACATCCACACCACTAGATGTCAGTATCCAAGACATTAGTAGCGTGATATAAACAACAAATAACTGAGTGCACATTTAACATTATCCAAAAGTCTGCGAGTTTAAGGTAATCTCAGCCATACCCTAGTTATTTTATATTTTTAAAGAAAGACACTCAGTAAGACCTGAAAAGTGTATTAAGAAAGAGAAAGAGGGTCAATTATGATTTCATGTTGACTTTAAATTTATAATAACAGTGACATAACAACATGCTTCACTGTAAGGACAGGACATTGAAGCTGAGGGAAATCTGAGGTATTTTCCCTTGTTAGCTTGTAACAGTAGCTACGCTAATCTAACTCAAGATGCACCGACAGCTTTCCTCTTCTGACCTGCCCATTACATCTGTGGCTTTTCTTTTCGCTCTTTTGTTCCCGTCTGATCAGCTGTAACACACGTTTTTGTGGCTGCCTCATCCTGGCCATAGCAATGTGTCCGTTCTACACCTACTTTTTTTTCTTTCTCTCTCTTTCTGTGCAACATGCTAAACCACGCTGATCAGTTTTATCGTCTGTCTCTGGCTTTCATATTTTGTTTGTTTTCTCTGTGTGGATCTGTATGCTCTGCTTTCCTCCACTGAACGATGGAATCATTCTGTCTTTTCAGGAGAGGGAGAGGAGAAGACAGCACGTTATGCTAATGAAAGCTGTGGAGGCTCGGAAAAAAGCTGAGGTGTGCAAAACGAAATAAATAAATAAAGGAACACTGTCCTTCACCACTCCACTCTCCTCTCTGCACCTCAAGGCTTTCTCACATGTCACGTCTTCCTCCTCTGCTACAATCTCTGAATGTGTTTCACCAAATAATTTGGATGTAGTTTGATAAAGTACCCTAAACATTCCACATTCTCCAAAACAAAGTTTTCTTGTAGAACATAATGCCCTAATGTCAAACACGCCTGATGTGGCATCCAGCTGGTTAGTAAAGTCTTGCTTCCACCCCGTAGGAGCGTGAACGCCTCAGGCAAGAGAAACGTGATGAGAAACGCCTCAACAAGGAGCGGAAAATGGAGCTCCGGAGGCTGGAGCTGGAGATGATCCGTGAGATGAAGAAACCCAATGAAGACATGTGTTTGACAGATCACAAGGTATTGGAACTGGTTATTGGACAAGCTCTGCTTTGTTTGAAAATCCGATTATTGATGAATCCTGTATTTAGGGCTTGTTTTCGTAAGATTATCTCTTTATTAATAAGACATAACAGTAAGAGTCACCCAATCAGAACTCTCGGGGGGATGATGTTATACACATATCCTAATCTTAGCAGAGCACTTCACAGTGAATTCACCTGAGACAGAATACTGTCATCTAGTGGTGAAGATAGCATTATAATGAAAGTTGGCAGCATTGAATCTTAGACCAGGAGTAAAAGAGCTCATTCAAAAACTAAAATGACAGATGCTAAATTTCATATGTAAAGACCCATTTTTACAGTGTGAGAAAGTAATTATCTTCATACTGTACTGACAACATGTTTTCATAATTAAGTGGTTTTTATATTCGAACTCTACTAAAGACAAAACAAATTATTATATCATTATCTAAAGAAGGGATTTACGAGGAAACTGCAGGGGGTTCATGGAAGCATAATTATATCTTATGTAAAATTAAAATAAATAAATGGGGCTGCGCAATAATTGCGATATAACTTAGTGTGATAATCAAGTCAAAGGCTGCAATTTACCTAATCAGATGTGTTGAGTGTTTTAGAGTAAAGCATGCAATGCATTTAATTATAATTATGAAGTTTTATTTTAAAAGTGCAATTGTAATTTACAGCACTACTATATTTTTACTATTAATGCTACTAATAATTACTGCTATGATTGTTATTGTAATGCATAAGTCATATAATTTATTTAACAAATCTTTTTATTATATATATGCATAGAGAGAGAGAGAGAAAGAAAGAGAGACCATTCATAAAATATGAATATATAAATAAATATTTACATGCTTAATATGGTGACTGTAATAGAATAAAGATGAGACAGTGAATCCCATGAACTACTTTTTTTTGCATGATTTGAGCAGAAGAAGCATACTTGATGCATTCCTTGTCAGATTTCACTGCTCATTCAAATCATGATGTTTAAAAACATTTTGTCTCGCTTGTTTTTTAATTGTATTTTTCTGTCCCTCTATAGCCCCTTCCTGAGATTCCTCGTATCCATGGTCTGGTTCTTCCCGGGAGTGTGTTTGCAGACTGCCTGATGGTGGTGCAGTTCCTGCGAAGCTTTGGGAAGGTCCTGGGTATGGATCCCTCAGAAGTGCCTACTCTGGGTATACTGCAGGAGGGACTGCTCAACCTGGGAAACAGCATGGGGCAAGTGCAGGACCTGTTGGTCCGACTACTCTCATCTGCTGTCTCCGACCCAGGCTTGCCTCAAGGACACAGGGTGAGGAGGAAATGTCTGGAGGTTACTTCAGTGCAATTGTCAATATAATAAGTGTACTTTCAAGTCTGTTTACACCTGCTATTAACATCTGTCTCAAGTGACCCTCTCACAAGCACTCAGCAGAGATACATTTCTGTTTACATCTGGCATTAACATGCGTCTCCTGTGAGTGCTTGTAATCAAATTTAATGGAGGAAAGGGTCTCTGGTTTAATGAACACATAAATCACTTACTAAGTCTGTGTGCCACTGCATATGAATGAATCTGTCTATTTTTGGTAAGCAAAATTTAAACGGTTCCCTTTTCTCCATCAGGCTAAGTCTATCTTGGGTGACCATCTGACCAATGTGGGTCTGAATCGGGACAATGTGTCTGAGGTTTTGCAGCTGTACATGGAGGCTCACTGCTCTCAGACTGAGCTAGCTGATCTTACTCTGAGTCTGAGGACCAAAGCCTTCCAGGCCCACACGCCGGCTCAGAAAGCCGTTGTCCTGGCCTTCCTAGTAAATGAGCTGTCTTGCAGTAAAAGCGTGGTCAGGTAAGAACCAAGATTTTAATAGAGTTCCAGTAGAGTTCAGTTGCAGTGAATCTTGATGAATTGATTGATGTTTACATTAGTACAGAGCACAACGGTGTATACAAGAACTTGTTTTTTGGTCATCACAATATATACACACCACAATTTTCTAACCAGTACAATAATAATTCATAAAAAACAGTTAACTGAATTTTAAGTTACGATTTAAAATGACAAGACAAATGAGGCAAATAAATATTTAGTATACTTAAAACAAACAACATATTTTTCAACGTTTAATTACCTTAAAAACCTATGCAAGACATTCTCAAACTGAAATGATTCATGTTGGAGTAGAGATTACATAATAAAAGTGATGCATAGTTATATTCTGTCAGGCCTGTCTGGGCAATATGAAATATGTATCTTGAAATAATAAAGAGGCAGTGGAGAGGTCACACAGTGTGACGGTCACAGAGCTTTGAAGACTTAATGCATATAAACACAGGAACCTCAACAGCCTGGTTCATCATGTGACATTATTACACATGTATACCTGTAATCTACCAAGCTTATTATCCTTACCTAAAACTATTAAAGCATTATTTTATAAAATATGTAGCTTTAAGTAACTTTTAGTAACAAGGAATAAAAACTAAAACTGATATAAAACATACTAATATATTTGTAACATATGGTTTTTGTAGCATAAAAGCATTTTAAATTTAACAATTTTAATTAAAATAATGACAATACATAAGTAATGCTAAAATAACACTGGAATCAGCAGCATTACAAAACTGTTTGTGTTTTTGCAGTGAGATCGACAAAAGCCTGGAGCACATGAACGTGCTGAGAAAGGACGAGTGTATCGTGGAGGGCAAATTAAAGAAGTGAGTATCAACATTTATGCCTGCTTAATACCAACATGACTGCTGCATTTTTACCTAGAGAAAGCATTTTCAGCTATAATAGAAGTATTTAAACATCTTACTAGGCAATAAACGCATTCAATGTTTCCCCGTCACAGACTGGAATAGCTGTGCATTACATGCGCTTATCTATGTTTGGTCACTAACTAATCAGTATTTATGCATGTGTTCATGCAGAATGAAAACAATCTACGCTAAACGGACAGGGAAACGTGAAGCAATCACTGGAGGGGAGGAGCCTCAGGCTGCAGGTGGCTCCGTCATTGGTCACAAGCGTAAGAGAAAGGCTGGGGATAGTGATGACGACGATGATGAAGATGAGGACAGTGAAGATGCAGGGGATGAGGATGATGATGAAGAGGAGGAAGAGGCTAAAAAAGGAAAAAGAGTGGAGACTTGTGATGAGGTAAAAGGCGTACATTTTGGGTATAGTTTCATACAGCAATTACTTTAACTGTCTTTAGGAGATACTTTTATATGGATTGAGCCTGTGTGTGTGTGTGTGTCAGGATGAGGGAGACCCAGCCACAAGTGTTGAAGAGCTCGAGAAACAGATTGAGAAGTTATCAAAGGTAAATATTTTCATAATTTATGGTTGCACAAAAGAAATTCAGATAAAATTTATAATATATTTAGTTCAATTTTTTAATCATATTTATTATATTTTTTTCATATATATATATATGAAAAAATGTATATATAATTACAGAATTGATATGTAATAAAAAAATATATATATATATTAATTAATATTTAATAAATAAATAAATGTTTACAATTTTGACAATTCTGTAATTATATATCAATATAACTATAAAATATAATGGAATTATATTTTATTTATTATAATAATTACTAATAAAAATATGAAACAAACTGGGGGGGGGGGGGGGTATTATATATATCGGAAATTAATTAAATTATCAAATATGAATTTTAACTCCTTGACCTGCCCTGTACTTATATAGTCCCACAAAAATGTGTCTTTCTGTGATTACAGCAGCAAAACCTGATCCGTCGGAAGCTGTTTGAGTCATCTCACGCCCTGCGGTCCATGTCGTACGGGCAGGACCGGTACCGCCGCAGATACTGGGTCCTCCCACAGTGTGGAGGAGTTTACATTGAAGGGTTAGAGAGTGGAGAAGGTGAGTCTGTTTGCCTATCCCTCCATCCATTACAGCATTTGCATACAGCCACACTATTAATTTTACACTAATTATGTTTTCCTCCTGTGTCTCATGTAGGGGTCGAGGAGCGTGATAGGTTGAGAAACTTTCCAGTGCAGGTCAAAGAGGAGCCTAAGGAGGAAGTTCTGCAGCATCATCAGCATGAGGAGATACAGGGGGCTGTGAAGGAGGAGGTGAAGCAGGAGGAGGAGAAGCCCATGGATTCTGATCAGGAGGCAAATAAAGAGATGCGCTCCTCCCCACTAAAAGAACAGCAGGAAATAGAGGTTGCAACCACGCCCCCTCAACCGCCAGACCTCCGCCCCTCACAAAGCCCTCAGTGTCAGGAACTTCCTCGCATACCTGTCGGGGCCAAGGGGCTCTGCCACACCCACAACGGCTGCACGGCAACATTCGCTATGGAAACTACATCAGCATCATCTCCAGCTCACTCTCCAACTACCTCCAAGCTGACAGAGGCCAGCAGCCCGAGCGCAGAGCACACAATCCCTCCTCCTCTGCAGCTGGGCATCCCTGCACATATCCTGCAGCCGCAGCTGGCGCAGACTCAGCTCTTGGCCAACGACCAGCTGCTCAAGGTCCTCAGCGAGCGCAGCGGACACTGGTTTAGCCTGCTTCCTCGCTCACCCTGCGATGACACCTCCCTCATCCAGCCGTCTGCACACCCGCAGTCCTCGCCCAGCAGCAACACCCCCAGCACACGGCCCAAAACGCCACCTCCACCATCTACCTCCTCTCCACACCATCACCTGCTTCCGCTGTCTGCGTCTGCAAGCCCTCTGAACCCCTCACCTGGTGGGATCAGCAACCTCAGTTTGCAGGTAGTTTCCCATCCTATGTGAAATATTGCATATTTACAGTGTCCAAAATGCTAAAATGATAAGCACCGAACTGGAAATCAGAAACTAAAAATGCTGAAACCAAAAAACAATATTTAAAATAGCTGCCAAATTAATGTTATAATAACAGTTAATTGATTGATGTTATTTCTTTGTGACTTTCTATAACTTACTGAGAAAAAATTAAATTAATTAAAAATTAAAAAAAATGTAGTTTTTAAATTTTCAAATGTCTAATATTCTAAATGTAAATATCAAAAAATATCTAAAGGTGCTTTATTGTTCACAATATTAAGATGCCAGTTGTTTTTGATTTACAGGCTAAATGTTATTTAAAGTATTTAAAAATGTGTGTGTGTGTGTGTATAGATAGATATGTGTGCGTGTGTGTGTGTGTGTGGACAGGTTTTTATATCCCCGTGGGGACCAATTGTCCCCACAAAGATAGGAATACTAGTAA
>JAUCMT010000114.1:4891511-4904970 GCA_032357475.1 Enteromius thamalakanensis
GCTAGTTTTCATTCCATTTGGGCGGATTTTGAGTTGTCATTGGGCTGGAAATATTTCTGGGACCTGGCAACCCTGAACTTGATCCAGGAGGACCAGTGTGCTTCAGGTATGTTTGATTAGGGTTGGAGCTAAACTCTGGAGGACACCTAGACCCAACTTTGGCCACAAAGGTTTAACACTGCATTGCCATCCATCCACGTGAAATCTGCATCATCATAATTTAATGCAAATTACACTCACACGGATACAAGATACGAGTTTTAGAGAGTGGGTTGCACTATAATTCATTGCCTTACCTGTCCAAGAAGCAGCAGCAACTACTTGGGCTCAGGTTTTTCTCCTCCTCCTATGATCAAATCTTTCCACCTTTCCTTCTGCTGTACATTCAGAAACCGATTCTCCGGTTGTCTCCGCCAGAAAAGCATGATAATTATGCTGTGTTCCAGGCAGGTTTTTGAGCCCCTAAGTTACGACTTTAAACCATGACTCATGACTTTGTAGCGTTCCAGGCTAGTCACGCCAAACCCAAAACGGCCTGAGTGCTAGCTAAGTTAGATGTAAACAAACTAGCGTGGCAGACCGTACGGGGCTTATGTTGATTTACAATCATTTCTATCTCCAAGGGTGCTTTCCTTGCTTATTTGAGGAGAACGGAAAAGGAAAACGGCACATAAGGCAAGAGAAGGTTATTTTAGCGCAATTTACCAGTTGCATAAACACCGCGTCCATAGGGGCTGCCATTGTTGTTTCGCGGGCTATGTGACGTCAGAGCTCGGATCTGGGAGTACATCGGTCTAGTGCGAGATAACGGATGGGAAGTCATGAGTTTGAGTGATGTTCCAGTGCACTTTCACGAGTAAAAGTTTGGGAAAACACGGGTTACGGCTCGCTGGAACGCAGCGTCAGCGTGCTCCATTGTCTAATTTTCGCGCTTACGTTATCACCAAACAACTGCTACTTGCTGGGCAGCCAATGAACGTCAGTGTTCTCTGTGGCGTTAACTTAAAGGGATAATTAACTCCAAAATATAAAAGACCCATTTATTTACTCACCCTCAAGCCATCTTGGTGTATGACTTTCTTCTTTCAGAATATAACTTTTATTAAAACATATTCAGGCTCCTCCAAGCTTTATAGTGGAAGAAAAAAGAAAAAGAAATGACATTATTTAATCACTTTAAACACTGATCTATGTATTACTACTGCATTTTAGTGCCACCAAAAAACAAACAAACTAAAACTACTAGATTAAAGTCGTAATATTGCGAGAATAAAGTCGAAATATTATGGGAATAAAGTCAAAATGTTTTAAGAATTTAAATCTTTGAAATTAAAGTTATAATATTTAGTACTGTGCACTTGCAAATGACCCGGATTGAGAAAAGGTCACCGGATTTTAAGCATATTTGAATAGTTTGCTTCAGAGCGGCCACTTCATCATACTGGGATGAGACCCAAGAACTCACAGAAACCCACAGCAGTACCCAGATGACCTACTGCTTCCACCCGAGTAGTACGCATACCATGGACACTTTTCTATGCCATGATCCCCCGGGAGAGGAGGCGACATATTAAAAAAATGGCGGAAAGTAAAGAAGCAGCTCGTTTTAAGTGCATCTCAGGAAAAAAAAACATTGTTTATTGGATTGTTTATTTGTTTATTTATTGGCTGCCCATTGCTCCGGGTGTGGGTTCACGGTGTGTGTGTGTGTGTGCACTTGGATGGGTTAAATGCAGAGCACAAATTCCTAGTATGGGAAACCATACCTGGCCACTTGTCCTTGTCCTTTCCTAAATTACAATATCTCCGGGTGCTCCCAAACTAAGCCAACTTTATTCTCGTAGTTTTAGATTTTATTTGTAAGGTGGCACTAAAACGCTGTCGTAATATATAATATGTTTCCAGGTCAGTGGATAGATTTCAACAGAAAAGCAAAGCTACAATTGCAAACCACTCATGGCAGGCAAGAACCAGAAAGAGTTCATATTTCTAGGAGCAGTATTTATAATATACCTGATTGTACCCATGTGAAAGTAAGCCATATACACATATGGTGGCTTGAGGGTGAGTGAATCATAGGATAATTTCCATTTTGGGGTAAACTACCACTCTAGATCTTTGATCCTTTTAAATCTTTACAATTAATGCTACCCATTAAACATTAAAGACTGGTTGTAGTATTTTTATATAGTTTTGCTGTAATACATAAAAAGAAGATTAAGAGAAAAATGTAATAAACTACTAACTAAACAGAAGTTTTAAACTGGGGTTTATTGTATATTTTGCTGAAATATTCAAATACAATACGTAACAGCCCTATACATGAAATTAATTGCAAATAATGTACATGAAATAACATCCATGTCCTCATAGACACCTGAATATGGTTCACCAAAACATGCATGTAAACCTGGTCTCCTTGATACAGTTCATATCAATCTCACAATCATAGTGGTATTTCATAATATATAGCTGTGCAAAAATAACTAATATATAAAATATAATATTGTTTTAATCAGACAACCAAGCCATAAATAAATTAGTCCAAACAGTGAGTTCATGAAGAAATCCAATACGTTTCTCCTCAAACACACACACACACACACACACAAACAAACAAACAGACTCGCCACCATTCAAACAGGAAATGCTTTTGAATACACACAGGACCGGTCCACAATCCTACTGTAAGAGACAGTGTTTCATCTTGGTAGAAGTCCTATGTCCTTACTGAAGCCTAAAGCCAGGTCAGGTATCTTAATACATTATTAATAAATCATCTGTATCATTTCTCAGCTCTCTTTTAATGTGCAGATGCAGCGTTGCGCATTTAACATGTGCTTAAATACCTCGGAAGCTGTAGTTGTAAACAGAAATGCAAGGCAATCTTTTACTTGTGTGCGCATACACAAAATGCTTTAAATTTTGTCTTTAAAAATGACTCAAAAGACACTGGGATTTTTGCTGATGAAAACCACAGCTCCTATATGAAAGACTGTTAATAACTTGTGCTTAACGTAAAGTGTGAGTTCGTAGCTACACGTTGGACTCAATAAAGGAGCGTTTAGGTTTGATGGAGCTGATCAGGATGGGGTTGTCCCGGGCCAGGCTGGCCTGCTTGTGCTTTGAGTCATTGTAGTGCTGCTGGATGGGGTTACTGTCCTTGTATCCAGATCCAGGATGAAACTTGTCTGGGTGAAACTCGGGTGTATGTGTGCTATTATGGATGGGCTCCTGATAAGCGCTCGTTTTAGCGTATTGGAGGTCGCTGCTTAGTCCCTGCGAGTGTGTGTTCATGACAACACCTACACTGTGACCTACAAGGCCCTCTGGCACAAGTCCTTGCCAGCCGAAGCCAGACACCAGGTTGCCATGATGACCTTGCAGCTGCTGGAAACGTGCAGTCTTGTCAATGACGCCCATAAATGGGCGTGGCTTATGATCCGATTGCCTCGAGCTGCTGTCGGCACTCGCCACAGAATTGCGCATGCGGCTGGTTTCCGCCAGGTTTGCACTTGAGGAGCTGGACACTCTCACGCTGCTGCTCCTGCAGAATTCTCCCCTTGGTTCAACACTGCCTTCGCCCTTCTCTGCATGACCAAACTGAATGCTGCTCTCTCTGGTCCCACCGAGCGGACCCCTCTCAACACAACCAATGTCAATGCAGGGCCCTGCGCGAAGTGAGGCGGGACGGTGGCGGCTGGGCATAGGGCTGGACCCGGCGCTCTGTGGTGTCCTGCCCTCAGCATGAAGCGAGCTGCTGTACTCTCTGTTTTTCATGCTTTGAGCCTGTCTGGATGGAAGACGCCTGTGGGCGGCCCGTCCGGGGGCAGCAGTGGAGACGGCGGACTGGGCATCCGATATGGCCAGGCCTAGAGAATCAGGCAAGGTTCGGCTTTGATGCCAGCTCTCCTTCCTCTTGTCCTGCCTTGAGGATTCTTGCTCACGCCGCTCCTCCTCCTCATCTGCCTGCAACATGTTTATGCTGAGGCTGTCTGGGCTTTTCTCCAAACTCTCAATGTCCTGATCATCATCATCATCGTCGTCGTCATCATCATCTTCTTCCTCATCGTTGTCTTCCTCATGGTGTGAGGGGTTTGTGTGAGAGGAAGGGTGTTTAGAACCCTGTCGCTGCAGGTGTTGGCACTCTTCCTCGACGCGTGCAAGCAGACGTCTGATCTCTCTGTTACTGGGGCACAGACGTGCCGCTTCGTAAAGATCAGCCAGTGCAGCTGCAAACTGCCTGAAAGAGTGAAAAACAGAGGAACTGGTAAATAATTAATAATTATTATCAACTTCATAAGGTATGTGGTATAGATACATGCACTCTCTTTTTGAACCTAGTAAGCTGCCTCACCGTCTACTTCCTACACAGGAAGCAACCTACATTAAACAGGAACTGGTACCACAATGGAACCTTATAAATGACTAATGTATGACTTCTTCATAGGCAGCAGCTTTGAAACGACAGGTTAACATTCACATTTGGTTGACATTGGCACGTGGAGAGGTTAACACTGGCCTGCAAGCATTAGTTTAATGGTCTGTTAACACACATCAAGTAAACCTTTTAAATGGTCATGACTCATCCTGACCCTAACCCAGGATAAGAAAAAGCTCAGTTTAATGAACATCATAGACAGAGCCCTATTTATTAATTCAGTTAATGTTAAAAAAGGTAGACTTTGTGAAGGATTGAAATTTAACTAAATTGGAAAGCTGTTAGAGAAGTAGGTGTTCAGTGCAACTGGCTTAGTTACCCAAGAATATATGATAATTATATTTTTAAAGTGATAAGAAGATACTGTATAGCCTGGGGACGTAGTCATGTGCTCCTTATGTTCCATATTAATCATAAGACCCTGTAGATATGAAAATGCCTTTGTCATGGGCTGTTTTAATGCATTTTGAAGCTATAAATAGTATGAAAGTGTGATTGACTGTGCTAGTCAACGAAGCACACAGCTCAGATAAACCATGTGCATGACTGCTGTGCATGACAAAACAGATTTAAGCCAGTGCTGTACTTAAGTGAATTGTATAAGTCTGTTCGGCTGTACATGATAATTCCCAGTTTGTTCTGATGTATGTGTTGCTCTTAGCTTTAAGAAAAATGTTGCAGCCGTAAGTGGATAATTGAAAAAATATAAATGTAAACTTCATAAATAGGTTATAACCCTAGTAAAGCTCAAAAATACATCCCACAAACCTTTTAATAATGTAAATACAATAAATTAATTTTATTGTATAAAAAAAAATGGTGTCATTAATTCCTTACCCTCATGTCATTCTATACCGTAAGACATTTATACATCTTTGGAACACATATTTGATGAAATCCGAGAACTTTCTGACCCAGCTTAGACAGCAAGACACCTGACACATTCAAGGTCCAGAAAGGTAGTAATGACATTGTTAAAATACTCCATGTGACATCAGTTGCTCAAACTGCATTAGCAAGCTTTTTTGTGCACAAAATAACCCAAAAATTACTTTTTTTTTTCTCTCTCAGTCTTCGATGTGCATTCATGACAGTGTATACATGCGAGGCTTCTGATGCAGGAGTTATTTTTGCTCTCTTTAAACACAAAACATTCTTAACATTAAGGTTGGACAACTGATGTCACATGGAGTATTTTTACCTTACTACCTCTCTGGACCCTAAATATGTCAGTTGCGTTGCTATCTATGGAGCTTCAAATTGCTCTTGGATTTCATCAAAAATCTCTCAATTTGTGTTCTAAAGACAAAAGAAGGTCTTGAGGTTTTGAAAAGACATGAGGGTGAATAACTGACAAAATAATTTTAATTTTGGGGTTAACAATCCCTTTAGTGTTAGATTAAGCTACTGGACACACTATCTTTTCAAAATATCTTGTTAAAAAAAACAGAAATGCGTGTTGACAGTCATAGTCAATTTTGATTACTTTCAGCCGTCTTGTTAAAATATCACGGATTACAAACAACTGAAGTAACAATTCACATGTTCCAAACTAGCATGAAGCTTCTTTACCTGCTACTCCTTTTGGCTCTGGCACGTGCATAAAATGCCTCATAGGACTTAGGTTTGAGCTCGAGAGCCTTGGTGGCGAACTCCTCAGCCATGCCAAAATCCTGTTAAGAACAATTGTGAAAGGAAGAAGCGAGAATTTGAGTGACAGAAAGAAGGAACTGGAGGGAAAAATTAAAACCAAATATCAATCACGCAAGTTTAATGCTTTGTCTTAACTAGGCCCATGAGAGCAGATAGTGCACTCATGGCAGCACTGTTGCACCCTGGTAGGGAAGTTTGCATACTAAGGAGCTAAATTTACTTGCTCAGATTCTACCTCAGTCCTTCATTCTGCTCTGGTGCATGAATCTGTAATCAGGAGACTCTTGTCCTTGAGTCTGAGGTCAGAGTTTGAATGAAGAGCCATAACTGTAAGCCGTAATGATGCACTTTAAATGTTTAATAGTGGCAGATCCTATTAAAATAACCATTAGAATTTCAGGTTACCCCTGTAATTAGGAAACACATAGCAAGACACATAGTGACTCTCTCTTTATCTCTGGCTCACATTCACGTAATCTGCTGCCTAATTGCACTCAAAACACTTCTACAAACAGCCTCATCTCCTGAACCTAGACAAACCATTACAATTATCCTGGAGGAGAAAATAAGTGTGCATGTGATCAACATAAAATGCTGCTTTTGAATATACTTAGTACTATTTGTGAGGCACATAGAGATGTACTGTCATCCAACAATCGTTATAGTGAAGCCTTTAAGGCCCCGATATACTTCAAATGAAGTTATTTTTCGTTTGAGGGCAAAAAGAGGTTCGAAACGGCTGAGTGATGGTGTACGGTTTCCAAACATTCTGACACCTCACGCTTTGGACTGATTTTGTTCGAAATAATTTCATTTCAGTTCGTTCTTCGATTTCATTTGAAGTATATCGGGGCCTTAACCTCTATCCACTGAAGTTGCAGATATACTTTGGTTGACATACATTGGTTTTGCGGCGGCAGCGGGACAAGTTGAGATACAGGGAAACCCGGAGCTCCCTGAATGCCTTCAGGTCTTCTCCGAAACCTTCCCTCGGAAACTTCCTCAGTGCATACTGATACCTCTGAGCAGCTTCCTTCATCTTCCCTTTCTGAGAAAGAAGGAGAGAAAGAATACATCAAAATGGTAAAAACACTGTATGTGTATGGCTCTTCAGTGCCATGGTTAGATCAACGCAGTTTTGGTTTATGTAAAGTCTAATCTAGCATTTGTTATATGAAATAGTAGCCTAAACACTTCATACATTTTGTTTCTGGTTTTAAATCTACAGACCTTATAAAGCAGGTTTCCCTCCTCCATGAGTCTCTGCAGAAGTATGATGAGGATATCGGGTTTGGAGGTGGCCATGGCCCAGGCAGCGTTACCTTCAAGAGAGAAAGAGAGACGTCAGTACTGGCAGCCAATAACACACAGAAAGACTCAGAGTATGACTTTCCTAATGCTTGTACCTGATCGTTCATAAGGAGATGTTCTGTAGCCTTTAGCAGTGATAGTGACAGCAGAACAGAAAGAAAGAAAAAGAAAAAAAGAGAAATAAAGCATAAAGAACAAATGCAAGGAAAACTCAAGAAGAATAGATGTGTCTTGGAATTTGGAAGAAATATCAACTACCATTCGAAATTTGGGGTTGGTGCAATGTTTTTGAAGGAATTTTGCTATGCTGAGTTTATTTGATTAAACATACATCGAAAATAGTAATACTCTGAAATATTTGATGTTTTATATTTATAATTGAACAGATATTTATTCCTGTGATGGCAAAGCTGATTTTTAGCAGACATTACTCCAGTCTTCAGTATCACAAGAACCTTCTGAAATAATTTGTATGCTAATTACTATCAGGACTAAAAGAGTTGTGGTGCTTAATAATTGAAGAAAAGTTTGAGAAAAAAAAATAAATAAATAAAAAATTATATATATATATATATATTTTAAGATTCTTTGATGACTAGTTTATAAATGTCATTAAACATTTATTCAAAATTTTTGAAATTTTTTTTTTTTTTACATTTTACTAACCCCAAACCATGTAATGGTAGTGTATTTACAGAAGGAAATAAGTTAAGTGATAAGGTATGATAAACTGACTATTTTCACAATATACCATTATATACACAATATATTATTTTCAAAAATGAATTACTACATAAAATCAAAAAACAATACAAAGTATATCTATCATGTGCTATCCTTACACTAAACTATGTAATCCATAATGTGTAATCTATGGCTAATAGTTACACAGCTTCAAGACAAACTGGTGGTTTGCACAACAGTTGTGACTATATCAGGTATTTTAGAACAGCTAAAATGTTGTATCAGCCAATCAGTATGCAGGACTGGAATTGTCCGTTTATAATAATGAAAACAATAATTTCACTGCAGAAGTGCTACTTCAGACTTACTTTAAGATAGCTATAGTAACTTACATATAAAAGTATTCATTGGCAGACTTTCTAAAACAAAAAACCTCTTGAGATGGTTTGGATAAGAGTTTAAACATTAAAAAAATGGAAACTAGATATTTTGCTTGTTATGCAGTATTATTTGAATAGCTAGGGGAAATGAGCAAGCAAAAAATGGCTAACCTCTACATTGCTTCTTTCTAGTGGCTAACTGGAAATATCAGCTAATGCTAATTTAAAACATGGGTCATCTTTCAGTGGTTATGAAGCTTGCTCTCAAAAGTAGGGGATTTTTCTTTTCCCCAAGCACAGGAGATTTTCTAAACCATGTCTAGTATGTAGACAAGACAAATCGCACCACAACGTCATTAAAATGCGTCTGGCAAAGTCATTGCCATCATCAACCCCAGACTGGCAGAGACAGTCTCCGTTTCAGATGTAATTAGATGTTTTTAAACTGGAGGGGGAATATGCTCTCATAAGGTTTGCACTCTGCGACTTTGAGTAGAAAGCTGAGTGGACTTCGCTATAAAAGTCTTTGCCCTGATGCAGAGTGTGAATGACAGTCCCATACATCACCAGCGTCCTACTTAACTATGGGCTAACAGTCCTGCACGGCTCTTCTGCGAATATGGCCTGGTTTCAATTGCATTTAGGACTCAGCAAAGGAACGCTGTGCTTTTACTCTCAGAGAAAAGGGGAGAACAAATGGAACTTGCCACATTCTAGATTTAGAATGGACAAGCCCCTCCTGAGAACCTGACAGAGGCGATCTAGATTCTAGAGGACAGCACATGAACCCAGGAGATATTAAAGAATGTGTGTCATGATGTTCTGAGGTGAAACTCACCCAGTTTAGCCCCTTTCTTCAGCAGAGTGACCACGACTGAGGTGTTTCTGCTACCGATGGCCCGGTCTAGAGGTCTCATGCCGCTGTAGTCCATGTGTTCAATCGCCGCTCCGCACTCGACCAGGTAATGCACCTGAAAACAGATTGCTCAGATATGGACCTGGTATAATATGGAGATAAATGTGTGTTCACACAGAGTAAGGTTATTTCGGCCTACTATGTCTGCGTCTCCGTAGAAAGCAGCCAGGTCCAGCGGTGTGCGCCCGTGCTTATCTGTGTGGTCAATCTGAGCTCCCCTCTCCACCAGAAACTCAACCACTTTCTTCTGCCCTTTCAAACATGCCCACCCAAGTGGGGTCAGACCTTCTTTATCCACTGCTGTCATACATGCTCCTATAAATCATAACAATACTATTTGAGTTCATTTGATAACAAAGACTTATAAGTATACTTTTTTCCACCACCGCCATATCAAATGCTGCAAAAGATGCAAGACTCAAGTGCAATGGTCAAAGATGTCCATCTAGCATGTATATATTTGCAGTAGAATGAAAAAAAATTGTGCTGTCAAACAATTAATCAAGATTAATCGAATCCAAAATAGAAGTTTTTGTTTACATAATACGTGTACTGTGTATGTTTATTATGCAGATAAATACACAAACATGCATGTATATATATTTAAGAAAAGTCTTAAGTTTTTATATTAAGTATATTCAAATATAATAGAACTTACATGACTATAAATATATGCATGTAAATATTTTCAAAATATATGCTGCATGTCTTTTTATTAACATAATAAATAAACATAGTACACCCACATATACTGTATTATGAAAACAAAAACTTATATTTTGGATGTGATTCAACAGACTTAATAATGTGACAGAACAAGAATATGTTCTGTGTAAACTAGCCATTATTTAAAAAAAATAAAGTAGTAAAGACTTTTGATAAATTGAGAAGCCTTAGAAATTTGCATATCAAATACGATACAGTAGGCTTTATAAGGCTAAGCTAGATAATCCAAGTCAAGATTACTGACCCTTTGAGAGCAAGAAGTCCACGGTCTCCAGGTGTCCCTCGCTTGCAGCCACCATCAGCAGAGAGCGACCATGTTTATCACTGCAATTCACATCTGCACCACGCTGCAAAAACAACTCTGCTATCTAGAAAAGAGAGAAAGAAAGAATGTAAGAGAGATGTTAATGTTAAATGACTTTTTAATAGTGTAATAATGGGTCTTACCTTTGTGTGCCCATGTCGAACTGCATTAAAGATGGGTGCCACCCCTCTGCGGTTAGTCTGTGCTACACTGGCCCCTTGATCCAGCAGGAACACACACCCCTCTAGTTTGCCCCGGCCAGCAGCAGCGGTTAGAGCTGGAGAACATATGCATGCTCAAAATGCTGATCTAAATAGTAATAATTTCCCAGCAATAGTCTGCTGTTCTGTGTCCGAATGACTACTTCCTTACTAAACTGACTGTGAACAATATGCTAAAACCATGGTATGTCCAAATTTATAGTATTTTACTATCCCTCGAAGCCACGGGGGAGGAGTAGCAATGAAGTGAGGCAACTGACGCTGGTCGGTCATGTGACAATATGTCATAGTGTCATGTCTTAATTTTCTTTATAGTACTAATATATTCATACTTTAGAGCATACTCTAACAATGACTCACAATGGTTTTACACTAAGACATTACTTTAACTAGAGTAAAAGTAAGATGATGATAATGAATGCAGTGTAATCTGGTGTATATACAAACCTGTTTCTCCCCACAAAGTATCATGACCGTCAATCTGCACTGAAAATCCTTCATCGTTCAATGCAAGCATTCTTTTTACCACCTGTAAATACAAAATAATATGTGTGATGTAAAAAAAAAATACATTGTGATGATTCAAGATAGTGTGTGTTTGGGTGTAGTACTTGTGTTACCTGCTTCAGGAAAAATAAATATTTATAAATAAATAAATATATAAATAAATAAATAATTCTGAATAATCAGAAATAAATAAATAAAAATAAAATGTTCTATTATTTTTAATATATGTGACCCTGGACAACAAAACCAGTCTTGAGTGTTAAATTTATACATGATATGCAAGCTGAATAAATAAGCTTCCTATTGATGTATGATTTGAATGGATAGGGCAATATTAGATCCAAGTTACAACTATATGAAAGTCTAAAATCTGAGGGTAGAGAAAAATCTAAATGTTGAGAAAATCACCCTGAAAATCGTCCAATTGAAGATCTTATTAATGCATATTACTAATTAAAAGCTTTAATATATTTTCTGTTAGAAATTGACTAAATACCTTTATTGAACATGATCTTTACTTACTATCCTAAGGATTTTTGGCAAAAAAAGATAAATCAATTTTGACCCATACACTGTATTTTTGGCTATTGGTACAAATATACCCCAGCGACTTAAGACTTTTCAGTGACTTTTGTGGTCCAGGTTCACATATAGTTGTCTAATTCTAAATAGTTTAATGTAAAAACAGTAGATGATAGTCTATGGTATATGCCGATTTTAATAGCTAAACGAGGGAATGCGTGTTTGGTAACTGTTTGTTGTGTATCTGTGGTGTCCTGTGTGTATAGTGTGCCTTCAATACCTGTGTGTGTCCCATGCTGGAGGCAGCGATTAGTGCCTGTTGCAATGCTTTGTTTTTGATGTCTGGACTCCACTCCTGCTCCAGAAGATACTGCACAATCTCAGCATGACCCCGCAGAGCAGCGTGAACCAGTGCACACTGACCACTCTTATCAGCATGATCCACCTAATTCACACAAACACAGACTACATGTAAACAGTTTTACTTATAAACCTGCAGAAAAAAAGAGTTTAATTTATGATAATAAGGCTAAATGTATTTCCTTATTAATTTTTCTGCTTTTTAAGCACTAACCATCTAGTTGGTCATTTTGCATTGTTATTGACAATCTCTTGTTGATAAATAAGTGGAAAAAGTCTTGCAGTTCATCTATAATACTAGCAGAAGGTACAGTAAAGCTGAGGAGGAACACCTTGCATACTATACAGTACACTGTGTGCAAAAATGATTTAATGATTTAACAATATAAACATTTCACAGTTTGAAAAAAGCAGATTTATGTAACCAAAGTTACCAAACCACAAAATAATAACACTGTCTTTTTGTTGATTGACATTTACACGCATGCTCTATGAAGTATTTAAAGTTAATGAGGACAGCAGCGTTTAATGACTGTCTCACTTTAAGAACATTTACCCTCATTATAACAAAACAACAAAATAAAATATTTTCTTCCCACAAAAATGCTTTTCACATTACTTAAACACCCAGTTGTATATGACATAAAAATGCAAATAAGTTTGATTGGATAATGTGAGCGCTGTTTTCTGAACTCGTATGCACCTATAAAGGGTGCTTTTTTCTTCCACTTGTATGCAGTAGTTATATTGCTTATTTTATTAAAAGTGTTTATAGTGTGTTTTTTGTATGTGTATTATATTCTGTACTCTTTTCTAGCAAATATAAAGTACCGTGAAAAAATTGTGTAAAATATTTTAGTTATGCTTTTTTTGCCTCCTAATTTAACTCATGAATACCCTTTACTGAGATACAGAGGTTTAGCTTTCAGTCTGGTGAAATATTTGAGTCATTTATAGATGGTTTGAGTATTAAAAGGTTGGGCTCAACTGACCTTTGCCCCTTTTTTGCATAATAAGGTGACAAGTGGCAGATGTCCAGCAGCTGAGGCGTAACACAGGGAGGTCATGCCGTTCTCCGACTGCCCATCCATTGGTGCCCCACACTCCAGGAGCAAAGCAGCCATCTCCAGGTGGCCCAGGTGAGACTGCACACACAGCACTGGTGCACTGTTCAACACCTCAGTACGGTAACACACACTCGCCCCTCCCAGAATCAGCAACCGGGACACCTGGGGAAAAACATAAAACAAAAAAAAAATAAAGGAGCCGTATGTAAGAAATTTATTGTAATAATCATAAAATGTCTGTTATATTCAACAGGCATTAAGAAAACATGTTAATTAAAAGTACTCATATTGCTGACAGTAGTAGTACAGCCTGGATATTCTCATTTAAAAAGCGCAGTTGCAGCCCTCAACTGATGTTTATGTTGTC
>JAUCMT010000114.1:4976864-4995791 GCA_032357475.1 Enteromius thamalakanensis
TCAAATTTCGTTTGTTACCTTTTACTACCTTTCAAGGGCCTTAATTTGGACTTTTTTTTTTTACTACCTTTTACTACTGCGCGGACACCCATTATTTTATTTACTTAATTTATTTACTTTAATTAAAGTGTCCTTGCCTTTTAATTAAAAGTATTCATTTTTCAGACCTCAAGCATTTGAAAAGTACTTTAAATGTACAGTTATTAGTAATATTCATTATCCCACACTTTTGTAGATCAAATCTGCATTTAAACAATGTTTATTCTCTTAATGCTTTCTCTTAATGCTTATTTTCTCTTAATTTAATGTTAAGCTTTAGCTACAATAAGTCAACTGTATTTGAGGAGAACAGAAAATATAAAAGGGAGGTGTCTATTTGTATGGCATGCGTGTATGTGTGTGTAACCGTACCTCTGCTTTTATGCAGTTGTCTCCGTAGCAGAGATGCTGTATGTACGCTGCAGCATTGGCCTGGACAGAAGGGAAATGATGCTGCAGCATTCGGATTACCTCTGGCAGCTCAGGGTCTCTCCAGGCAAACTCCCTAACCCCCAACAGGAACAGAGAAAACAGATGTCAAACAAATATACAAATATGAAAAATGTCCACATTTCACAAATAAATGTTTGCAGATTTGAATAAAATATACATAATTATTTGTGTTAACATATTGCATCAGGACAAATAACTAGCTGCTTAAAAAACTAAATCAGTCCAGCTTCTATTTTTCCAATCACATTTGTTATTAAAATGTCCACTGCAAATGTGAATGAGCACTCCGGCAATCTGGTTTACATTTTCTGACATGCTGCAAAGTAAACATGCACAGAAATATGATTACAAAGCAACATACGCGCAAAAGCAGTGGAGGCTCAAAAAATGAAATAAGCTGGAGTAGACAGCGAAAAAGGGAAGATACAAAAAGTCGGTTTCATTTACAAGCAAAGTTTCCAAGTGAACCTTTCTGCAATGTTTCTGGAATCATTATGTTGAGCTCTTCACCTGGGGTCTTTGTGAACACTGTCTATGGATGGCGAGCGCGTGACGGCGTTGTCGACGGCAGCTGCATGTCTGGTGTAGTTCGGGTCGGATTGGCGGTAATGGGCGGGGCGATAGGTGTCAGAGTGCGATGCCATGGAGCCCATTGAGAACAGCCCTCGCTGGTACCTCAGAGTGCTACACTGACTAGTGGTCCTTTGTAAAGTACCAAACCCTGAGTGAGAGAGTGAGCAGTGCAGACATTGTTAAGATTAACACTGTGGGAATGTCAGAACTCATTCACTGAGTTTGCACAGACAGCAGTGGTGCATGAAGGACACTCGTCACATACCTGTATTGTTTCTGGAGATAGCGCTCTGGGAGCCGTGAGTGGGGCTCTGGTACAGAGGGTTCTGGAAGGTTCTGTCTTCATAGATTGGTGTGACGTGGCAGTCAGGGGAGCGGGCGTCTTGGCCTAACTGGCTGTTCTGACTATAAGAGGTTTGCAAGCCTAGAGGCAGATAAGATCATTTGTGTGTCATTTCAGTTTTTGCCATTTTTTTGTTTTTCTTAAATATGCCTATTTATAGTTTTTATTTAGTTTTAGTATTAAACCTAAATTTGTCAACCAGCCTTTTATGACTTACTTCAGTTCAATTAAATAAATTGCATTCAAAATAAAAGTTTCTGTTTGCATAATATATTGTGCGCTCTGTTTTCTGTGTATATTATATATACATGTAAATACACACATGAATGACGATATTTAAAAGAAGATATTACATGTCTTAAATGACTACATTTATATTTTAAATACATTTAATGTTTCTCTGAAACATATACACGCATCTATGTTTATTTATATATACATAATAAATATACACAGTACACATACATATACAAAATAAAAGTTTTTGTTTGCATAATATTTGTGTTTGTGTATATTTATTATGTATATATAAATACACAATCATCCAGCATATATTCTGAAAATATTTATATGTCTATATTTGTATTTATATAATTTATATTATGAATAAATAGATTTATTGTATAACCATCTTTCTGAAACATATACATGCATGTGTGTGTATCTATATATCCATAATAAATGTTAACACACACACACACACACAAATATATTATGCAAACAAAACCTTTTATTTTGGATGTGATTAATCATTTCAAGTAATAAAAATATTTTTTATGGTTTTAGATGTAATTTATATAGTGATATTGTAGATTAATATAACTAGTGGGCAAACGTTTGGAATGAACATTTTTAATGTTTTTGAAAGAAGTCTCTTATGCTCTCTAAGGTAATTAAAATACAATAAAAATAGTAATATTGTGAATTATTATTTCAACTCAAAATAACTGTTTTCTATTTTAATATATTTTAAATGGCATTATTCCTGTGAAAGCAAAGATGAATTTTTAGCAGCCATTACTACAGTCTTCATCAAATATAATTGGTGCTCAATTAATATTTTGCAGCTTAATACTTTTGTGGAAACTGGAATACATTTTTTCAGGATTAGTTGTTGAATATAAAGTTCAAAAGAACTTCGTATATGCCTGTCATGTCACCTTTGATTATTGTAATGCCTCTGCTGAATAAAAGTATTGTTTTTTTTCTTCAACAAATAAATCTTAATCAGAATAACCCCAAGCTTTCGAATGGTGGTGTATCACAGCTTCAGCAAAAAACAAATTAAGCCGCAAAAACAATTTACCACTGGTAATGATAAGAAATGTTGCTTGAGCATCAAACCAGCCAACGATAGAATGATTTCTGAAGGATCGTGTGACACTGAAGAATGGAGTGATGCTGAAACTGTATAATGAATATTTTTAAATATATTACAATTACAAACAGTTCAGTAAATGGCAATGTTTCACAATACTCATATTTAAAATGTTGCATAATATAATAATATAAATGTAACCACTGTGAAAATAATATGTTGTTTGCACATGAAGTCATTGCTGTGGCGTGAAATGTAGCTGGAGGGCAGGAAGTGATTTTTCTCCATAGGTATCAGTAGCAGAAGTGCAAAATTCCTGTGTTTTGCGTTGTTTATAAATGTTCAAATCAGTTCAACCATGAAAACAGAAGGAGCTGTTATTGTGCAGGAAAATCATAAGGAACGAAAAATCAAGACATTTACTGAAAAACACAGGACAAAGTGACTGGTCCGAGTCTGATAATAGCTATCTGTAAAAATGTATCATATAAGATGTAATAATACATTACGATATTAATACAGACAGATATTCTGGTGCTGCCAACTCTTTTAAGTATTCAGCGTGAGACAGTCAAAATACACTAAATGCTAAATGCCGCACACAGACACGATGTAAATACGGAATTATGAATTATTATGATCATTATATTATGAAGTGTAGCTATTTTAAACTAAATTGAAATAGTTAAATACTTTAAATTGAAATATTGCGGTGCTGGATCCAGGCTAAAATTACCCCGCAAACAAGGTATTTCAAAAGAGAATATTATATGAAGTATGCGGCGGGATACAAGTTACTCGTGAAACTTTGCTGCATACAGGGTTTGTGGCCATGGGTCCTGTGAGCAGCACGTAAAACAACTTTTATTTACATTCTGATCTATTTGATTATAGCATAGAAAGTGAGCAAATAGAGCTTCCGTGTAATCACTAAAAAGCTGAAGAATTATGACCGTGTTACCCTGTATCTTAATATTTTCTTTATAAATATTTTAACGTATTATTATTATGTCTTATATTAACCATTTGCACACACCAGTATTATATGACTCACCTTCTCCCATCCACAGACGCCAGCTTACAAGCCACTTTTTTCTTAGTTCTTTAGTCAATTTCTTGATTTCTCACTCCCTATGAACAACATTTTTTTACACAATAAAAGCTCCTTGTGTTGTCTCGGTTTAAACATCCATAAACAACGCAAAACACAGGAATCCTGAGTTTCTGCTACTGATTCCTATGGAGAAAAATCACTTCCTGCCCTCCAGCTGCGTTTTGCACGTCCTCAAAACAACGTGTTTGCAAACAACCTTTAGACTTTTTAAACTAATAGCATAGTAGACATACTAGGCTTATCAATGACCCACTGCCAAATCCACTGCCTGGTTCATCCAATCTTTACAATATTTCTCAAAATGAATATACTCTACTCAAAGGATTGGCACAGACTCACATTTCTATCTGATTAGGATTTGACATTTTTGTTCATCAGCAAAACCCGTCTAGCAGCTGTACAACTACATAACGAAGACTTTCAATGTGCTTCACTTGGCAAATGAAGCTCTCAAATCTTCAAGTGGAGATGTTAGTTGTATTTTATAAAAACAATCTGCTGTAATTAACCACTCCACTGGACTTTCACACCTTCAGCTGTATCTGTGAGAGATAATGACCTTGAACAAGAACGAGGCGGATTCTGCAGCAGCTAAGAGCGTGAGATAAAAAACTGTTTTAATACTTAAAGGAAGCACTACGTTGTGTTGCAGTTAGTGACGTGAATGTCAGTTCGCATGACACAATCAGAGATACGCATGCAATTAATTGTCCAATTTAGATGAATTAGCCAGAGGTTTTGGCCTTTCTCCCACACGATTTCATGGCAAACAGGATACAGTAGATTTTCTCATGAACGCCTACCCAAAATTGCATACCCAATTACCCAACTCTTGAAGCATAATTACTGAATCTACTGACAAACCTTGTGAATGCTTGTACTGACATTGTACTGTATGCTCATTAGCTTATAATAATTTTAAGAGCTGTAGGGCATGTACAACCACGCAACCTTGTGAGACTGACATTCACAACCAGAGCTTTCAATGAAACTCATGTGACCACAACCTAATCAGAAACCTGAGCTTTCAAACCATCATCTGACTATCATCAGGCATTCCAGTCAGTATTGATAGGCAGTTATATTAACCAGTTTGATTAATTACGCAACATTTGGCCATTGTGAGATAATTGCATCAGCTGATAACCATACTTACTTGATCTACAATGCTAGCTTTGCCGGCAAAAAAATATAGATTTGTTTAATTAATTGTGAAATACTCATCCTGAATGATCTTGATAGCACTTCTTAAAATCACAAAAAAATCGTTTCATTTTTGTTCTGCAATTTTTCAATTTTTACAGCATTTACAAAAAGATTTAATTTGTAAGCTGGACACAAAATAATCCAAAAAGAGTCAGAATCAATTAAATCAAAACCTAGAGCTTGAGAATCAGAATTTCAAAGCTATGGTACAGTGTAATATGATAATAAATGATCACCATAGTTAAATACTTCAGTATTTCCTTGGTTCCCTGGGGCTTAGTTATACCATGGTACTTCATGTTCCAAAGAACAAGCAAATAGCCCTACTCTGCCTTTCTACTATGACTGAATGTTGAGTCAGTGTAACATTAGCATTGAAATGCCTCAACTGGGCCCTCAAAGAACTTTCTTTACATGTCAATCAGACACCAGCAATACAATAAAGCAAGTGTAAAGCTAACAAAGCTGCACAGCTCACTGGTTTGGAACAGCCATGCAGAATTCAGTGAGTTTGTCTTTCATAAATTTCTAATCGCTTCATACATCTCCAAATTCGGCAAGAGATCTTTCTGAAGGCATAGCATTAAAAAGCATAGTTTTCAAAGGTTTTACATCATGCATGACCTGCAGAGAAATACGGCAAAAATGGGGCAGTGGGGCACATCTGAGAAAGTCTCCCACAGAGCCAGAATGTGAGATTATCATCGGAGTAATCCTACAAAACACTAGAGCACACAAGCATAAAGATACGCGCACACACACACATTTACAGTCAATATCCATGCAGCTCCGGTTTCATGTGGATGTTTATTGCAGATGGAATTGAGACTGTAATACGATTTCGAAACAATATACTATACAGGCCCGATATTAATGCATCTCAGCACTTTCAATTCACAAACTCATATGCGCACACAGCATCTCATAATCAGAGGATTATGATTATTCGGGTAGGAGCAATTACTAGCATCCTTTTTTGCACTTTTATGAGAACCAATTTGTGTCAGTTTATGTCCAGAGATAAGTAAAGTTTTCTTTCTGTGGCTCTTCCAATTGAGATTTTAACAGACAGCATACATTATGTCAGAGACTAAACCGTGAAATGCTTAATGAATTCTTCACTATTTTTTCCACGTTTTAAAAACTTTACCTCACCAGAGGATTTTTAGTAAAGAAATACCTTCATAAGCCAAGGAAGATTTTGTAATCCTAGCCAAATACACACCGATAAGTGACAGCATTACTAATGCTTGTATGATATAGTGCATATACAACGCTAAGAAAGTTTCACACATATTCAAATCTGTCCTTAAATCCGTAACGTTTCAAGAGTGCTGCAAAAATTGTGTTTGAATAGAGTTCTGGCTTGGTCAGGATAAAAGAGAAAATCGTTTTATGGATTTAAACTTTATGACAAATAATTTGTCAGTTGCTTCAAGTCAGGTTTGGGATTAGTACGTTTTTGTATGTTTTTGGAATAAAGCTACTATTCTCACATTGTATGCATTCTAATTAATATTCAATTTAAATACAATACAAACAGTAATAGTTTGTAATGTAACTTATGCTGATTTGGTGCTCAAACTTGTTTTTAATCATTATAATTATTATCAAAACTATGATACAATGTCTGATGCATAAAAAAAACCTTTTTAACATTAAAAATATACAAAAATGAAATCTTACTTAGTGCTAAATAAATCAAAAGTAGAAAAAAAAAAGATCCTATCCTCAAAACAATAAGACATTTTGTGTGTGTAACCAACCTGTAAGGCTATCCGGTCTTGAAAGGACCATCCTCTCAAAGATGTCATAGGCGCGGGTCCCAAAGGAGGAGTGAGTGCTGTCATATGCTCGTGTATCGTGCTTTCCCAAGGTCCCGTACTGCTGAGGTTGAGCAGTCATACCGGCCCGCAGGAGCGTTGGTGACCCAGACTCTGACCCTGTCCCATTTCCATGCCGTCCCAAGTAGCTGGAGTGCAATGGGTCAGGAGCGTGGCTGGAGGCCGGAGGCAAGGTGGTGCCAGGAAATATACTAGGCAGAGGACGGGGCTCTGAGACTATAGGTGAGCCATAGGGGCTTCCGAGGGAAGTACGCAGAGGCTGGCGAGACGCAGGTGGGGACGGGGTGTAGAGTGGGGACGGAGCACGAGAGGGGACAGAACTGACACGCCTCATGACACGGCCACTGCTGCCCACCTGAGAAACAGATCACATTCAATCAGACAACAGAACCATCATTTATTCACACTACACTGTGGCAATACAGTTATGAAAAATATTTCACTGGTTTTTCCTTTTTAAGAATATCAGGATTGAGATCAGCTAAGGACAAAAAAAGAAGGAAAACTTAAAATACCCTTCCATGCACATCTAGCCTCAAAATTAAATCTTGAGGAGGGGTCACACAGGAGGGCAAAGCAATTATGATATGCTCCACCTTTTCAAAACAGTTATTTGAAACTTTAGGAACTCATTCATAATGTTTTAACAGAATAAAACGTTAGAATTATGCATAACACGCTATTATAACTTACTAAATAAGAAATAATAATACATTTCACAGAACAATACTAAACAATATACTAACGTTTATGTGTCTCAATTTTTTATTTCAAACGTGAAACCTTGAGAGCTTTTATTTTGGCGGAAAACAGGAAGTCCTTATAGCTACTATTTTTGACGACAAAAAATTCGATTTATTATAGATTAATTTAGGAAGATTTGGGTTTTTAAATGTACGTTATAAGCGACACAAAATCGCAGCTCTTGCAGACGTGGAGGTCAGCTGGAACGACATTTACTGCGAATCGATCCGCTCTGAAAACAGCGGAGAGCCGCGTGTAGACAAACGCAGCGCCGCACTTCATTCTGAAATATTTAGCGCCAGTCTTTGCAAATTAATTATCGCACTAGACGTTTAATTTTCTAGCAAACTCATTTGCCAGTATTCGCCTCTGGGCTGTTTGTCCCCGAAAGGGTTTCCCGTACACAGTCGATAGATGGCGCCGCTGGCTCTTGCATTGCTCCCTGAAGCTGTAAATGCGTGCAATGTATTTGGAAACGCCGCACATTAGTTTGTTTAGTGATTGTTTAAGTTCATTCCGACTTCTCAGCTCGAAAACAAGAAACTTTAAAATCCCTGATAAAACTGCACATATATCGTTTAAATATAATGACATCTGTTAAAGCCTTATAACTAATGCAAAGTAAACAATTAAGCAATTTATCTCTTTAAGTATTTGTGTTCTTACCTGTGCTGAGGCCTGTCCTTCAGCCCTAGAACTCATGGCGAGGGTGGGGCTTCCACTAGGGGCGGAGCTTGTCGACTGGGACCTCCCTTCCGATCGTCTGGGCGTCACGATGTTACTATAGTAACCACTCACCTCCTGATATCCACTATCCGAATACGAATTCATTTGAGTCGAGCTGCGCGAGTTTGGCGCAGACCCTGAGCAAAGAAAACGGCAAGGCACAACAGAAAAGAACTGAGATAGACAAAATATGTTCTGTTCAGAAATGGTAAAGTAATTCTAATTAAATTTCGAATTTCTAGGTTAAATGCAACCTAAGCTCTATCAATAGAAACTGTGGCCTGATGTCGATAAACGTTAATTATGACGACTTGAGTCAAATTTCCTTTACAACTATCGATAATGAACATATGCAGGTTTTATGCTGTTTTATAGCAAATTTAGTAATTGGTGTAACTGATTATGCATGTGCAAATATAATATATAAAAGGTAGTTTAGGTGTCATATTAATCTAGACGGGACATAAAAAGCATCGCTGTTGTTTTAATATTTTAAGTAGATGGCGCAATGCTTTTAATTTAGAGGCTACACTGCCATCTATCGACGTAGTTCAGTACTATCGTCTCTCGGTTGTTTGCAAATTAAAGTGTTCCCTACAATAATTAATTCACTTACCTGTCCAAAAAAACATCACATCCATTATAAAATCTTGTACGCTCTACCTACGCTTGCGCTCGTTTTTGTGTTATTTTCGGACTTTCTGTCTTCTGGCATGGGTCGTAATTTACGTTACAGGTAACGTACTGAGTCTCCCGTGGTTCATTGTGTAAATATCGCTTTTGCGACACCAAACAACGCTACGCTAGCAGCGTATCTACAGCCAATGAGCGTGAAGACAACTTATTTCAACATGGCGACCAGCACCATGTACAATTAAAACACTTTTATTTAAAGTTATTATGAGTACAGTGAATGTACACCATTGAAATGAAAAAATTGTATATCTTTCAAATGTATATCTTAATGTGTTAACATTTTAAAATAAGCACCATGCTACATGTAAACAAACATTAATATTGGCAAGAAAAAAAGGCTATCATTCACTGATTTTAACGTACGTTGATACTGATTAGTTGAATAATTATTTGAAATGCATGTAAAGTAATTGATGATTAACTGAAGGCTGCATGCTATTGTTTTATTTTGATTGGTTTATAATGATATAAATATTTAATCATTTAAATAAAGTAGTATGCTCAGTTAGTGTTGTTCATTTTTACTGGTACTGGTATCATCTACTTACATCTATGCACTGTAAAAGCCATAATGTGCACAGTAAATCTCTTAATGTAGAAGCCTACCAGGCCAGCTGTAGATCGCATTAGGTATAACCATAGAGCCTTGTGTTTCCTGACCACAAGCAGCAATACCATAGTGCAAAGATGCCAGGGTACTGGATGTAATAGTATTTATACAGTACTCCAGTCCAAAGTATTAAAAATACTTTTTTGTATGCATGTATTCATTTTCTTTTTTGTACAACGTTCCAATCCTTCAACCAGTTCAGTAAAACTGAACCTGGTATTTGCTGTTTGAACAGTAATAAAAAGACATAACTTCTGTACATGTGAAAGTACTGTTTGCATGGAGCAAACTTCATTAACATGTATTACATCAGAAAAACATAACCAGACTTTCATCCACCTATAAAAGCAGTCTGCTTCAAAAGGATTACAAAATGTAATTAGCTTATGAAATGCAAGTGCATCCCAGCTAGGTTTCCAGTGTAGGTGTATAAAGACGTTTTACTGTTACAAGGAAGCATTAAATTTGTCCAAAAATGACGGTGAGGACATTTACAGTGTTGCAAAAGATTTGTATTTCAAATAAATGTTGTTCTTTTGAACTTTAATAACAAATCAGCATATTAGAAGGATTTTTGAAGAAACACGTGCCACTGATGACTAGAGTAATAATAAGAGACATGTTTCAAAAACAACTTCATAAAAACATTGTAATAGTAGTGTATAAACTGAGAGACACACTATTTACTGTGATAATCAACAGTAGGCCACAGATGCTGTCTGTAGATCTTTGGTTGTATTCAATTTTAATCAGTATAAATATACATATAAATATACATTTTTCACAAGTAACAGAAGGCAATACGGAGTGTGAATGAACAGACCCTCACTTTCACGCAGGGAGATCTGTTCCAATTCAGGAGAGTAAAGTAACCCTTGACCTCTGACCCCAAATGTGGGCGAGGAGCAACCATCCGACGGCTTAGACACACCTGCACCTGAGGATTCTGATGACCAAATGGTTAACACACTGTGAGGTTAAGATATTTGAGAAAAAGATCTAGATTCAGTTACCCTCATCCACTGACATACTTAAAGGGAGCATTAACCTACAATGTGCTGTCATTTATTCTAAAATAAAAGCCACTGACAGAAAATGTAAAATGCTTTCTGTCATTTTCACAGATAAAAAAAAATAAGGTGTGTGGTCTATTGTGTTTCCATTCTCACAGTAAGAGATGAAAACAGTAATTAGAATTTAGGAAAAGGGTGGAAACAGTTTTAGCTGCTCTGTAAAGATATGGAGAGAGGAAAAGAGATTCCAAATGAAGTTCAGTGGAATAATTCATGGGATATTCATGGGATATTGTTCATGAGGTTGGGTGGCCAGATCACAAGACCACAGCGTCTGATGTCTTTTTTTAGAGAAGAATAAAAAAAATAAGCCCAGAGCCCACAACAAGAGTAAAAGAGTTCTTGGCACAGTTCTTGTGCTATCAGTGTCACATTAAAAATACCAAATATTAAAATACAATACTGTACAATAACATAGCCAACATAGTGTAGTTTTGGGACACTGTAACTAAACCACAATACAATGAGAAAAGATAGGTCAGGATAATATTTACACTCAATTACATTCAAATGTCCTCTAAATGCTTTAGAGAGCCTAGAGTCATAAATCAGCCAAGCTAGGCTATGTGATCTGTGCTGTATGCATGTGACTGCAGTGCTGCCTGAAATGTCATAGTGCTGCTTACTGTTATTTACAACAGGTGACCAGAAAACATAACAAGCAGAAAGAGAACAAGACAAAAATACCTGCAGATCTCCACAGAAGAGACTTCTCAGAAGAGCTGGAAAAAATTATGAGAAAAGAGAAAGGATGAAATGAGAGGAGAACAATGTCACACACGGCGCACAAAGCAGTTTATGAAAGAAGTGTCTTTTACAGTTTAAGTTGATTTAAGTAATTTTTAAGAAACATTTTTATATTGTGTTGAAGTGATATATATATTGTGTTGAATATGAATATATTATGGCATTAATTGCCCTTAGAAAAGCAACAGTTGAGAGTTGTGCAATGTATTTTCACATATGTTGATCTAATTAAACAATCTTGAGTTCAAGGTTATGGAGCTAGAAAATGTTTATTAAAGAGAATAGTTTACTGATTAAACAAACACTTTCCAATTATCACTTGCTTACTATAAATTCATGGGGCGGGCATTTTATGATCACCCCCACTAATAGACCTAACGAAACATCCAGATAAACTGTTACTAAAACACTATAAACTTTAAAGGTGTATTCAGTAATTATTTAGCCAGTGATTCTCTTGTTCTCGCCATTGGAAAAACACAATATAAATGTGGTTCTTTGTCTTATTTTAATTTGCACTTATAGAGTATCTTAAGTCAATGAGTGTGAGGTTTCTCTCAGATGTTCACCATCAACATGGCAACATATACAGAGGTGGGTGATTCACACCATGTATAATTAATGCGCTTTTTATAGAAAACAATCACGAGTAGTCTTTGTCTCATGTCAGATGACTACTCACAAAAACACAAACTGCCGCCGAACTACTGTACTCACCCTCAGGTCATCCAAAATGTAGATGAGTCTGTTTCTTCATTGGAGCAGATTTGGAGAAATGCATTTGCTCAGTGGATCGTCTGCAGTGAATGGGTGCCGTGAGAATGAGATTATCTAAATGATGGTCGTGGATTATTTTTTTCAGATGTTTCAGAACTCTCATTCTGACGGCACCCATTCAATGCAGAGCATCCATTGGTGAGCAAATGATAATGTTTAATTTCTCAAGATCCATTTCGATGAAGAATTATGGGATAATCAGTTGGATTTTAACAGCCTTTGTAAAGATGAAGACTCATCTATAGTGGATGGCCTGAGGGTTAGTACATTTTTAACTAGCTAGTCTTTAAGTTAAAACTACATGTGTACAGTGCATGGAAAGAGTAGATACAATAAACTAACTTTAATTTCCCTGGTCTTCCCTGGTGCATGTCTAAAATTTGGCATCTGCTATTTCTATTTCTAGTTATTTTTCACACATTTATGAGGAACACAAAAGGCATCCGTTTTGTAGAATAGCCCATCTCATCTTACAATAAGTCAATGAAAAGCAAAAAGATCCGCTCCATTTGCCCAGCATTAGGAAACCATTAACGGTGAACATCAATCACATTGTTACAGTCCACTGACTGTCGCGTTCATCTCTCTGACACAAATTTTCAAAATCCTGTCCGGTTAATGACAAGAAATGAACATACTTGTGCATTTGTTAAGAGCAAAACAACAGGACATGTGGTATTAGGAGTTTAGGTTGAATAAATGACAGAATGTAGACACCACTGTCTTAAAACAGCAGACGAGCATCTGCTAATGTCTGCCAAAAAGCGACACTGTCTGTAAAGGGGGGGGGGTCAAAGGTCACCGGTCATCAGTGTACAGCGACAGCTGAAGGGGAGCACAGTGGGGACAGCAGGAATGCCAGATAGAAAAAGGTTAAAGGTAATGGGTTGTGGGGCACATGGTAGCAGTAATGCACACATGGACCTTCTTCAAGCAAAAGGAAAAAAAATGTCCTGTACACTGCGGCAAAACAGCACAAGCCATCTGAAAAAACAAAACAGACACTCCTTCACAGATGAGGAGAACAAACAGGGCAGCTGACATGTGCATACAAACATACAGACGCAAAGAGTTCCCTGTGGCAAAGCAAGAGATGGAGAAGAACTGTAAATCCTTATGAAGTGATGGTTGTAGCAAACACCTCTGATTTATCAAGAGCACTCTTTCCATGACATTCATTAAACGAGAAACTTTCACAATACCCTAAAGCCTGAATTTGTTTACTGTAAATTGACAAACACCCACTTTCCATAAAAGTAATTATTCAGTGAGGAAAGAGAGACAACAGTTTGCGCTTCGCTGCACACTTGTCCTTCATACTGACACACCATGAGAAACAGAACAGTGAGTGCTGTGTTTCTGTACTGTATGTACACAGACCACATATGATGTACGGCTAAATGTGTTTCACGTGTAGGCAGGGGCATAAGAATGATCCATTTATGTGTGAAGGGAGGAGGGTTTAAATGAGTAGTTGCCACGGATACACTCATATGAGACACATTTGAAAGCTTTAAAACAATAGCATTAAAGTGCAACAATAAATTCTTCTCCTTGTAAAAATTATGCAACAATGTATATTTTTTATGTTCATTTTATTTTCTTATTTTGTAATTTATCATTTCATCCTAAAATGAAAAGTGATGATTTTCCTCTTCTGTCGAACACAAGATGTTTAGCAGAATGTTCAAGCTGCACAGTGCCATACAAAAAAACTGAACTGCTAAATAAATGAAAACAAAAACCATAAAGTAAACTTTTTTTTTGTTGCCAAGGTATAATTTATAAGTTCCCTTTTGTTTCAATTGAAATACTAAAATAAATAAAACTAAAACTGAAATAAAAATGATTAAGAATTATATGAACATATATAAAAAAAAATGTAAAATCTTAAAAACACAACAGAATTAAAAATTAAATCAATATTTATCTTCTGATTCTATCTTTGTCCTTCAGTGGTGTTGAGCCTGGACATTCCGCTTTAAAGATCTGCTTTTGTTTTCTACTGAAGGTACAGTTAGTCAAAAGGCATGTCAACACAATTTGACTTTCCTTCAGTCCTGCCACTGCTAACTAAACCTGTTAAAAACCACATCAGCACATCAGTGATCAAATATTTACAATCACGTGCATGTTTTGAGAGGAAAAACATGCTGAGCAGGCCTTGTGGTAACAAGAAATCACTACAGATGTTCGGTTCATAAAAATATTCCACCATCATTTACTCCAAACTTGTATGGCAAGGCAAGCAAAAACCCATGATGTTTGACGTGACTGATATTTAAACCTGCTTACACGCGTCTCAAGCGCCAAATTTGAAAGTATCAGAAGAGATGGGATTTAAGTCTGTTCTTCACACAAAGCAATTGTAAGGCATATAAAATATCATACGGGCTACTTAAGACGAAACAATAATATAAAATATAAAAAAAAACACATGATTTCAATATAATATTAGGAAAGGTAAATGTACAAAGCTGTTTATTTAAATAAGCCCACAAAAAAACAGTCATTTATAGTAAATACTATGGTGTTTTTGAACCATACTTAAGTACATTAAATTGATTTGTTGTGGTAATTCTATAGTTGCCATTGAAATATAACAACTATAGTAATATAAGCAAATTATATTTAATAAAAGTTATCTACAACTACAAAGTATATTATACTACAATACACTATAATTTACTGTAGAACAAACTAAAGTATACTACAGTATTTATTACAGTTTTTCATATTACAGTATGCTGTAGCATTCATTAGCAAAGCGTTGTAAATACTATAATATATACAGTATAATACACTTGGTTCAAAACACTATAGTATTCACTATAAATTACTATATTATTTGTTCATGTGAGATATGCCTCTATGAATAAATTCCACTCACAGAACACATGAATGTATTTATTTATTTTCAAAACGGCCTCTTACCTGTCACTCTCAGCACCTGGAGACTCCGCCCCCAATCTGCATCGCTCCAGCTGATTGGCCACAATCTGTCTCTCTTCTTCAAGTTCTCTGGTAAGCCGTTCAAACTGAAGCTCCTTCAGAAAGACAGGAGGGACAAAAGTGTCACCACCGCTGCCTTCAACCATCAAAAACATATCCATCACGTGTAGGCAGTACACACATCATACCCGTTTCCAGTTACAACATTCATTTAGCTTTAAAATCCATTGTCTTTAAATCCTGTCTCCTCTCAGCTTCCATCCGGTCTCGGTGCTATTTGCTTCTGAATTTGTGGCCTCTTTTCCCCTCCTCTTGCCTCAGTCTGTGTGTGTGTGTGCAATGCATGTGTGTTTGTTTATGTGTGTGTGTGTATGCGGAAGGCGAGAAGGCTGCACTGTTGGCCTGCCTCTCTGTGATAGAGACAGACTCGTTGATGCAGCTGCCCTTAAAGGAGACACACTCTCTCACACACACACACACATATATAAAAAGCCCACATTGCTGTTGTATTGACTATAGTAGAAAAAAAATATCACTGTAGTGTCACTGCATATTTTCATGATTGCTTGCCATTGTTAGACTGCAACAAAATAATTCTGGAACATTGTATCCGCTTTGAAATAGATATTATATTCTGAAAGTATTGCAGGTTTCAAGCCGGCAAGCACTACAAGAGGTTGCAATTAATGTAGCCAGTGAAAAGGAGAGATTATTGAGTGTTGTTCTCCAGGCGAGATAAGTCAGGCAATGGCTATCTGCCTTGTGCCATGCTGTGAGCTACCAGCTGTACCAGGCCTCTTCTATTCAACCTATTGTTCAGAGTGACAATACTTGCCTATGTCCTGATTCTGTCCAAGAGGAGCACAAAGAAACGACAAGACTTGACCACACAAATCACTGCAATCACACACACACAGACAATGCAATGAAATCCATGCTGCAGAGTGCGAGTGAAACATGTTAAGCCTGGTAATGGGACGATCGGTTAGATTTTAACAGAGACTCACAGCCGTAATGAACGCTATCAGCATTAACAAGATTTGTAATGATTAAGCTAACAGTTTAATTAGTCATTTCCATGACACTGAACTGTGAAACTGATTAGAGGGCCGAAAAGTCAGACCTGATGTGAGAAAACATGTAAATAATAATTTTGATCTAAACAAACCTTGCCTGGTAAAATAAAATGATGAAATAAACATATTAAATAAAATGGTAACTAAAACAAGCAAATTCAGCATACAGCACACTTTTTCTCTTTTGCTTTTAAAGGAGTCATGCAAAGCCAATTTTCCACAAACTAACATGATTCTTTAGGGTCTTAATGGAAAGTTTGTAATAAAGTTTGTTTTAAAATTTCTTAAAGATAGTGTAAAAAATGCTCGTTTTACCCTGTCATAAACAGCTCTTTAGAAATCACTCTGTTCTGTGTACTTCCCCTTTAAATCTTCACGAGCTCCGCTGTCCCCGCCCCTTTTTTCTGAGACGCTCTCTGAGGATCTTTTTTTAGTCTTAATAATAGTGAAACTTGCTAATTAGCACATTATAAGGAAAGGCGATTTGCAAAGATTGATTAAAAGACATTATACTCACTGTAGGTGAGACTGGATCATGAATGATTCCCCTGAACACATTTCGCTGATCAAGGGTGCGTTTTTCTTCAGAACCAAACGTAATGTTAATCCTCCGCGTCTTCAGTCACTCAGATGTCGGGGGTAAATGACTTCTGCTATGTTCCTTAATACATTCAACATTAAAACACCTCAATCTCTTAGGAGTCTGATGACGGCTCACTCAGGGCTTGTCTGAGGTAAGACACCAGTTCAGTCTGTGTGTCACATTGCTGTCAATCATATATTGTGGGAGTGGCCTCTGTCGGTGTGACGCCACACAACATGCATTTGAGAATGGCTTGATTTCAGAAGGGGCAACTTATTCTTCTTTTAATTTAATAAAAAATACTTGCAGATCTTTAATCATTGTAGGATGGTTGTGTACACACACTCTCGCATGTATCACCGTACGACCCCTTTAAGTTGTTTCTAAGATGAATGAAAGTCTTATGGGTTTGGAAAGACAAGAGTGAGTGATTATTTTTGGGTGAACAATTCCTTTAACATTTCTTTTTTTAGGCCTAACTTCAAACGTTAAATTAATAATTAATTAACTTTCTCAGATAAAAAAAAAGAAATGATGCATTGTGATTTTTTTATCATATATTTTTTTTCTTTTCATTTAATTCTCACCATAATTTCATGTAAATATTACATTTACTAATGTAAGCCAAATAATCAATTATTTATTAATATTCAATGAATTTTTAAATAGTCAAGCTCAAGACCATTAAAAAAAAAACGTCACAACTAAAATATATAAACATGTAGATGGGCAACAACACAATTCAACCTTAGAGAATCACATATTTTCTTTATCAGTTGCAATAAACCCTTTTTGAGAATATGAAGGGTACTTCAAAGGGAAGGAGTGTGTGAAATATTTTTTATAAGAGAGGTATGATAACAGCTACCTCTCCTGTTCGTTTGATAACAAGCCAGCACCAAGGTTTTCTACAGTCCCAGCTTTCTCCTAGTTGAAAACAGTGAAAAAACACTCAAATCAAAATAGTCTTTAAATATTCATTAGACCCTCCAGCCCTCCAAAGACAGAGTTTAGAATTTTAAATAGACCAAAGCCATCCCTTTTAAATGATTACATTAAAGTATCAAATTAGTATCATGCGCTGCAACATACACACTCTCTCTTTAATATTTCATGCTTTCTGCCATCAGTTAGATGATGATTTGTATATTTAGTGAGCTTCAGCTCTAAAGAGTGACATGACCATGCATGAAAAGTTCTCTCAAGAGATTTCCACAGCTCTTAGATGACTTTGATGATTGTGTGTGTGAGTGTGTGAGAGAGAGAGAGAGAGAGAGAGAGAGAGAGAGAGACAGAGCGAAAGACCTACATCTGATGATGCTATCTTAGAGGAAAGGTAAAGGGAACACAGACAGACTGCACTGACACATTGCCTAAATGGATGTTTCAAAGCAACACACACACACAGAGAACAAGTCCAAAGTAAAGCACTGCCAGTTAAATGGTGTATCTGGGCTGTAAATGTCATCCTACACCTTCATGAGCGATGAAAGAGAATGACTTGAAAGTCCATCCCGTTTATTCCCAGCACAGAGAAAGAGGGAGAAGTAGTCCACGTTGTCCATATCTCCATTTTTGTCTCATGAAAGGAAAACGTGGCATTAAGGAAAAAGATGACGTACATTGGCGTCAAAATTGAAACCTATTAGAGGCAACTTCTGTCATTATTTACTTTCATGTCATTTCAAAACCTTTATTCTATGGAGCACAAAATGAGAAGTTTAGCAAAATGGTCACGCAGGCAAAACATTGCCGGGTTATTGATAATCCACTGCTGTAACTCTTAAATTATATCAATGTTCACCTATATTTAAACATAAAACACTCTCTTTAACATCAGTGATGCCAGATATAATAATGACTCTTGTATTTCATGTATGTAGTTACAATGCCTACAAAGTACTTTATATTAAAGGAGAAGTTCACTTTTAAAAAAACTTTTGCTGATAATTTACTCACCACCATTTCATCCAAATTGTCCATGTCTTTCTTTCTTCAGTCGAAAAGAAATTAATGTTTTTGACGAAAACATTCCAGGATTTTCCCCCATATA
>JAUCMT010000114.1:4995891-5007645 GCA_032357475.1 Enteromius thamalakanensis
AGCTCTTTAGAAATCACTCTGTTCTGTGTACTTCCCCTTTAAATCTTCACGAGCTCCGCTGACCCCGCCCCTCTTTTTCAGAGGCACTCTCTGAGGCACTCTTTTTTAGACTTATTCACAGTGAAACTTGCTAATTAGCACATTATTAGGAAAGGCGATTTGCAAAGATTCATTAAAAGACATTATACTGACAGCTTCTCCAGGAGAGGCTGGATCATGAATGATTCACGCAAAGATAAACGCATTTCAGTTGATCAAGGACGCGTTTCCCTTCAGAACCAAACATAACGTTAATCCTCTGCTGACACGCTGCTGTCAATCAACTATTGTGGGAGTGGCCTCTGTCTGTGTGACGTCACACTGACATGCATTTGAGAATGACTTGATTTCAAAAGGGGCAACTTATTTTTATTAAATTAAACGAAAACTACTAGTGGATCTTTATCAGTGTAGGGTGGTAGTGTACACACACTCGCAACACACATTTCAGTCCAAACAGCTTGTAAAAGTGCATGTGGCACCGGATAACCTCGTTAAATAATATGTATATATATGTGATGGTGTGTTTTTTTAACTGTGTTTTAGGGTTATATTGCTTTATTTTCTTGCATTTGGTGTTATCTTTGAATAGTAAAGCACCTTGGACAATGAATACTATATGGTGCTATATAATAAAAGACTATTAAAAAAAGACTTAATTAGAATATATGATAAAAAGCATCTATTTAGAAAATATATTTTAATAAAAATGATAATAAATCAAAGTCAAGGCCCCCTTGACTGGTCATTTAAACATAAAAAACAGTGACCTGGTAAAAATTCAACTCGTAATGTAAACCTGATGCAAAAAAAACAGGTAAATTAGAATATAGCAGATAAAATAAAATATGTGATAAAAAATTAATTTATAATAAATATGGAAAGAATAATTAATAAATAACTTGGTAAAATGGTAAATAAGAACCTTTTTCTTAAACAAATAGGAATTTAATGAATTTAAATAAAGCCACACTGTACACAAAAAGCAATGGCATGGTTATCGGCTCTAAAATTCATCGTAGACTGGCTATTTGTGTCCTCAAAGCAAGTTTCCCCACCCAGGAATTAATAATGCAAATATGACTTTTGACTAATGAGCAGAATGTTGACTTAATACATCTACAATCTGTGACCACTCATGTTTGAGCTGCTATTCAGATCACATCTACCCTACAGCCAGACACTGGCAGATGGAGGCGGTATGGCATACCTGCTCTTTAACAGAGGCCAGCAGATTGGTGGTGGTGGCATCAGTCGCCATGTTGTTGTTGTTGGATCTTCCCTCACCACTCAGCACCTCCCTTTCCTCCACAGGGCTTTGCCTTGGAGTAGGCATTCCCCCTACTCACGGAAACACACAACACACAGTTATTATCCTTTATATGCAGTGCCACTGATACACTATTATTATCTTGCTTTTCAAATACAGTCCACTATAACAACGTCAATACACTTTCATTTATTTTGATATCATAAACCTTTATATTTTTGAACACCAGTCTTCCATATTTAGGTTTATGGATTTTATCATTATGTATTTAAACAGCCAATGCTGCTGATGTCACAAACTGGTATCAAAAGTTTGGGCCCAGTAAGATATTTTTTGTTTTTGTTGATGATACTTCTACAATGTTACAAATTAAGAAAGCTAATTATAATGATGCAGACTGGACTAATGCCTGCTGAAAATGCAGTCTTTTCACATCACAAGAAAAACAGTAGAACAATGCAGAGCTACCCTTTAATTGGCCTGATATTGGTTGACTTATCGGCTAGGCTGATATATAAGTGAGGTGACATCCTTAAAGTCAAAATAAAACAGTAATCGGTACCCATTTTTCTTTTTATCCATCTGGAATTAACTGAACTGCAGGCAAGCACTTGCAAGCAGACCGGAATGTAGAAGCTGAAGGTCAAGTTCATCCTCAAGAGCATCTTGACATATCATCATTTACAATTTGATGGAATATTTGAAAGGCAAACATTTTACTTTGGAATAATGTGAACGGGTGAATCGTGCACAAGGACCAGGAACATATATCAAGCGAGCAAACAGGGATTTCACTTTTAATTTCATGTTGATGGTGTACCAAAAAAACTGCATGGAAATCTTTGTCCAGTTCACTTTGATTAGAATAGCACAGAAAGCCTGGAGTTTTTGGCAGCGTTGTGGCAGGGCAACAAGGGATGTATTCCAACGTGTGTTCCAGCATCCCAGCATGCAACAGCATGACAAGACAACCTGTTCCCTTCCCAGTACCCTCCCCCAACTGACAGCAAAAAATAGTATGATCAGCAGATGCACTCTTATTTCCTCATCTTGGATGGGTTTAATGCCTTTAAGATAAAAAGAATAGCATCTTCATCTCTGTCTAGTGGCCTTTTTATGGAGAAGCACATCATCCATAAAGTGACTTTGAAGCATAATTTTGATAGGATGTTCGGCAGTACTAAGATTAGACGAGATGAGATTAGAGGAACAAAATATATGTTTCAAATTTGACTAGTCGACTAACCGGTTTTAAGGGATTTCTTATTTGAGTTCACCTGACCCCGATCTATGTGCGCAAGAAGCTCAAAAACATCACTTCACAATGACCAAAGGTGCACTGTAGCTGCACAATGGACCCTTTTAACAAGACTGTGATGATGAGTGTATCAAAAGTTGTATTTTTAATATATGCACATTTATAGCTCTATTCTTTGTATAATGTTACCTTTGCATCAAATTATAAAAATTGTTTATGCTAATGCAACATCTATGGGAAGGACAGTCAATTTTACATCGTGTTCTGTCCTGACTGTTGTTATCAGTCTCTCTCATTTTTTTCAAGTCATGAAAACGCTATTGTAAAGTTTTTGTTTTGCTATTTGAGCAAGTAGGAATGCAAAAAATACATTTGTGGTACTCTCCCATTCACTGCTCTTCAAGTTAACCCAGCTATGACGATTTTCGCTGCTGAGAAACCTGAAATATGTGAAAAAGGTCCATTGGGATCTTATTCCTATAAATGATAATGATTTTAAAATGTCTAATAAAACTCTGATATGCCACCACCAATCCAGAAAGGGCTGATGTCCCTTGTGTGAATAACAGCTTCACAGTGTTTTCAAACAAACATTATCTTTGTTTGTATGTTAGATACATTCACAATAACTTAAGTATTGGATTAAAATTAATATAGTTCATGTATGTAATACAAGGTAATGATGGGCTAGTTTTTAGAGAGATTTTTAAAGATCTTTTTAGACCATGGCCACAGACATATCAATTATCATTCTTGTAAATGACAAAGTGATAATGATATAAAAGCTGAATAGTTGGGACCTGCAATCTGATTCATCAAGCTTCTTTCCACGTTCATCAGTTTGTGTGGGTTACATCATTACACTGGTGACAAAAAAATTGAATCATTAATTTAACCAATCTGTTCAGGTGAGTCATTTACTAAACTGATTTTTAATGTTTATGTTTTTAAATAATATAAATAATAAATAAATAATAATAAAATATTTGTGTTTATGTAAAATTGACATTGACAACAGTATTTTCCCTCAGTGACTACAATATCTAGATTCACACATCCTTCTTAATTTTATATGCTGCAAAAAACATTGTTGTCAAGGTGAATTATCATTTTTTTAAGTAGTCTAATAAGGTACAGCTTTTTGTAAATCACTAAAATTAACATTCTCTTCAGACTCATGAGAGAGTTGTGCAGTCTATTCTAAGCTATTAAATAGTGATTCATAATTTATCCAGAATCGTGCAGATCTGCTTTAATGGGAATAGATTAAAAAGCAAAACTTCTCAAGCAGTGTGGTTAGAGTAAACAGCTAAAGCCCAGCACGCTAATTAAAGTAAAAATATTTAAACAATAGTCACTCACAAATCCACAAACCATCGACCCCTAACTAAAATGCACATGCATGTGTGTATAAATAGGTACATATTCAAACATTTTAGAAAAGGTAACACCTTGAGGATGACCAGGCAGTCAATGCAAACACTGGCACACATATTCATGAGCCAACAAGTAGGATGTTTATGTGCAATAGTGATATCCGATTCTTGAGCTTGTGTTCGCCTGCCACCTGAGACTTGCAATGAACAAACAAATCTGGCTCTTACCAGACTATTGTTGAACCATAGAACCATAGTTCAAAATGAATGAATTTTTGGTCATGTCCTGCTCAATGGCCATGGTCTGCACATGCATCCCCTCCTTACGTCTAAACAACAATGGCTTCTATTCACGCGTGATGTCATCACCACATATTTGTCATGATGCAACAGAAGCTTGAGCTCTAATATATGTGCCTGAGGTTACGAATTACAGGTAATAATGTTGTAAATAATGTTCAGATTCTTGCACAGGTTGATTGTTTCACTTCATATATTATCAGTGGCCACGACTTTTAATTTTATCCTTCCTATACTGGCTTTTGTGACTATTAAAGTGACGGCCCCTGCAGACTTGCATATTATGAATAACTAGGGTCCATGGTTTCATCCAACCTGATCTCACGGCAATTTGTACATATTTTACGAGGTGGCTAATTCGTACGACCTCACTTTTTTATTATTTATTTTATTAAATCGTACGTATTTTACGAGATGCCAATTCGTATGAATTTGTACGAATGACCTAAACTTAACGCCGCCCCCAAACCTACCAATCACGTGGTTTTAGACAAATCGAACAAAATCGTACAATTGAGGTTGTACGAATTGGCACAAATTTGGCACCTCGTACGAATTGGTCGTGAGACTATGTTGTTTCATCGTTAGTGTTCTATGAAGAAAGCAAGCTATCATCGCTGATGGCCAGAAAACTTTCATTTTTGGGTGAATTATTTAGCTGAATAAAAACTAGTGAATATAATCAGCAATTTGCTTTGTTTGGCATAACATAACAGCATACCATACACTAAGTTGTAAGAAACATGAGTGACGTAGTCGAGTGATGATATAAAAGGACCATTAAACGAAAGATTAATGAAAGATTAAACCAAGCATCTGAAGGAACCTGTACATGGAAAATAATCGTTCTTGCAAAACACACATATCCACATAATCCAATGAATTAAAGCTTATAAACTTCATAAATGGCAGTAGCCCACTGTGCTGGCATTTACAAGAATAAAATCCAAAATCCACTTTAGAAGTCCTTAAAATCCCCACCCACCTCCACACTGGATTTACCAGGAGTCTGCTGTCAGTCAGAGCACCGGGTTTATATACAGATGAGACGAGAGGAGGGGAACAAGCAAACCATCCTATTAACCGTGATGACCAAGAAACAGTAATAAACTGTTACTTATTGGAGTCATCTGACATTGTTGTACCACCACCACTTACGTCCGTCAGAGAGATCATTCTGTCACTCCTAATAAATAGCGAAACTCTGCTTTGCTTATTCCAAATTCTCATACACACACACACACACACACACAAGTCTCGCTGGGATGCTTTTTCATGTAACATGACAATGAAGTGTAAAGACAGCTCGGATCTCTGAGGACCACGTCTTACAGCATCATGATGCATTGTCCCTGCATTTTTTACATACTGTAATTGTGGACGGCTCAAAGCAAATCACCGCACAGCAGCAATTACATGGTGCACAGCAGCAAACCTGCATTCAATCTAAACTCTGGTCATTATGATGAGGCAGCTAAAACTGCAACCACACTGCCATTACAGCCCAAACCGATTCAGACTTCTACTAGATTCTATTGAGCTTGAATTATTAGAGCGGAGTTGAGAGCAAGGACATAGAGGGATGCTCAATTATGCATAAAGAAAAGTGTGTAAAAGATGGTCCTGCCTGAGTCCCAGTGACAGCATCTCTCAGTCATAATGGAGACCAGCCTACTTCACAGGCAGTGGGATACTGGACCGTAGGATGCCATAACACATGTCATCGAGGACTCTAATTAATGTAACTAAATAATGCAACGTGCAATGCACTGCCCAGGTTAGAGGATGATGAACAGATGGATAAAATGCGCCATGCAGGGACTGATGATGGACCTGAGATGATGAAGGGAGGTGTAGGTATGTCGAGTAGAGGTGGAAGCGACACCTGCTCAAGTTATTTAGCTTTATGCATTAAACAAGGCCATTAATTATGGAAGCACAATTGTAGTACGAATGCATATTTTCTGCACAGTTAATCAGTTAAATTAAAAAATGGCAAATCAATCTTTAAAGCAGGCATCGACAGAAATGCAAACCGCTTCTCCGCTTGTGCACTGACCACAGCGTCTATCACAGCTCAGGTCTGAAAATGACTGAAGGAGAGATGCACGAAATCTGCCGATAAATGACAAGCAGCGATTAATTCCCGCCGCCAGCGCGCGCCAGATGTTAGCGACGCTTCATTGGAGCTGCGCGAAATCACCAGTACTTACCGCAAAACCGCCGAAACGCAAATTATTCGCGGAGACCGATAAATCCATTTGTAAGGGAATCACTGGATGACATTCTTTCCAAAGGTGTTTTCACGCGATGAACGGGCGGCTCCGGCTGGGTCTCGCGCGCTTCCATGGGCAAGAGGGTCAGAGCGCGTGACGTAGACGCTCCACACAGAGAGATGCTGTTTCAGGAAATTTAAATGTGTTGCCATGTAGTCGAACAAGAGTTGCTTCGAAAAAATGGAGTTCCCATCGAAGTGCGTAAAAAAAATACGGTCACGGAGCGAAAACAACAAGCATTGAATGGTCACATGAGTGACCATCTGCTTATAGTGCGCATAAACGCCCACAAATTGGTTACTTTGAATTGCTTTATATTTGTGTTTACTCGTCTATTGGTTGGATTTATAAGTATTTGGGTTTAACAAAGCCCACATAACTTTGGGAAAGACTAGCCGGCGCATCATAAATATTTTGTGAGATAATAAAAACACAATTTTCTTGAGGCTTTTTCCCCGAAATGAACATTAGGCAACATTGCCATCGTGTGGATAAAAGGGCATCTCCCATTGGGAGTGATCTAAGTGCTTCTGTCAGATGATATAACATCTTTCACAGCCCGTTGAAAATTATATTAGGCTATATTATGTAAAGATTTATCTGTAAATAAATAATAAAAACGAAGCTTCGCAATTAGTTTAGCTATTTAATAAATAAATGTCAGTTTACAAAAAAAGAGAACATTTTCCCACACATTACGTAATTAAGGAGGTGCAGGGTAAGCAAAATGCCCGTTCTGCCAGATGGAGCACCAAAGCTTTTTGAGCTCAGTTCAGGACTCCTTCTGCTTTACCCATCAGGAGTTTGGGCCTCATCTTTAAGCTTAAAGGAGAGCCTCTTCTCATGTTCTGCCAACAAGTCACACACACACTGAGTCTTGGACCTGTTAGAAGCCAGTCAAAGTCCAACACTCAGGGCTGTTATGAGAACCTGTGGGACTATTAGTGTTTTTCAGGCGTCTCGTCGGTCACACTGTCCATACCTTGCATTTCAAGTCTAATTCAATCTGTCAAAAAGGGCAGTGGTTCCAAGTGTTATGCGTGCAAAATATTTACATCCTGCACTGATATAATTTTTTTTAAATAATTAGTTTAAGAATTTACAGTAATAGTTAAATTATTTAAAATAATTTAATCTTAAAACTTTTCAATTTTTTTAAAGAATGTCCACATCTGGAATTTAGCAATGTTAACTTGTAGCCGATTAAAAGTTAAATGGCCAAGTCAGGGGTGGTATTATGATTAAGTAGCACTGTCATCAGTAACTCTCTAGTGCTGGGTCGACTCTGTCAGGGACTGAACCTGAAGTCATTTTCTATTACATTTTGCTGTTAGATTATCACCACTTCTGCTTGTTTTCAGTTTGAAATTAAACATTTTGAGGTCGGAAACCCCTGTTTCTCATCCCCTCTGGACTCTGGTTTCTTCTTAAGATTGTTAAAACTTTGCTTAATATCTAATTTATAAAAAATACACTACTATTTAAAAGTTTGGGATTAGTAAAAATTGTTTATTTTGTTTTAAAGAAATTATTGTTTTCAATGATAGTAAAGATAAAACATTAATCACATGATATTGAAATATTACTGTTGTTGTTTTTGTCTATTACAACATCTTATTATATATTCAAGTTACACCATTTTTTTTATTGTCCACATTAGACATTCTACTAACTGTAAGTAACTTTGTAACTACGTCAACTAATCCTCATTAATTTGCAACTACATATCTGCTAATCAGTGTTTCGGGTTAGTAGAATAAGTTGATAAGTGCTTGCAAAGTTTCTGATAGTCAGTATGTTGTGGACCCATCAAAATGAAGTATTAGAAGGTATTAGGCAGACAGTCTGACAGCTAGTTGACATGTAGACTATCAAAATAAATAGTAACCTATATTCATTATTTGTCAAACATTTGTACACCTTAAATACTGAAACAAAGAAGGCATTTTCGAAACAACTAAAAATCTGCTGAAATAAAAGCATACAAGCTGTCAAGCTTGCTCTCGAAACAATGACTACAAACGATATTTCTGCACATGCAAATTTATTCAGTCATCATTTATAGATATGAACTGACAGCAAGTGTAAACATTGTTTTCAGAGGAAGAAACATTAAATTATACAGCGTAGAACACCAAAACAACTGAATCTCTGATTATTATTTACTATCAAATCAATACTAACAACAACAGACATTCACAATCGCGAACTCCCTGAACCCCCTTCCTGTTCTCAAAACCCTATGGGATCTCCTCGCTTTATATAATATTTTATTATAAGGTAACCTTCTTGTGTGCTCATGCGCTCAACTAGCTAACTACTGGGCCGTAAGAACACTCAGAAGTGTTCAAACCAGAGACATGATGAATAAAATAGGCATGGAGAGTCGTGTAGTAAGAGTTTGCAGCTTACACATTTTGTCCTATCCATTGACAATGTGAGGTGTGAGACAACGTGAGGTGTGTTTAACGTGGCATAGGTATATCATATCTGTCTATGTGTGTGCAATCTTTAGTATTTTGGCACATGATTGCGCCATGACCACTAATGTGCAAGTGCCGAATGAACAAAATAAAAATCAGCTCCAATTTAGGGCTTACAAATATTCCTTCCTTCAAGGGGTATATTTATCTTGATCACAAGCACCATAGATATGTGAGCATAACGCAAACAAGTCATTTAGATAAAGATGCAAAATGAGAACAATCAGATGACTAAAAAGTGTTTTTTGCATAAAGCAGAGAGTGGGTGGTTGATGCAAAGGAGCTAGCGGATACGAGAGAACAACAATTCTTGAAGAAGGGTTTTAGGGGACATCAGTTTTACTCCAGTTCATCCTCTGGTGCAATGGTGCTGGTCTGCTCAGAGGTAATGCCTAAAATATCAAAAGGCACACAAGTTAGTTTGACAATAATTTGACATGCTTTATGAATTTCATAAGAAGCAACACTGCAGCTGCCTCCTACAGCTTATGTGGTTAATACAGCACAAAACTCAAGACGTTATAATAATAAACAAGAAGTCTCACTTGAAGCATCATCATCATTGAGAGATTTATTCTCTTCCTCAACGTAACCAAAACTTAAAAGTTTGGACATGTTCACTGGAGCTGTTGCCTTCTTATCATGGGAACTGCAGAGACAATGATCAAATACTTATATACACTAAAAACAGTTATTTAATAATTCTTAGTAACTATGAATCCAGAGGCTAAAAATGGAAAAAGAGACATACATCTTTTTGAACTTGTTGGCGTCCACAATCTCTTTTTGACTCAGGGAGAGTTTCTGCATGTCTGATGCAGCATTGCTGACAATCTGTGCAGGGAAATAAGATGTTTATAATTCATTTACAATTTAATATTATGTTATTCATTCAAAAATTCACAATGAATAATCCATCAAGCAATAAGAAAGGAAATTCACAAGCACATGATTAATAAAAAGAAAGATGGGAAGCATGAAGGCAGAATAATAAATGACTAATGCAATAAGATGATTCAGTTTCCTGTTCAAAAGATGAAAATGATAGTGCGCGAAGTGAGAACCACAGATCTAACGTTACAGGGTACAAAGCCATAGCAACAGTCATTTGAGTTCTTCATAGTTAAATATGTCAAACTGGTTTTATGTTTTCTTGTTCAGTAACCTGAGTACTTTAATCTGCTGTCATAGCATGCAACCCTAACCTGACGACAGAAGTTAACATTTTGTCTTTAAAACTAAATAGCCACATAGCAATTTTATAAAATTTCTATGCCTGAGGAGTCACCATGAAAACTAAAGATGCACTATTAAACACCCATTCTAAAGAACAAGATCAAATCATAATGTTTAAGCATGTAATGATAGTCTAGGAAGATGGCAGGAAGCTTTTCTATTATAACATGAAAATGCCTTTAATAAATCAAGGAACAAAAATTAACAATTGATTCAGTCAATCTCCATGTCAACCATTACGAAAATAAACAGCAGAATCCCAAAAATGGAAGTAGCTTTTTCTCAAATGGTTCGAGCGGTTTTGCAGGTGCATGGTAAAAAAGAAAGATTGTTTGCAGTATGGCAGGAGGTTTTGAGAGGTTTAAATATTTGAAGGCTATCACAGTCTTTGCTTATCCCTTTACCTTTTTATCAGAATCCCAGGCTGAACAGTTATCAGTTCCAAAAGGTGGGTCCAGTTGCTGTAAGGCCCCTTTAGACTTGCCGTTTCCATCAGGGGTAGTTGCTTCACTGCTGCTGTAAGATGACAAGATTGAACCCCAGTTTTACACCGCCATACTGGATGGATTGAAGTCGACTCCTTTTTTTTTATACAACTCTATCATTCTTCTAAAAGAAGAATTCTAAAGCCTTAAAGAAAAAGTTCACTCAAACTGAAACATAAAATTCTACTATCCTCAGGCCATCCAAGATGTAGAAAAGCTGTATGTTTAAAATAAACAAATCTATTATTAAGAGGTTTTAACTTTTAACTCCTTTAAACTATCATCTCTAGCCAGGGACACCATAAACGGGGGAAGAGGTCAGGACGATTCTAAGGGCCTGATGATGGAGGGGGAAACGCGATTTCTAACTCTAGGGAACCCCTGGAATGTGGACCGCAGATTCTACCAGGATGTTTCCTTGCATTGCAGCTGACATAAAACTGTCTCATTACAGTGCCAAACCATTGAATAAAACCAAACATTTTTTTGTTTTCTTTTTATACAAAAAGTATTCTTGCAGCTTTATAATGTTATGGTTGATGGTAGGGCTTTATCGCATCGATATCGAGGTTTTAAGTTCCGCGATTACCTAACCTCAGGAGTGTGAGGTTTTTTCCCCCGCCTCTGACATTTGAGTGACAAACCTAATAGCCAATCAAAATGGTCGAATCTGGCGTTCATGGCTTGCTGGCCAATTAGAAAGGGCTATGGAAACAAGGTTGTATGCAGTGCACCGACTTTGTCGCTAGATTTAGCGACTTTTCTGACCCTCTTGGTAAAGTTTTTCCAAAAAAGTGACTGCACAAAAAGTGACAAATCTAGTGACTTCTTGGACAAACCTCAGCGAGTCTCTGGTACTGCCGCGCAAGCTCTTGTGTTCGAGCTCTCAGCGCGCACACACCTCTCTCTGCGTCTGTTCTGTTCAGCGAGTGGCTGAGCGGAGCAGAGCTTTCTGTTAAAATAGATATTATGTTGCTTCTAACTCGATATTACATGCAAATATAGCCAAAATCACAGCATAGCCATTGTCT
>JAUCMT010000114.1:5007745-5021500 GCA_032357475.1 Enteromius thamalakanensis
CTCAACGTGGAAAATGCTGTGAATACATCAGCAGTTGAAGAGCGGCGCTGTTATCGTTTGACCGTGATGGGATGGACAGCATGTTTTGACAGCTCTGTGGGTGTTAAATTTTAAAAACAAATGTTAAAAGTAAATTTCCATTATGTCTTCTTATACTTTGGTATTTAATGATCACGCAGCATCAAACAATCTCATTACCTCAATCACTATGTAGGCCTATGTAGTTTATTTAACCCTCTGTGTTGTAAAAGTAACAACATATTTTATTCATGAATTTTATGTTTTATGCACTTTAAAGTATCGAACGCAAAATTCGAAAATCGCATCGCAATCTCAATTTTTATCAGAAAAACCGAAATTAGGTTTTTTCTTAAAATCGTGCAGCCCTAGTTGATGGCAGATGGATTATTCTGATGATGTCTTTCACACTCTTCTGGACCTTTATAGTGAAAACTGCTTGGCAGTCGATGGGACAGTCACAAGCCTTCCGTTTTCATCCGAAATATTTATGTATGTCCCAAAGACAAACCAAGCTTTTACGGGTTTGGAACGACATGGGAGTAAATGATTAATGACAAAATGTTCATTTTGGGATGGAGTAATGAAAAAACTTTCGCCTGGTCGATCTATCTGCATGATCTCAATTATTCATTTCTTTATTACAAACATGCAGTTGTTCTCACAAGACATTCAAAAGTTAGTTCACCCAAAAATAAAAAAATATTGTCATTAATTACATTCATCTTCGGAACACAAATTAAGCTATTTTCGATGACATCATAGAGCCATCCGACAGCAATAAAACTGAAATTATCCCAGAAACATAGTAAAACATGGGTAAAGCAGTCCATGTGACATCAGTGTCCCAATTTATATTTTGCAGCGCTAGGAGAATACTTTTTTTGCAAAATAAAAACCAAAATAACATCAATTAACACTTCTCCTGTGACTTACTTTCTAAAATGGTGGAAGATGTATCATAATGTAAGCGTACCTTCCACTAGACTTAACAACTGCAAATTGCGTTCATGTGCATGCTTTGCCCCCGATTGTAAACAAGGCTGATTACGTCAAATATGTTAAAGCTTGCATACGTGTTGCGTTGTAATACTCTCTAAAATAGTGGAAAACGTAAGTCAGGAGAGAGGAATGGTACAGTTAAATTATGAACGAAGGTCTTGTGTGTTTGGAACGACATGAGGGTGAGTAAATGACTGAATTTTCATTGTTGGGTGAACTAACCCTTTAATTGATGTCCTGGAAGCACGTGGATTACTAATGGAATATTGTGATCAGCTGTTTGAACTCTCTTTCTGATGGCATCTATTTATTGTAGTGGGTCCATTGGTTGATCAAGTGATTATTAATGCTAAATCTGTTCTGATAAATAAACAAAGTCTTGGATACAACTTGGATAGCCTGAATTGCTTTAAATACCAGAAGTAATTGATGCATTCATAGCATCTTTCTCTATTTAAAAAAATAAATCTATCTTTCTGTTAATCAGAATGATGTATTTCCCAAGCCTTGGCTTCATTTATTATCTCTGTACAAAACAACACCTCTTGGGCTGACAAATTCTCACCTCTCTTGTTCATCAGGTGTGCCAGAGAACCAATTAGAGGGTTTGTAGGAACTGTTGGGTTTTGCATCCACAGGGTCATCGTGCCTCAGCAAACCTATGGAAGAAATGAAAGCTAAGCAGGGCATAATTACAATCAAATCTACTGTGGTTATTTGAGCTATTTCATCTAGGATTTTAGTAATGCTTAGTTATTATTTATCCAGATTTGGGTAAAAATGCCTTAACTTTTGGCAGTTGCATCAAACAATAAGTCACAAAATACAGTTAATTTATATCCTATACTAAACATTTATGCAAAAGCAGCAGGCCATTCTAAACATGCATACTTCTTTAATAAACAATGAGACAAGTGCATAAGATGCTATTCTGAATGTATATAAATCACGGCATTTGAAGATACATTTATAAGCAATACAACAAAGTGTGACACAATTACCCCTCTGTCCTCCTTGTTTGGCAAGTTTAACATAATCAGAGTCGCTGGCCTGAATTCCTACACGTCTTCCTTTAGTTCTTTCTTCAGGAGTGGTTTCGGCATTCACAGATAAACCTGGAATCTGTGATGAGGGTCCAACAACTCCATTTGAACTAGCAAGGTTAGCTGTCCTAACACCTACAATGAAATGATAACATTTGTGCTATTATTTGCTTTAATCAAAACACATCTGTGAAAACAATGTTCGCGTGTGTTATGTGACAAGCAAGGCAGGTCTGTAAAGCAGATAGCAGTGTGATGCGTTTCTCAGAAGGGCCGTTACCTGGTTTTGTCCGGCGATAGTTGGGCTCGGCAGCCATGACTGGTGTCTCAGTGGTCAGTGGTGGTTTAATAGCTCTGAAACTGCAGAAAGACAAAGTTAAGTCCTTAGCATTTATTCGAAACAAAAGGTCAGCCGAACTATTGTCCTTTAACGCCTGCTTAAATGATCTGATTAAACCGCGTATTTAATGTCAGTGTAGGCTCGACATATTGAGCACCGGTCATTTCTTCTTTGTGTAGACAGCCGTGCATCTACAGCTAGCTTACCCAAGCTAATAAATGCATCTATTACCGATCATGTGCTAAAACACGGAGTTATTTTAGCTATTTCTCTCAGGATTTTCTTGTTTATCATTTAGCTCGCGAGTCAACCTTGTCGCCTAGTAACAAAAGCAGCATCAGGACCACAAGCATCATCTGTTACAAGACAAGGCAATTATTAGCGCAGATTTTAAAAACCCAAATCAAAGACATTGCAGATAAAAACAAACATGGAAGCAGAATTCAAGTAATAAGTTACATCGCTATTGATATACCTGATGCTACGAAAAGACGTGGAAAAGACAAAGCTTACGTCGTGTTAAACAGCGCACAGAAGGGGGACGCCTAGATTCTTCTTCTACATTAGACTCAACTGCGCACTGAACCGCGAGATGCCTTTCCTGCCACCTACTGGATAGACAATGATCTTCAAGAAGCGTGGAAACATCCTCCACACAGCCTACAGCAGTTTTGACAAACGCAAGAATTTAAATGTCATGTAGTATATCATTGAGAAGTAGGGAGTAGCTGTTTTATTTATTTATTTGTGTGTGTGCGTAATTTGGCCAACGGTATGTTCATCTATGTACATAATTTTAATTTCTGTTATAACGTAGCCGGAAGTCATTTTCAGAAAACGTTCAGCCTTTTTTTATTTTTATTTTTTATCTTTTTATTCTTCTATTATTAATTTTGTTATTACTTTCCTGTATTTTTTTCTTTTTTTTAAAGAAAGTGAATTGTTATTATTCATCTTCATCCCAAATCTTTGTTTCTATTTTATTGTATGGAATTTTTAACATTTTAAATCAATTAATTTAATCACAAAAATGTCTACAATTTCTTTAAGGAGAAACGTGAAAGTAAGCAAAATATATGCCAATAAAAATATAATGAAACAATTACATTTTCATTCTTATCATACCTGTGCAATTATTATTATTATTATTATTATTTAATTGATTTATACATTTATTTTATTTTATTTTATTTTATTTTATTTTATTCGGCAGAAATGTCATCCATATGTTGGTCTACGCGTTTGTTTGTTTTAAAAAAGCTTCTCAAAAAATGTGCGCTGACAGACTTACAGTAAAATCACTCAGTTGTTAGTGAAGCCCCAGGGACTTTACTGTGGTCACGTGACGTGACATCCGTTCAGAGGCGCGTGTAAAAACTAGAGAGCGACGTTCTCAGCAGCAGAGATGTCAGCACACAGTCTGAAGATGACAGCGTCTGTTCAATACTTAAGAAAACTGCTGGGGAAAAGCAGCTGTGCGACAAGCAACCTGTTGAACACGGGACATAAAACCCAGAAGAACACTACTGATTATAAAACAATCAGGAACAAAGATGGAAAAAGTAACAGAAGAAACGTAAGTGACTTTTTTCTTATTTGCTTTATTTTTATTAATTTAAATTAATATTGTTTGATGTTAAAATTGGTTGGATATTTTTCTAGTAATATTCTGTTGAACGTAGGTTTCTACTAATATTTAGTAGGCTATGCAAATAACATTAACCTACTAATCATTAACAATGTGGAATGTTATTATTTTGTAGGTAGTGCAATTCCAAGACAACACAACAGAGCAGTATATAAGGTAAAATAAAGTTATTAATCTGCATCTTAGGGTTGTTAGCCCACATCCACAATTCAAATTTGGTCTGACTCTTATGCTCATGTCTCTTGGTTAACAGGAAAAGTGTCGTTTTAAGAAGAAAAGAAAATGAAACTTTTGGGTTTGAGATCCAGGTAACCTCATTACCCACCCTCTCTTTCTCTCTCTCTCTTATACTCTTCTTATACTTTTTTTCTCCATTCATTCAAGCATTACATGCCTGCCTGAGGGCTTATTATCTGTCAGGGGATAATTGGATTTTGGATGATGAATTGATTGGATCTTTACTCTGTGTCCGTAGACAAGCAGTGTTGGGAGAAGCATCAGTGATGAGCAGGATTTTGGCTCGTCTGTGTGTTGGGTGAAGGAGAACAGTCTGGCAGAGAGCAGTGGGTTAATGACAGGTGAGTCGTCTAGACACCTGCTCACTTCTGTCCAGCACCAGGGTCATTCATACACGAAAATCTTCTTGTCTCTCACCTCAGGTGATGTTATTATAACGGTCAACAGTGTGTACATTGCTGGATTCACTCATCAGCAGATCAAGGATCTGGTTCAAAAGTCCTCCACCTTAATGTAAGTCTCAACACTATTGCCTATGTTATGTTTTTGATGATTAATGTACAGTTATACAATGTATTTACAACAGAAAAAGAATATAAAAAATGCTACAGTAGAAATTTTTTTCACTGAATTATTTGTATTTTTATTGTTTGTGAGGGAAAAAATGAAAAATTTATTTATTAAGTTTACGTATTTATTATTTCATTTTATAACTGGGCACCACATGTATACATACCTTTGCAATTATGGCTTCATATTATTATTATTATTATTATTATTATTATTAAATATTTATATTTCATTTAAAAGTTTGATGTAGTGTTTACTGTATTGAAAAATATTTTATAATATTACAGTATGTGTATTAAAACGGTCTTAGTAGTTTAATAAAGTATTAATATTATTGTTAATGAATAATAAGCTCAGTGAACCAATCAAAACCCTGTCTAACCCTAGTTTTTATTTGAAGTGCTGCTTGATCTGAATATAATATTTATGGTCTTGTCTGTAGGATGGAGATTTTCAGAGGTGCTACAGAGAAGCAGAGACAACTGCTTATCAGGCTTTATCTCCTGCAGGTGATTTTCTACAAAATATTGAACATTTCTTATTAGCATCAGTCACATTTTATACATGCGCAAGTTGCCTGTCAGTAGATATTTACTGTAATGTTGTCGGGTTACTGTGTGAATCGTGAAGAGAACAGGTTTCCTCAAGCTTACCAGGTTTTTTTTCTTTGTCTGTGTTTCCCCCTCACATTTACACCACACTACAGAAGCAGTTTACAGAGAAATGCGAAGAACTTCAGACACTCAGCGCAGAGGAAGTGCGTCTAACAGGAGGTGAGTTAATATGTGTTTGTGTATGTGTGTGAGAGGAAGACAGAGATGTGGGCTTAAACTACCCACAAGCGAAACACATCATTTCCCCATAAAGCCACGCTCTGCCCTCAAGATGCCAACAAAAGCATCAGACGATCTGTGTGTGTGTGGGTGGCATGTGGCGAGTGTGTGTGCTCGCATGTAGAAATTCTGCTTTTACAGGAAGTAACATTGATAATAGTTCTTGATATGAAACTACAGCAAATCTACACTGTAAAAAAAATATTAACTGTTTTATTCAAGTAAAATGTATTCAGAATGAATATACATTTTTGGTACTTTATAGTGTGAAGAAAATTGAAAGGATATTTCGGCATGATAAGGAAAGGTTCCATGAAACCCATGACAAAAAAAGCTTTATTTTTAAACAGTAACTTTAAAGGCATCATCTGATCGGGAATTACATATGTTATTAACAGAGTTTTACGTTTAACAGCATAACACTTGGTTTCCATTTCAGTTTTCTACTATTATGTTAACACAGACACTTTAGTGCCGTTAAAATTAAACAGTCTGCTCCTGTTTTCAGGTGCTGTGGAAAACATCCAGAAGCTAAATGTCCTTCCTCCAGGATCCTCTGGCAACATTTGCTGACAGTATATGGACAGAGGGTTTTGTTCCACTCCTAATACAATCAAACCTAATCAAGGTTTTGGGCTTCACTGGAAAATTACAGGCTAGCGCATTAGTAAGGTCGAAACTAAGCTCTCTGGTATTGTGCACTCTGTGCTCCTGAAGCATTTTAAACTCAAGGAGACCCCAAGAGACCATGCACATTTTCTGTATTTTTAAACTCAATGCTACATAGTGGTTTGAATTTGAGAGTAAAAAGCTAAATATTGATGTACAGAGATGAAACTATTTATTGCATTTTTGTATTTTTCTATGTATTTGTGTATTTTACACTATTAAGCAGTCATTTTATTGTCATTTTATCTAATTGGTATTTTGTCTAAATGTGTATTTTGTGTATTAAATCAAAATTGTATTCGATATTTATTAATTTCCATATTTATATAAAGCCTCTTTAATAAACTTTTATCACAAACTGATGTTTTGGTGCTTTGTAGCGCAGGCGGGTTCTGCTCGGGGTGTTTTCTCAGTGCACACTTAATCTTGCTGATTGCGGTTTGCATAAGTTGATTTGTCTGCTGTTTGCTTCTGCTGAACGTGTAGGTTTCCCAGATATCATCTCAGTCAGTGGTAAAACACCAGATGCAGTTCTCATTCACCACAAAGACCTTCAGCCTGGCAGGAAATGACACGTCATTGACGGTACAGATCGTCACTTTCATAATGCTTGATTGGCAATATAATCGAGTTCAACCTCTATGAGAGCTACTTTTTAGCTTGAAAGACTAAAAGAGTAACGAATATCTTTACAGCATGTACCGAAAGGCGTTCACATAAAGCTTAAACTGTAAACAAGTAAAGTACACTAGTAAAATTTTACTCATGTCTTAGATAACCCAGGGAATATCCATAGTTTAAAAGCTAAATTAAAAGTGAATTCATTGTTTTTTTTTGCTCATCTTCTGCTTTAAACAAACCGATTTGATGTTGTGGCTCAACTATAACTGTAGAGTGTTACTTGATATTACATTTAAAGTTACATATTTTCATTAATAAGAAATCCATTTGAATACATGACACATTTCAATAGAAATACATGTATACTTTTAGTAAACCACTGTTTGTTGGTGATTTAGTAACAATCATAGATAAGTCTGACTTTTGTGTGCCAAAAAAGAAGCACTATTTTAAACAACTAATCTGTGTTTGAACAAACAAAATAACTAGATACTAAAATCTTAATAAGCAAGACGTCAATAACTCTTTCAGTCATAATAGGTAATTTTAGATTTAATATATACATATATAAATAAGAATTAAAGTACACTACGAGCACATATTCAGTCCAGTTAAGCACACTTCTTTTTCACAAGGGAAAATAGATACCTGCTTCTCATAAACAAGAGGTTGACAATTTGGCATCTCCAAATATGTTGGACCTTGAAAATGTAATATCCACCTGACAGAAAGCCTGAAATCTTATGTAAGTCTATAGGAAAACAAAACTTTGCTGTTGGAATGCCAAGACATCTCACATCTTCGAAATATTTGAATGTTCCAGAAAGAAGCTGGTGCCACTTTTCGAACTCAGTGTTCTCCCTTCACAAAGTAGCCCATTAATCCCACAATCCCATGCACACACCCGGAATTAGTAGCCAATCAACACTGTTCTCCAAACAATGCATGAAAATCTCACTGGGAATGAGAATGAGGCTGCGTCACCCAATGCCAGTACATTCCACTGAGTCGTGAAGGGAGGGACACAGATACAGCCATGCACAGACTGCTCACCACAAGAAACTACTTCTGAGCATCCTTCTCCTTCAAGGTCTCCTCTCCTTCTTAAACCACAGGAACCGGGGTCAAGAACAAGAACAAGGTAAGATGCATTACTGAGTGAGTACAGCACGGTTTTAGAGTTTGCCGCAGTGTGATGGCTGGTTTCTGCGTTTGTACTAACCATGCAAATCTCTTCTGTAGACTAGTCATTGGTTTTGATTTTCAAGATTTAAGTTAACTTTTCACATTCAGGTGGTTTGGTGTACTTCTTAAAAGTGCTTAAGTTGAGTTATATTAAGGAAAAAGAACTCATTTTAGATACATGAATTAAACAATCACAAAGAGGACAGCATTTATGCTTTCAAAATATAAACTGAAATATGTCTAGACATGGTTACTTATTACAGCGCTTTTCTGTATTGATGCAACCGTACGGCACAATTTCCCATTTCTTGCCTGTTATGTAAGGCCTCTCATTGTTGAAACATACAGGAAGAATTGTGCACTTGCTATTCTCATTCCAGCAGTTGGTCACTTTGTTTAGTCAAATCAAATTAAAATTCCTCAAAAGAACTTTGCATCTTTTGCCAAGTCTCATTCTATCCTTTCGAGAACTTACCAAAAGTCTTTCCTAATTTGGACATGGTGAACCATCATGTATATTGAAAGCACTCTCGTCTGAATACAGGTGAAACAACAGCACAGTCATTTGTTAATTATTTGTTAAGAAACCAATCGTTAGAGGAATGTTGCAGTTTGAAGTTTTGGGTTTCAGTTTGTTGGTTTTGGGGTAAATTTTTGGTCTCTTTTTCTTGCTGCTGAAATCTCAGGACTGGAAGTGACATCAATGGAGCAGAACGACATGGACACATTGGAAGCTGAGAAACAGCAAACGAATGGTCAAACAGAAGAAGCACCTCAAGAGACGACGACACCTGAAGAGCCGGCCAGCACAAGTGAGAATAATTCAGATACAAATGAACAAGAAGGAACTGAGAGCAATGCAGAGAAGAATGAAGAAGAAACAAGTGTGAGTAATGGAGATGAAGAGGAAAATACCAACGAAGAAGAGGAAGAGAAAGAGGAAGAGGAAGAGGAGGATGGTTTCCAGCCTTCGGTTGAGATGTCCATCCAGCTTTTTCAAAAGGACAAAGGGGACTTCAGCCGCCCTATTAACAGGTACAACACGGTCAGCTACAGGAAGATAAAGAGAGGAAACACAAAGCAGAGAATAGATGAGTTTGAGTCCATTCTGGATGTATAACAGATGGTTTCATGTGATTCCTTCGGAAGTATGTGATTGTTAAACTTCTTCAATAGTTAAAAGGCTTAACGCATGCTCACACGCAATCACATGAGCAGTATTTTCTGACAGCTTCGTTTCAGCCTATGTCACACTTTTGTAGAAGCGTCAAGACAACTGTCTAATCTCTGAATGATTTTAAGCAACCCGCAATTGCCAGCGAGCCGGACAAACAATATTTATTTGTCTACAAATTAGATATTTCATTCATGAATGCTCCTTCGGATAACACGCAGTCTGTCTGACTAACGCAGGCCTGATCTCTGCTGTGTAAGTAGATGAATCGGTTAGTATACAGTATGAAGGGCACTATTGTATTGCTGTTTAAAATTTTTATTCTAATGTAAATCTACTAGTTTCTAATGTTGTGTTTATGGTTGCATGGCTTTGTAAAACATGCTCACACATTTTAAAACACAGCTATAGACATAGCTGTTTATTGTTATCCAATTTTTGTATGTAATATCTGCATACTGTGAATATATCTTTGGAGAATTAGTAGTTTATATTATTTTCTATAAAGGCATAATGCTACTTGATTTCTGCCAAGCTAGAAACTGCGTTCATGTAGTCTGTAATAGTTGCTGTATTCATGTTAAAATTGTCATGGCTTTCTTTTTTAAAGAATCTTTAGTTTAACTAAAAATTATTTGTTAAGGTCAAATAAAATCTGTGCAATAATTGGCTTAAACTGACTGTACATGTCTTTACGCTTTAACCAAGTTAAGAAAACACATTTAAATAATATAATGAAATCAACAAATATTTTGTCACCACTAGGTGGCAGCATTGTTTTGTCCTGGTATAAAAGGAAAGCGTTTTGCATGGCGTCTCTGTCATTTCTGTTGTTGGGTGACTACGTCTTCATTTGAATTTTGAACATTATCCGTGATCACATGTATTTTTCTAAGCAAAATCCTGTCTGTTATGTGTCCTGTTATGCATAGTTGTAGAATTGATACATTCATCATAAACCTATATATATGGATTGTTTAAAACAAATTATATTGACAACTATTTTAATAAGTAGTGTAATAAAAAACAGAATAATTTGGATAATAAAATCAAACTTTGACATGACGAATAAAGGCCAATAAATTGTTTACCGTTATTTAACTAATCATTTTTATGTGGCATCTTATGTATGTATAATCCATGTAATGAGATATTTACAGCATTAATTAGTTTAATTTGGGTGTTTACGACCCGACGGACTCTTTTATTCATGTCTTTGTATTTCTGGCCTCTCTCTAATGGCTCATTTGGAGTCTGTGTGGGTTTGGTGTTGTTTCCTCTGTTAGCTTTATAAATGCTTGAACTTTACCTTACAAATCTCACTAATTGCTTTTTATTTGAAGGCAGTTTATGAATATCACTTCCATTCCTCCCGTCACATGACCTGCTGCTGACTGAACGTGAAGTAGGCCTATTACAGGTTACGTTAATGTTTTCATGATGGAGGTTTATTTAGGCAAAACGAGACTGGACTTTTGGCCTGGGTTGTTTAAGTCAGGTCCAGGCCTCATTTGAATGGTGACAAATGTCATGCTGCCATGGCAACAGGAGGTTTGTGACTGTTGTGGTGCAGACTCCCTGGGCTGGGGGTCGGAAGGCACTTCCTGGGCAACACACGTCCCCCGTGGTTTAGGCTCGTAATTGACCTTTCCTGACAGAGCAGTGCTGCTTTTCATACTCTCTTTCTCCATTCTTTTTTCTACTGTTTCCTCTTTCTTTCTGGTTTTGCCGCTCTCACTCTTTCTGTCTGCCCAGAAAGCAGGTTGCATCACGGTGGGCTGAAATGCCACGATTGGCCCGGGGCTTTTACGCAGCTCTTTCTGACTTCCTCTGGCTCTCTTTGCCTGTTTGAGGCATGTTTACGCAGTAAGGACCACATGCTTTTCTGCTAGTTTTATGTCAGATAAAAAAGAAACAAGCTTCTCATGGGTTGCAACTTTTGAAGTGTGACGTATTACACTTAAACATTTAGACACTGAAACCAATCTGAAATGTTTATTATTAAACAGCATGATAAAACATCTAGGTAGCATTTATTTATTTATTTAAACACACACACACAGCCTTATCAGGCAATAAATAAAAAAAATTACAAACCTTTTATTAAGTTTAATACCTTTACCTTTAACCTTTAATTACCTTTGGTGGGCTTTTATGCTAAAACAATAGAGACACTGCCTTATGGAAATATAATATACATCGGTATTGTGATCTTAAACCGAAACCTTAACTATATAAAATATTTCATCGCCTGAAAGCAAAAAAATGTTAATTTAAATACAACGACAAACAATTAAATGTATCTTTTTATTTCAAGCTTTTTTGTTTAGTTTAACTTGAAGTAAAAGCTAAACGAACTGACACTGAATAAACTCAAATAAATAAATAAAGATGACTAAAAATATATTTACATTTTTAAAAACTATTACAAATGATAAAAGCATAAAAAAATGGAAACGGTAAATAAAATCCAATTAAAATATTATTAAAATCTATAGTATATCAATTATGTTAAATTAATAGTGATAAGTTTTATGGAAAATCCAAGAACAAAGTAGCTTCAGAAAGGTAGTAGTAATAATAATAATAAGAAATTAAATAAAAAATTAAGATTCTAAAGCCTAGTCAGAATTTATATTTGTGAAATAATCACAAATTATTTAGATATTTTCATGTTTATACATCTAACAGTATGCTACTGGGGCAGTAGTATATTAGAAATATGAATATATTGTATACATGAAAATATATAAAATTGTTTAAATTTATGTCAGTTATAAATGGACACTTCGGACAAGTCTATGTTTTAAGTGTCTACAAGTAAATATTGTTGAGGCCACTATATGAATGAGATAAATCTATTAGTGTGTAAAAACAATTGAAATCTCAGCTCCGTGTGCTTCATGTGCAGATGAATCCACAGATGCTGACATGCTCAACATCTTCCGTTTAACAGATCTGCGGACGATGTACAGAATAAATGATCATTTGAGAGCAGGAGGTCGCCTCGGAAGTGTGAGTCATTCATCAGTGTTTGTGTGCTGTGAGAGCGGCCCACTGTGGCCTGACTCTACGGCAGACATTCATAAAGCCCCCTCACGCCACGATCCCTCCACAATGACAGCTTTGTGAAGGATGGAAGAGAGCTGCTGTGGAAAATATTCAAGACACTGAGAGAAAGAGGGAGACAATGAGAGAAAAAGAGGAGCTATCAAAGTATTTACTTCACAAAGCCTGCGAGTGTTCCAGCTCCACTGGAAACTTTCAGTCGAGTTTAAAGAGGATGACAGACAAATAGAAAAGCTTGCGTCTTGTGGTAAACATGGGATGGGGTCAGGAGGGGTCACTGTTCTCTCTGCATTCAGTGGGTGGGTGTGATGGCTTTCTGGAGGCCTGTGCTGCTGTCCATTCTCTCTTCAGGTCAGCTCCAGAGACCAGTGGCGTCACGGTGACTCACAATGGACATGCCATGACAGAAAGCTCAGGAACTGATGACGTCTCACATCGTTTAGGGGGAATTCTGAGTGAAACAGCCATCTGGAAATACTCATTTCTTTGCATGGTGGTGTTGCTTCCTGCACAAAACCTCAGCAGTTGTAAAAAAGTCAGAAGTCAGAAAGCATTTTGGTAACAGTTCATAATAACTACACACTATATGAATCATATAAGTTAAGCATTAGTAAATAATCAATTTATCCTTTATAAAGCATTGTTCCAACATTAATAAGCATTAGTAAGCAGCTATGTTTTGTTCTTAAGGATATCTATGATGTACTTTTTAATACTTTCTAAAAATCTAATTTATAAATTATTATTTGAGATGTTTTTGTAATATTTTATAGTTTGCATTTAATGTGTACAATTCTTGGATTTGTGTATTTAGTTTTGAAAATGTAAGCAGTTGAAAAAATACTAAACCACATTTTTGCAACTAATAAAATATTTTATTAATGTTTTAATAAATAATTAAAATAATTTATTAACTTAAATATATTTATAAATTGTAATAATAAAGAGTGTAAGAATCATGTTTATATAATCATTTATCAATTATTAACTAACTAATTATTAACTTTAATATTTAATAAAGATGGTGACAGTATAATAAAATGATTAAAAAATAATAAATATAAAGAAAAAACTAAATTAGATAGACACAGATGGATTCAATTAATAATAATATTTTCTAAATGCATCAATAACATTTTTAATATTTTGTAAAAAAAAAAAAGTGATATTAAAGAAAAAAAAAAGAAATAGATTGTCACAGTCTCAGCCTGTTTGTCTGTCTCTGTCTCCCTATTTCATTTACTGGACTCCATTTCCCAGAATGCACCACTCCTCCACAGCTGTTTCTAGTTAGGCTTAATCATTCAATCATTATCACCTGTATAAATACCAGTCTGTGTGTCTGT
>JAUCMT010000114.1:5030996-5051982 GCA_032357475.1 Enteromius thamalakanensis
GAGGGAAGTGCTAAGACAAACTGCACAGTCTTCAGTAGTTCTTGTAGCATGCAGTGCTTTTGGCCCTATCAGTCTAGGTATTCAGCAATTTTTGCCAGTTCTGCTGCTTAATATTGCAAACCGTTGTTTCTACATTATTTCAATGTGTCTTAATTATAAACACACAGTTAGCAAAATTATTTTACCGTTTATTGCACTTTCATTTGCAAAGGGAAAAAAAAAGCTTACACCCGTTTTAAAAATTAGGTGGAATCAAAACTGTGCTGTTGCTGCATTTCAACATTATATTATCTTCCTTTATATTATTGTTCTGTTTTCTTCATACAGAATACAAATACATCATTAACTGTTCATCTGTGTTTTGCAGGGGAGGTTTGTGATACAGATGAAGTGAAGTCTGTGTCAGTTCTGATGGGAGGTTCAATTACTCTAGAGACTGGTCTCAGCAAAGGAGAGTATGCAGTGATTGTGTGGTATTTTAATGACTATTATATAGCTGAGATTGAAAAAAGTACCGGGTACAGCTATTTATATGATGGTCCTGATGGGATATTCAAAGACAGACTAAAGGTGTACTTTGAGACTGGATCTCTGACAATCACAGACATCAGATCTGAACATGCTGGATGCTATGAAGCAGATAGTGTTCTTCCACCAAAGCTTAGAAAGGCCAGGGAGAGTAACCGCAAAGAAATTATCAAAAAAACGAATATCCTTTCTTCAAAAACAAAAATGTTCAACATTACTGTAAATGGTGAGTCCTTCGATGTAATTTATTCTCAAGTATTTTTACAGATTTATTTTCAGTATTTTTTATTATAGGTTGCCTTATTAGTATAAATATTTTGTGTTTATATAGTATGGTCAGTCTACTGATCTTGTCTGTCATGTTCAGGTGTATCAAATGTGGTTTTAGTCTTCTTCAAGTTTGTTTTACAGAAACAACTATTTACTGCAGAACTTTGTTGTTGTTGTTTTGAGACCCTGATAACTGTCTGTCTTCATCTGTCTCAAATGCAGGTCACTCTTCAGCTGCTACAGCAAGATTTGTTGGTGTTGGTGTTGTGCTGGGGGCTGCTGCTGCTGCTGTGATATACACATGTAATGAATAAAGGCATATTTAAAGAAATTTAAAACAACAAAAAATAAATAAATGCATGAACAAATCAAATTATACAAATAAATTATAATAAAATAAATAAAATATTATAATGCATTTGTCCACATATTTATTTATTTCTAATTATTTCTAATTAATTTGATTTATTTCCACATTTATTTCAACATCTACATAGCAGAAATGCACATTAATAAGCTGTTAAAAAGCATGCTTTTATTTGACTTAGATAAATAAAACAAACAAAACAACAAATAAAACAAAAAATAAATATTAAAATTTTGTAAATTAATTTAAAGTAACTATTTGCTCAATAGTTGCTCAAATAAGCTCAGATTTAATTGGCAATGACAAACCTGCTGCTGAATGAGTTTCATCGACAATAAATACAAGTTCGTCTCATTCAGTTCATATTCAGCCAAATAACAAAAACCCCAATTAGACATTTTTTTCCCAGACAAGACACGAGTGTGTGTATTCACCCTATATACTATACATACAGGTAAAACCATAAGTCGATTAAACCAAGATGCAAGATTATGGTAATATTTGCCAAACACTAATTTATGCATTTATTTATTTGTTGGTCCTTATAACATATCACATTTGTTGTTTGCTTGTTTGTTTCTTTATGTCTTTATTTATTTTTTGCAGACATTTCAACAAGAGTTTCTATTGTGTGAGGTGAGATACTGCTGTAGAATGTCTTACCAATTTTACTGACTGGCCTGTGACTTCAGAGGCAGCTACCATTCGTAACCTCATCCCTGAACATTTCCCTTACCAGCACACCACACAATACCTCTTGGACCACCATTGGCTCCATTTCACTCTCAAGACTGCCCCTGGCTTTACCTCAGGCCTTTAAGCCACTGGTTTGTCAAAAGGCAATCTGTCTGATTCACTATGGTCCACCATCAATAAAGGGGCAATGAACTGCCTTTTTACTTATTTTGTATAATTCTCTGAGATCCAATATGCTATTATGTATAATTAAAATCAATTCAGACTTGAAAAGTTGTGTAATGTACTTCAGGTTTTAGTTCTTCTTTTTTTTATTTTATTGATAGCATGAAAAATAAAACTGAGAATACAATCATTAATTTATTTTATTTATTTAAAAAAAATGTTTTTTACTTAGTTGTATCTGGCATCTCAGCCCAGTCGCACGTTTTTTTTTTCGTGGTACTGACACAATTCTTACTCGACTTTCGTGAATCCAGCACGAAAAAATGCATCCAATCGAATCGTAGTTTTACGTTCGCGCTGGAGTTACGAAAATGATTAAATATTCGTGTCCCTGACACAAATAAATAGATTTCGTGCTAATTTCGTGATATTGTCACGACCAGCCGTGCGACTGGGTTGACATTTTTATATGAGACTGGGTTGGAATATTTATATTCATAGACTTGATATATAAATATCTTTAATAAACGTAACACATTTTTCTCAAATATATGCATGCATGTGTGTGTATTTATATATACATAATAAATACACACAATACACACACAAATATTATGTAAACAAAAACTTTTATTTTGAATGTGATTAATCATTTGACAGCACTTATATATATTAACATATATGTTAAAACAAAAAAAAATAAATAATAGAACATTTTTAACTAACTGTAAAGTGTGTGTGTGTGTGTGTGTAGTAGTCAACCTTTGAAGTGAATTAAAAAAAGTTAATTAAAGTTGTTTTAAGACAGTAATGCAAATATTTTTAGGGCGACTTTGATGAAAGGTTTTTATCCACTTTAAATGTTTATATATATATATATATATATATATATATATATATATATATACATATACAGTATACAGTAGTCAACATTTCAGCATAATTACTCCAGTCTTCAGTGTTACCTGGTCTTTCAGGAATCATTCTAATATGCTGCTTTATAACCAGTGCTGGAAACTGTTGTGTTGCTTTACTATTTTTTGGAACCTGTGATATATTTTTATAGGATTCTTGAATGAACAAAAACTTTAAAAGAAGAGCTTTTAAATAAAATCCTTTCTAACAATATACTCTACCATTCAAATGTTGGGGTCAGTCCACTTTTATTTTTTTATTTTTTTTATTAGAGAGATAGGCTATTAAAACTTTTATTCAGCTAGGGTGCGTTATAGTTTTTCTCAGTCGCGTTGGTGCATTTCTCACAACAGTACTTACATTTGCACAACAGTTAATGCACTTCTTAAAACAATTAGTCATGTGTGCACATCATACTAGGAGTTTCTCATTCTTTCCAACAAATTGCAATGCTTTTGGGCATGCATCAATTGCTTTCATACAACTCTCTGCTCTTTTATAACATTATTATTTGGTTACGTCAGGTCAGTAAAAATTAACTAAACTTGTGAATGCTGAATAGTCATTCCATATAAAACTAATAGACCTCATTTCATTGCTTGAGTCATTACATACAAAAATGTTGAAGTAGTTGTCAAAATCTGTCAAGCAAATTGTATAAAATTGTTTAACTTTTTTGTTCCTGAAAACGTCTTCTAAATTGAACAATTTCTCTTAGGTCAACCTCACCTTTCACTGATGAGAAGGGGTGTGTGAAGCATTACTATAGTTGCAACCAATGATAAACCACTTCTCTACCATCACTCAGTACTGAATCCCATAAACCCCCACTTCACAAGTATGTTGTAAATAGGGGTGTATTTATTTGTTTGAACAATGCTTTGAATACAGTAAATTAGAATGGCAAAGAGCGTATGCAGTAAAAATGTGAAACATACATATTCAGTGTCTTATACTCGGATACCTCACTACATGCTGAGCGTGATTTCACAAATACAAAATGTTCCTGGATCAACATCCTTGTATACATTCTGGGTAGAGGTAGGTTTAAGGGTAAGGATTGGGATAAGTTTATATTTTTGGACAGTAATGTTGATCCAGGATCATGTCCTACTTGGGAAGTCTCGGCGACCCCCACTACATACAGTAATGTCTAACTTTACTGTATTTTTCTAATGGATGTGCAAATAGTATATAGTGCTGTCTTGAGCATTTTCAGGAAGTGTCACCAAAATCTGACTTTTTCGCATTGTAAAAAATGTACAGATTAAACTGTCATAATGAAAACATGACAAAGCCATTTGACTGTCTTGTTCATAAACAATGGTGTCAGGACTTTTAATTTTGACAACACTGACACTTTCATTGACATGAATACTTGCTTTTGAGCAATAAACTATCCATTTTGAGCAAGTTACATGCGTTTGCAGGTTATCAAGTAGGTTTTGCAGTTTGCACTAATAGTTTTAAGAAGTGCATTAACTGTTGTGCAAATGTAAGTACTGTTTTGAGAAATGCACCAAAGCGACTGAGAAAAACTGTAAATAAGAAGTGATGGCAAATATTTATACTTTTAGAAAAGATTTATATTTTTAATAAATGCTGTTCTTTATAACTTATTATTCATTAAAGTATCCTAAAATATATATATATATATATATATATATTAAAAAAAAACATTTGCCACCACATCTTTGCCAACATTGATAATTAACTTTGATAATCCCAATAATAGCATAGTAGAATGATTTCTGGAGGATCATGTGACACATTAGACCTCAGTAATGACTGATGGGAATTAATCTGTGCATCACAGAAATAAATTATATTTTAAAGTATATTTCAATAGAAACCCATTATTTTAAATGGTAAAAAATATTTCATAATATTTCTTTTTTTTTTGTAGTTTTGATCAAATAACTGAAGCCTTGATGATCATTTAAAAAAATATATATATATTAAAAATCGTACTGTTTCCAAACTTGTGACTGGTAGTGTATATGTATACACATAAATATTATAATAGAAATAATGTAAAAAAAAAAATATATATATATATATATATATATATATATATTGAGAACAAAAAAGTCATTTTTTTAATGAGTCCATAAACAGTTAAAAATCACAGCTGGTTTTATTCATTAAACTCTAAATAAAAGGTTGATTTAACAGCATTGCCTTGTGGGATACATGACTTATATGTTGATGCGCTGTAACCAAAATGTATCTTTTGTTGTCCACAGAAGAAAGTCACACAGCTTTTGAATGACATGAGTGTGCGTAAATGATGTCGTAATTTCCCATCTTGGTTATACTATCATTTTTACAGTTATGAGGTTTGACAGGAATTTAGTCCGACTAGATGATGCTGATCCAGGAACGCATAATACTTTATCACTCTGCTATCAGCACTATAAAGTGAAACCATGCACCGGATGACCATGTGTTCTCCTGCTTTATAGTCCTTCTTAAAGGTTTGAAGTGTCTGTGTTGGGAAATACATCAGACAGAAGGCAGGTTATTTACCAGAAGTCTTGTTTTCCCTCCAAAGACTGCTGTGCTTCAGTAACGACTTCAGAAACATTTCATTTCCGTTGTCTGTCCCTCAGCAGTGCGCTTCATCTTCTCTCTATAGAGCACTTGATATTCTCTCCAGAGCTCGGTTCACTGTATGACGCACTTTCTCCTGAGCGTCTGCCGTCGCTGTCCCATGCATTATCAGTGATAAGTGTAGTGTGCTAATAATGAAGCTCACTGTGTGAAATGTCATTTTAATTTAACTGCCACATACTGTAATTGCATTAAGACATTATTGGATAAAGATTTTTATGAGTGCACATTTCCAACTACAGTTTTCCAGCTCAGTGACCAGTTCAGACTGCATTCAGTGTGATTAAAATAAAACTCGTATGGCTTTTAGTCCATGCTTGTGGTTTATCATCTATAAGCTAGTGTGGTCTTAAAAGTTTATAGACACACTGCATATGGTGTAATGAAATAAAATGTTTGTATTATTTATATAGGCTTGATGTGCATGTGTGTTTGTGTCCATTCTGCATTTCAATACTAAAATAAGATTTTTCTTATACATGCAGTTTAAAGCCTTATAATTAATTAATTAACTAGAATAATAGAATAATAACATTTATAGAATCATACAATAATAATATATTTGAATGTATTGTTATATTATTGTTTACTTCTTTTTTTTATTATTTATATAATACAAAATAATACATATTTTGTATTAATTAGCCTATATATTTATTTATTTATTTAGTAGTTTTTATTTGAATTTGTATTATTCATGAATTGTTATTTTTAATTTTTTATATAATTTACAATGACCATAAGGCTTATGCCGTTGTTAAAAAAGATCAGATGAAGAGGGTTTTTTAAATTTTTTTTTAATATCTAAATTATAAATCTATCAATAATGGCTCTTTTGTAAAAAGGAGGCTTGTTTGCGGGTCTCACCTCGGTCAAATAAAGGCTATGAAGGTTAAACTGTCTGCGTTTGTCCTCCGTCCTCTTTGACTGGGGTCGACTTCAGGTGTCTTCTAACGGACGGTTGATGTTTCACGCTCGGGAGAGCTTGTGATGTCGGTGATGATGCTTTGTGATGTAAGAATGACACACGACCTCATTTCCAGGGGCTGTCGATCAACCCGGGTATTTTTATAAAGGACAAATGAAGATCTCGGCAGAGGAGCGTGACTGCAAACCTGAGCGCGAGACACGACCCGTAATATCGCGCTTCATTGTGATAAACTGCCAGAATGCTGCTATTTATGAAACGTCCTTCAGGAGCCGGACGATCGCTGTTACCTGAGATGTTTCAGAGCAAAAAGAAAGAAAGAAATGCTCCACGTGTGCAATGCACCCTCGCTCTGGTTGCTTTTTCTCTGGATAAATCAGTCATGATTGACAGTGATGGCAAAGGTGTGATAATTATCTGTTGTCTCTTAATGGTCTCTAATTCTATTGTCTCTTTCTCTTTGGCAATTCATCATTGCCTCTTGTTTTTCTCCCCCATCCATTTGTATCCTCTTCCATTACACCTGAGTTAAAGGTCTCGCTGAGGAAATGGCACATTGATGCCTTAATGCTGGTGTTTAGATAGTAATACAAATGTTCCATTATGCATAGAAAGCCTCTTCCATCAGTTCATTTCACGCAGGGTCGTTGAGGTTGGTTTATTAATATGTTCTGTTCAAAATGTACAGACGTGAGCTTTATCCAAAACACCCAGCAACATAATCATTGGCAAAACATTTGCTTTCTCAATCCACAGGCCCGGTTAATATGCAGACTGCATGGTAAAGAGAGAAACAGGACAACCACATATGTTTGCATTTTATGAGGTGCACTCTTTAAACCGCCTGATATTGTCATGGTTCGCAGAAGAACATTTAAATGCTATAAACGCCATTCCTGCGCATTTACTTCCATGTTATAACTTAGAATCCATATGACCTCATAGATAAAAGAACCATTTTAGATTCCATGAAGGATCCCTTTTCATTGATGTCATAAAAATTAGGTGCTTAAAAAGGTTCTTCGCAACCATTCCAAAAAATAAAGCATTTTTGGTTCCACAAAGAGCCATTCAGTCAAAGAGTTCTTTAGAGAACCATCTCTTTCTTACATTTTTATAGCTGAAAGAACCTTCTTTCGCCACAAAGAACCTTTTGTGAAACAGAAAGGTTCTTCAGTTGTTAAAGGTTCTTTAAAGAACCATTTAGACATAAAGGTTCTTTTATAGCATTGTAAAGCACCTTTTTTTTAAAGCGTATAAAAAAAATTCTGTATGATGCCATTTAATACTTCATGAAGTTATTCTAATTTCCATATGTACCCACAAAAAACCTTGTTAGGTTTCATTTGATGTCATAAAATATTTTATTTTATTATTTTACTTTAACTTTATTATATACTTAAAATTAAATCACAGAAAAACAATAAATAAAAAAAACTATTCCATTTGAGGAACCCATTTTCAGTCAGATGACACGTAAGAGCTCATTTCCATATGATGCCACAAAACATCTTTTATATGAAATATGATGGCATGGAATATGCTCTTTTGTGATTCTTATTTTATTTCATGCCACAAAAGAACCTTTTGCAGTTCTGCATGACAACATAGAAGAGTCATGGAAGAACATAAACTAAGTTCCTTATGATAAACCCATTTTTATTTCTATGATGTCATAACAGTTTTCTCCATGTGGCAACCTACATTTTAGGCTCCATGTGAAGAGCACTTTTTTAGTTTTCAGTTCTGTGAAAAAAGTCAGAGGTTTGGGATATATAAACTCATGATTCAGAGCCAATGAGAAAAAAGAGAATAATGAGATAATTCGTCTTATCAGAATTGTGAGATACAAATTTTGGAAGTGCAAGATGCCTGCAAAAAAAAACTTTTTAAAAACATTTATGTTTCCAAATACCAAAAATTGGTCTATTATGATAATGAGGCACACATTTGAGTTTCACTTATTTTTTAAGTGCTATGTACCTTAAAAGACCGCAGAAACCTTTTTTATGTGATGTCACAGGAAAATATCAAGATCCAAGTGCCATCATAAATCTTGTAATGTCAAAACAACATTTTTTTCAGTTATAATGCCATAAATTAACAGTAGTAGAATTTGTTTTGTTTTATATGATGCCATTGAATTACCATAGATGAATATTATGGGTTCCATATTGTGTGATGCTATGAATTATGTCACTGAAGAACCAAAGCTCGAATTCTGTGGTTGTTTTTATAATCTAGTTCCTGATTATTAGTAAAAAAGGGTGCTCTATTTCACCCTTGGTGCTGCAAAGACTCTTGGGTGTAATCCCGCTGGTTTTGTTGCTGTTTCAGGCTTTTCATTGAGGCTGGTATCAGCGAATGAGTTCTGGGAGATGGTGTCTGAGATTAGGCCTCTGCTCCGCTGCATCGGTCTCCAGCCTTCTGCGGAAGAGAGATGCTGGCGTCAACAGCGGCCTTCACAAAGACAAATCCAGCCCCGTGAAGCGCCGTCTGTTTACTGGTGACAACGATAAGAGAAAACTAGAATGCCCCCTCTCGCTCTCCTTCCCACTGAACCTGCCATTTATCACCGTTCTCCACAGACACAAGGGTCAAAGAAGAGGAGGAGGAGAAGTCACGGCTTGAACAAGGGACAAAAAGAGAGGCGCATGAAAAAGTGTGTGCACAGCCCTATTAAAACTCCACTCCGAGATCCATTTCCGGCGTGTTCCCGCAGGGTAATCACAATCACCACCCCTCATTCGGCCTTATCTAAGAGACTCTCAGACACCTCACTAGCTGCTTATCTCTCCTCCACACCTCCACTCCTCCGTCAGGCATTACGTCACTCCCTCCATCCACCGACTCTCCATTAAACGTGAATGATATGTCGGAGAGCTGGGCGGTTTCATCCATCTTGCCCACGCCCCTTGCTTCTGGACATCTGTAATCTGTTTTAGACCTGAGTTACGGCTCGCCGCTCTATCTAAAGAAGAGCAGGCCCCGGTAAAACTCACTCTGGGGCCTGTCGCACACACTACACTGCACAGATGGGTCATTACGCTGTGAGAGAAGCGGTATTTATAGCCAAAAATAATGAGGATTATTCACTTACATGCTATTTGAGAAGCTCACTAGTGGAAACGTCATCAGAATGCACACGAACAATGTACCTGAGACAGAACTCAGCTGATGATTATAATTATAGTGTTGAATGAAAAGAGTGACGTGTAAAATAGAACCAGACTGTTTTTAGTATATGTCACCCTGGAGCACAAAACCTTAAGTCGATGGGGTATATTTGTAGCAGTAGCCGAAAATACATTGTAAGGGTGAAAAAGATTACTTTTTTAAGGGGTCATATGATGTTGCTAAAAGACACAATACATTCTTTTAATAAGAAAACATCACTTACTTAAAAATTGTGAGTCAGAAGCACCAGACTGTCCTTGCAAAGGGTAGAATTGCTTTACTTTTTAGTCTCTGTGCACTACCAGCGTAGGCTACTCTCCAGGTTTTAGGAGTCTGTTCTCTGTAAATGCGTTGAACACACTCTAATATTTGCGTCGAACAGTTCAGGAACAGTGTTGTGAAAACAACTTAACACTGATTTCTCGTTGTGTCCTCTTTTGGAAGCACAAAGAAAGTAGTTTTACTTTCACAATGAAACACAGCGTCTCCAGAACATGGCGCCCGCAGCAACACTACAGAGAGAATAGTAGATTTGCCTTCTTTCTTTGCATAAACATAAACCCGCTTTGTGATGTAGAAATGTAGGGGGCATGTTTAAATTAGCCGTTTTAGGGGGGTGTGGACAAGTCATAACTTTTTATTTGGTTTTGAATGAAACTTTAATCTTTACAAATTTAGGGATCTTGTCTATAACAGATCAGATTTTCAAATAGTTGTATCTCAGCTAAATATTGTCATATGTTGTAGCAAATCATAAATCAATGAAAAGCTTATTTATTCAGCTTTCAGACAATGTATAAATCTCAATTTCAAAATTCTTATTATTTTGAGACATTATTTCTTTTTTTCAACAAGTGTGCATTAGGTTTATCAAAAGTGCAAAATGTGTAAAAAAAATATTTTATCATGTTCTAAAAGATTTTTGTTTTTATTAAAATATCTTTAAAAATGTGTACATTTTCTACAAAAATATATAGCACCACAACTGTTTTCAACATTAATAATAATACAAGGCTGTAGTAATGATACTCAGTGTATAAACAGATACAATAATACATACTATTTAAAATATAAATAGAGCAGTTATTTTAAATTGTAATAATATTTCACAATGTCACTGTTTCTACTGTATTTTTGATCAAATAAAAAACACTTTGGCTAGCATTAATAAAATAACAACACCAGCATATTTAACATTAATGTTTAGCATATCTTGACTGAAATTTATATTTATGTAATCTCAGTGATGCTATGCACAAAATATTAACCATTCAGAGCTAAAATGTTACAATTATTCTGAAGTAAAACTAATTATAAAACTAGGCTTGAGTTCATTTATTTTATATTCAAAAACAATGGGTTATTGTTTTTTATACACTGCACCTAAAGGATTATTAGGAACACCTGTTCAATTTCTCATTAATGCAATCATCTAATCAACCAATCACATGGCAGTTGCTTCAATGCATTTAGTGGTGTGGTCCTGGTCAAGACAATCTCCTGAACTCCAAACCTAATGTCAGAATGGGAAAGAAAGGTGATTCCAGCAATTTTGAGCGTGGCATGGTTGTTGGTGCCAGACACCGGTATTTCACAGTCTGCTCAGTTACTGGGTTTTTTTTACGCACAACCATTTCTAGGGTTTACAAAGAATTGTGTGAAAAGGGAAAAACATCCAGTATGCAGCAGTCCTGTGGGCGAAAATGCCTTGTTGATGCTAGAGGTCAGAGGAGAATGGGCCGACTGATTCAAGCTGATAGAAGAGCACCTTTGACTGAAATAACCACTCGTTACAACCGAGGTATGCAGCAAAGCATTTGTGAAGCCACAACACACACAACCTTTAGGCGGATGGGCTACAACAACAGAAGACACTACCGGGTACCACTCATCTCCACTACAAATAAGAAAAAGAGTCTACAATTTGCACAAGTTCACCAAAATCGGACAGTTGAAAAATGTTGCTTGGTCTGATGAGTCTCGATTTCTGTTGACACATTCAGATGGTAGAGTCAGTATTTGGCGTAAACAGAATGAGAACATGGATCCATCATGCCTTGTTACCACTGTGCAGGCTGCTGGTGGTGGTGTAACGGTGTGGGGGATGTTTTCTTGGCACACTTTAGGCCCCTTAGTGCCAATTGGGCATTGTTTAAATGCCACGGGCAACCTGAGCATTGTTTCTGACCATGTCCATCCCTTTATGACCACAATGTACCCATCCTCTGATGGCTACTTCCAGCAGGAAAATGCACCATGTCACAAAGCTCGAATCCTTTTAGATTGGTTTCTTGAACATGACAATAAGTTCACGGTACTAAAATGGCCCCCACAGTCACCAGATCTCAACCCAATAGAGCATCTTTGGGATGTTGTGGAACAGGAGCTTCGTGCCTTGGATGTGCATCCCACAAATCTCAATCGGCTGCAAGATGCTATCCTATCAATATGGGCCAACATTTCTAATGAATGCTTTCAGCAGCTTGTTGAATCAATGCCACGTAGAATTAAGGCAGTTCTGAATGCGAAAGGGGGTCAAACACCGTATTGGTGTTCCTAACAATCCTTTAGGTGAGTGTGTATATAAATATACACAGCATGCATACATAAAAACTTTTAATCGGGATGTGATTTATTGCGATTAATCGTTTGATTAATTTATACATTTTATTCAATATTTATACAATTTTAAAGGAGCACTCTTATTAATTATATCACACCTCATATTTACTGCTGGTATACCATACAAAGAAATAAAATATTAAGTTTCATAACGTTTTCCTTCTGAAATTTTCTTGCACTAGCCTTCTTTCTCAGCTTCTTTGTCAATTTTTAGGGGAATATTTTGTTTGCCAGTGCCTGTGATTGTTGAGGATGTGGTATTTACCATATTTACACACCACAGCGCTCATCTCTGCTCGGGCCTCTGGGTGGCATTTAAACCCCTCAGCCCTTCAGTATTAAATTGTCCTCTGTCCTGTCTGATGGACAGATCCATCCTGGACATCTTATTTCTCTGTCATTTTCCACTTAATTACTTCCTATCCATGCCTGTTTGTAATATTCACCTTGTGCTCTGTGCAGTTTGTAAGGAAAAGACTATTAGTATTTCTAGCACCACATAATACCAATTTTAACCTAACGTACACCACTTCTTGTCTTCTTTTCACATGCTATTTTTCAAGATGCCATTATAATAGCTCATCTTATTCATAAGAGATTATTAGGTGACTCATTAATCCTCCTTAAGACACAGAAGCTGGTTTTTGTCATAAAACACTGAGGTCAGAATTTTTACAACAGAACGCTGAACTCTGAAAAAAGTTTACATGTTTAATGAGCCATGAACATGTGAATGGATGCGTGTGGTGTGAGCAGTTTTGCTTTAACGGCACTGTTTGCAAAGGCTTGATAAAAACCCTTCATCCGGCACATTTTGAGCAAGTCAAAAGCAGGCAAGAGAAAACAGGTGTAATAAGTCTCTTAAACGTGTGTATTTGGAGGTTGCTATGGCAGCTCCGGCTCGTGCTCTTTTGTGCTCGTAATTTTCAATAAAGGCACAGCCTAACAGTTCTGCACTGACGGGTAATCATTCACTGAATGAATGAATGAATGAATGAATAATATATAGGCGATGTGTGTATAATTAGACAGGCTGTTTAATTAAAATATTGTATATGTGATGTGCTGTAAAGATGAAAATGCATTTTATTTTTACCTCATACTGCTATTAATGTGTTATGAAATATTATTTACAAAAAAAATGCACAAATAAACTGTAGTTTCTTTATTGTCATCAATCATAGCAAAATCACAATTTCCAATGCTGTCAGTCATGATTAACTTATTGCAAGTTTCTTGTGAAAACCTTTATTACTAATAAATATTCTCCATTACATTTAACATGTCTTTCACAAGTGCCACATTCCTCTGTGTGTGTGTGTGTGTGTGTGAGCGCTTTAATTGGCCTTATGGGGGAGATGATCTTGCACAGAGATCAGGTTAATGAGGATGTTAATATAAACATAATGGACATTTCCCACAGGAAACAATAACCTGTTGTTCTGGACATGAAAATTAAGGCATCATGGGGTTGCGGACGAGTCAATTAGTAGAATTTGAAACTGTACTTACATCAGCACATAATAAAAATATGCCAATCATTTTTATCAGTGTGGCAGGACTTTTCAGAGCCGTTTATTCACATGTTTCTACATCAGTCTGAACTGTTTCGCAAAATGCTGTAAAATCCAAAAGGCATGCTGCATGTAAAAACAGAAAGGTTTTGGGATTGAAAGCACAGAGGCTATTAACAAGTGTGCTCAAGAGCTGTTATCACAAGGATGAGAGATCTATTAGCAAGTGCTTGTTAAGATGCAGCTTTTTGTTTGGAAACGAAGACTGCGGTGACTGAATTGGATCAGGCGGGCTAAGAGAGAGATCAACAAAAAACTAAAGACAAATAGCAAAACTATTAACAAAAACATTATTTTAAGCATTAGTTTGCTCCAGGCAGACTATTTATAATCAGTTATCAGTTGTGATTGGAATCAGAATTTATACAATGAATATTCATGGGTGTATGCGACAGCACGTTGTGTAAAACGATTCTTTGTGCCCGGAGCACTGCGGTCTTATTGTTGGGATTTTGGCCTTTCGCAGTACACCGTGTGAGGAAATGTGCTCTGTAAGTGATAGTGAGTTAGCACTCTTTCCTCCTAATCAGCCCCTAGCTCACCTCTTCCTACCAGGATATAATCCTAAGCAGCCCACCCCCAAATCCCCTTTATAAAACCTAATTAAATCATGCTAATGCCCATATTCCCTGGATATGACTGGCTTGGCAGATTTGAAACCAGCCAATTATGGGGTTAATCAGACCCTTGGTAATAAAGTTTCCCTCTCTCCTATACATTTGAAATGAAGCCAGAATCCTGAATTTGAGAGAGAGAGAGAGAGAGAGAGAGAGAGAGATCAGGTATATTATATGGCCTGATTTGCACATTTCTGCAACCAACGTTGCAATTGAGCTTGCCACAACCCCCCAAAATATTTAGATCATTCGTTATGGGTTTTTCAAATGTTGATAGGTAAATTATTACATCCTCCTTCTCATTCCCGAATTTGCCGTTAGATCCATGCTTGAATCGTTGTGTCCAAAATGTTAAATTTGAAGTACTCAAGAAGTAAGGAGACAAAACAGTCTTGATTGGAAATCATGGGTTCAGGCCTCAAATGATTGCTACATCACAGCAATTCTAATGCTATGTTATTATTCCTATTGTAACGTAGATATTCCGACAGATGCCTATCCAAATTTTTGGAAGGGTGATTTTTTTTTTCTCCTTATCTTTTTAGATCTCTCTGTCCTTTGAGTGATTGGAGCAGGTACAGATGACAAGTACGACTGTTACCCTCCTCATCACACACACACACACACACAACAGATCCACTCACAGAGATTGACATGCTGAGAGGAGAGCATTGTCACATCTCCTCTTAGAGCTTCTGATCGTAAGATGTCACTTACAACCTAAAAAGTACAAGAAAAGTGACAGATGTTCATTCAAAAACTACTTTTTTTTTCTTTACATATCAGATCTATTTCTCAGAACACACTCTGAGAGATACCTGGTCCGTTTCCTGCAGATGTGAGCTGATCGGATGTGATACTCTCAGCTTGAAGTCTTGTTTTTGGAGTCTGGCACAACAGAGAGAGAAAGACAGGCAGAGTGGTGAGGGGGTGTCTTCTTTACTGCACACCCTAATGAGAGCTTCCCTGTTTAATTAATGTCTCAAGAATATTAATTCTGACCAAATCAATTAAGTAGGGGTGGTTTTTCTCAAAGCTATTCCCTGCTTAAAAGGAAACAAACACAAACATGAGAGTGAGCCGGATGCTTATTATTGTGCATGCATCATTTCACCAAGCCTTGCGTTCCCTGCTGACTCTGGCTAATTCTAATTAAGACTAATGAAAGTCTCATTTATGAGAAAGCCTGAGACAGGTATGCAAACATTCAGGGTGGCTATGGCTCGCATGATAATGACCTCAGTACCACTTGTTAATTTAAGACCGACCTGCCTCCTTAGCAATTAGGCTGCCTGACACACCACAGTTCTCTCTCTATGTGTGTGTGTGTGTGTGTGTGTGTGTGTATGGGTGACTGGATGAAGCATGAGATCTTTATTCTGTCTCCCCAGTCACACACCTAAAATCCTAATGATCCAACTGAGAAACAGACGATATTTTATTTTTGATCTCTCTCTCTCATTTACTCCCTCACTTTAACACACACACCTTGGTCTCTGTTGCATAATCTTGGCATATGCTACTTAGGCTAGCTAGATAAGAACAGCACTTTGTGCTTTAAGAAAATAACCAAATCCGCATTACAATGGAAGAATGTGATATTGTCGCAAGTAATGTTTGCATTGTGTTTGTTTAACGTCATGTTATTGTGCAGGCCGTGTGATTTTTTTTCTGAGGCTAGATATCGCTAAAACGCCTCTATCCGGTGCTCGTGACGTCATACGCGCAGCGCGCCCCCTCCTTCGCTTATTATTCCAGTCATTATGGCTAAACGTCGCTAATAATAGTAATTGTGATAATGCATGTCGTGACACACTTATGGTTGTCGATGCCCGTGTTACTGGCGCCTAGTTTGACAGCTCGTTTCTTAAGGGTCTTTCATATAATGAACCCATTCGGGCTAGTTGCCATAAGTAACACTCCAATGCAAATCAAAAAGGAGACCAAAAAGGTTCTAACTGGACAAAATCCTTCATTGGGCACCAATAGCAAGACGAATCAAGCACACAACATTGTTAAATACAAATACAGTACTATCACCCCCTCGCCTTTTTAAAAAATAAAGGGCTCACAAATACATTGTATGGGTCAAAGTTACTGATTTTTCTTTTATGCCACAAATCATTTGAGTATTAAGTAAAGATCATGTTCCATGCAGATATTTCATACATTTCCTACCATAAATATATGAAAATGTATTTTCTGATGTATAAATGCATTAGTAAATTTGTTTGAACAAAAGTGATTTTCTCAATGTATTTTATTTTATCTATTTTTTGCATCTTCATATTCCAGATTTTCAAATAGTTGTAGGCTATTCCAGGAAAATATTGTACTATACCAACATCTCATACATCATTCGAAAGCCTAGGCCAATTTATTAAGCTTTCAGATGATGTATCTAATTTTTAAAAATTTTTAAATGGTTAAATGGTTTTGTGGTCCAGGGTCAGGGTGTTAAGAAATTTATGTTGAAATTGTATAATGTAGCAAAATGCAGAAATTGTATAATGTAGCAAAGAAATGATCACATACAATAACTGCTTATACAGTATGTGTCATAGCATGTCATATGAGTCTCATATATTGCAAAATGAAAATTTCATAGCTTTTATATTCTAGTATTGCTAGAACCACCATATACATGGACAATTTCAGAATATATATATATATATATATGCCCTGATTTTAAAAAATAGCATAACTTAAATGAAGAAATGGGGAATGCTGATATTTTGGTTATGAACTTTATAAATTATTATTTTTATTACATGCTTGTTTTTCATCCTTTCCTCTTTATTTTGTACACAGATAGTTTGTCAATGGCTTTGCACTGATATGGTTTTCAGACCCCAAGTGAATTGCTTTAATATCAGCAGAGCTGGCAATCTAAAAGACCTTTGAATTTCTTGTAGTCTACAATCTGCTCCCTCAAGCCTCCAAATATCCCCTGTCTGTTCTTGTCCAAAAAAACCCCAAAAACATTGACCGCATGACACAACTACACTTCCTTTACTGTGCACAGTTTCCCAATTTTATAAATATTACAATCACTGTCACATCTCCTCAGTGTGGTCATATTCTTTAGTGAACTCCTCTGTTCTGATGTCTTATCCTGCAGGTTTCATTACACCCATCCTAATCCTCTCACACACTTGCCACAACACAGGGCACCGGGTCGCATGTCAGCCAGATTTGCACCAGATTATTTTCCACAATTAATGGCTGTTCGGTCTGGAGGGGTCAGCGAAAGTAGACAACCCTGAAAAGCTTCGGCAAACACTGAAAATTAGGAGCAGAGGACTTTAACGCTGTCATTCATATCTCCAGATGACCTTTAGTGAGGCTTCGTTTCTTCTCCTCTATTTGCAGGAACTGGAGGAAAAGGTCTAATTGGTTTTTCATCCCTTTTTTAAGGTTGGAAAGTGCTGTCAGCAGGGTCGGTTAGTGTCATTGTAGGTAGACAACATGCAATACCACGACTGAGGTGAGACCCTTGAGCAAAGCACCACCGATCCCCCAACTGCTCCCAGGGTACCGCAGCATTGGCTCTGTGTGTGTGTTCACGGTGTGTGTGTGCACTTGGATGGGTTAAATGCAGAGCACAATTCCAAGTATGGGTCACCATACCTGGCCACAAGTCACTTCACTATCCCGAACTGGAATTACTAAACTGGGAACAAAGTCTATTAGATGCTGGTATTTTCATGTTAACATGATGGGGTTCGAGGGTCTAAACATAGTTAATCATGTTCATGTTAATAGTTTTTTTTAAAGGTGACAGATTTTAACAGAGATGAAAGATGTTTTTCAGTTGATGTTAATATGAAAGTGTGCTTGAATGATGCTGTATTAATTTGAAAATTATTCTAAAATATCCTTAATACTCATATTAATCCTATAATTTATTCATCATCACTCCAGTCTTTAGTGTCACGTGATCCTTTAGAAGTAAACTTATCTGTAATATTACAAATGACGATTAAGCAATTAATCGAATTTCAGGAGGAGCACGCACGAACAATTGCAGCTGCCACCAATATCCTTATCACTGATAACTCTCCTCCTCCGCCTTGAATACCGCTCACTCCCTATCCTCGGCTTCTGCGTTTTTTGTCTTCCTCCACCTCCCCTTCCACCACCTGAGCCGAAGCCGACCCTCACGAATGGTCCCTCGTTTTGCCAAGTTCTCCACTTCCTCCAGGGGCACGCGGGGACCAGGCCGGGCTCCCAGCCTGTTCCCTGGACAGTTCGCCAAACAAGCTATTTTATTGCCGAGGAAGTGGGAAATAGTGAAATTACTTCAGTGATAAGATCCTTTGAATTTATTTATTAATTAATTAATCTTGAAAAAAAAGATATTAAAACAAACATTAAATAAATAATTATATTAAGAACCCTTATATATAATTGGGCAAAATTAAAAAAATATTATTATATACAAAATTAACATATTAATATAATATATAATATAATAATTCATTAGAAGGATCATGTGACACTAAAGAGTGGAGAAATGGCCACTGAAAATTCAGCTTTGCCATCACAGGAATCGATTACATTTTTAAATATTATACATAGTAAATTATGGCTTTAATAATATTTTTAAATACTATATGTTTGACCAAATAAGTTGAGCCTCGGTCAGTAACAGAGACTTCTTCCAAAAAAACATGTTAAAAATTCCAGTTATGCCAAACTTTTGACGGGCTGTGTATTAGCATGAGACACCTGAGGATGTGGTGTATGGATCAGTGCACTGGAGTGAGGTGTGTGCATGTATGTGTGTGTCAGCAGCACTGTATGCGTGTGGGGGTGTTGCAGACAGGGGGGGTGCCCGGCTATTGGGATTGTTGACAATTGACCTTTAGTGCAGTCAGTGTGCTTTCAGCTGCATACAGAGAAACGGCATGAAAGCACACTGTCTCTGCTCAGGATGCCAAAGCCTCTGTGAGCGTGTGAGTGTGTGTTTGTGCATGTGCGTGTAAAAGGCTAGGTCAGGAAAAGATTGGGTAACCAAGGAATATGATATCTTAGAAATCAAAACTGTTTAAATTAATACTTTAAATTGCATAAAATTCATTCAGTTCATACAAAATAACGTACATTAAAAAATTTGAATATTCAGAATCTTTCAAATCTCTTTTGTTGCGTGCATATCACTGCATGAAAATCTCAAATCTTATAATATCTGGCCGTGGTAAACTACCATGGTAAATCAATTATGATCACTTATAAGCATTCTGTAAAATATCCTATTTGTCACGAACTAAGAGCAAATGAATGTTTTTAATTTGAAAATAATACACAATACTGTTCTCATTTTTTTATTTTTTGAAAGTATGTTTTGCTCACTAAAGTTGTATTTATTTGGGAAAATAAATAAATACATTTATAATTATTTAATTAATTTACACAAAATAATAGAAATCTGATTTTAAGTTTAACCTTGAATTAAAAAATGTATTTATTTTCCTTACAATTATCTAAAATATTTACATACTTTATAACACGAATATTAGGCTATATTGTTTCACATTCGAAACCCTAAACTCCATCAGAAATGTCACACTTAATTTGTCAACATAATATTTTTGCTTTGTTTAGTGGATATATAATAATTCACCTCTAAACAAAAACTGTATCCACATTGTAATGGAATAATCTTTTCTCTCTCTCCGTCCAGTGTCACATACGTGGGTCTGATGACTGTCTGACTCATCAGCCTCAAGCCAATAGGGACAGATCCATTCACATCGCAACAAAAACAAAACAGAGATCTTGCATTGATAGCAAAGCAACACAAAGATGTCTCTCAAAGATGTCTGCTATAGCAAAATCTTGGAAAAAGCTGCAAATTCCTCGACATCCCACAATGCTTTGTTTTATTGTCGTGCTGCATCACCTCGTTGGCATGCCGACAAAGGGAATCCTCCAGTCACTGCCAGTAACAGCACCTCCGCAGTCACACTGTCAGTACAATACAGGACATAAGCAACCAATAGATTTTAGGCTTATTATAATCAACATGTAAGAGTTTGGGACAGTTTTTCTGATACTGTGTAACATTTTAGTATACTGTTAAAAAAAGTGAAAGTGAAATCTGAATCAGAAGAGAAACATACAAACTTACATAGGAAGTGTTATATAATGGATTATGGACTTCAAGGATCCATTTGTGAGCAAGCGATTTAATGCTAAATTTCTCTAGATCTGTTAAGATGAAGAAATAAACTTATCTACATTTGGGAAGACCTGAATGTAAGTCAATTTTTGGCAAATAATTATTGTTACTTTAATGTTACTGTATTATGAACACTTTTTTTTTTGTCCATTTATTACCTCCAAGGAAAGATCTAGGCAAAAACACACCCCAGTGTAATTCGAAACTTATATGCGTGTTTTATTTTTCTTTAAAACATAATATATATGTTACTGGCAATGTGTGAAATCCGGCATTCTATAGAATGCCTGACGGTTTTAGGCAAAGTGTGAAATATCGGGTTTTTGTAAA
>JAUCMT010000114.1:5060531-5107591 GCA_032357475.1 Enteromius thamalakanensis
AAACGGTAAAACACATCTGTATTACTCTAGGGATGTTGGAAAATTAGCCTATTTCCAAAAGTGGAGTGTTCCTTTAAAGAAAATACTGCTTTCATTCGTCTCATTGTCATGAGAAAAATTACATACTTTCTTTTTTTGCTCAGTCCACTGCAGTTCTTTGCCCATGATCTCAACAATTCGCGGCAAAGCCTCGTCCGCAGCCTGCACGTTCAGAAAACCCAGTCGAGTTCGGCGAGAAATCACATCGATGGCTGTACATGCGTACTCCTTTACAGCGTACTGCACCTAAATCCAGACAGAAAACATTGATTTATGTTTGTTTAAGTCATATTGGATGGTGGATAGTATGTAGGAGTTACATGCATATTAACGCCACCATAATGTTGGAATTACAAGTGGGGAAAAAAATAATTTAAAAAATAAAAAAATAAAGCTGTATGTACGTATATATATATATATATAATATATAACAGTATTGTAAACTTTTGAGAATATAAAAATTCCATTTACAGCACCTTCATAAATTGAAACAAACCTGAAATATTACATTTTTCATTATTTTGTCAAAGCGGTGTTAAAAACCTTTACTATCTTCCGCTGAACGAAGTGATCAGAACACACATTATGTCGAAATTACGACTTCTTCATACATACTTCACAGGGTGCAATATTACATTATAAAAAGGATAGTACACCCAAAAATTGTAATTCTGTCAATAATTATTCAACCTCGCGTCATTCCAAACCTGTAACCTTTGTTCATTTTTGGAACACAAAATAAAATACAGACACAGAAGCCGTGCAAAGGAATGCACATACTCTTGTGACTGGAGGTGGAGACTGACATAGTTTCACCAAATGGAAAAATGCAAGTTAACTGTCAGTATTTCAGAGTGCTTACCTCACTCTCTATGTAGGGAAATTCAGACACAAGGCGTTTCCCCAATATTGGCCATCTTTTGCCTGTCACCTGGGCCATTTTGGCCACTTCAAACGCTCTTCCTCCATAGGTGGCTGCTAGGTGCTGAGCAACCTGCGAGTGCAGAAAATAAACATGTAAGAGATGTAACCATTATTAACAAGACTCATGATTCTGCTTTCTTTTCCAATGTAGGAGACCCACTGTAACCAAAGCTAGATTTCAAACATTCACTTAGAGATGTTTTCTTTACTAGCTTAAGAACAACTTTGCTTCATTTAGCGTTCAGACAAATAAAAAAAACAGCCCCGATTTTGATTCGAACTCTTCTTTTATATCTCTAACCAAAGGTCAAGTGCTGTCAAAAATATCTGCATGCTGACCTTTTTAAATATGCTGGCAAAACAACATCCATGGTAGCGCTACGGCTCCATCAAGCTCTCACGCTTCCAAACAAGGGGTTGCCAGACTTTCTCTGCCCCACAGGATCATGGGGGACTAAATGTTATGGAGCAGCTGAATCTGCTCCAAAGAGCTCTGACTGGCAGAATGTTAAATAGTTAGCCTTCGAAACCCACCTCGTTTTCTAAGCCGTAGTCTTGAACCAAGCGAATGTACAGGGTGGGGGTCCAGTCTTTCCCACCATCCAGCATCAGACCGACTGTCCTGCTGGGACTGGCTGAGAGGTTATGAGCCTTTATAGCTGCGTCAAGAGTCTCCTCAGCCATAGAACGATAGGTTGTCCACTTCCCACCTACAGTAGACAGAGTGCTGTGAAATCTTTACACAGCCTCAGTAGAACAATGATCAGTTATTCCTCATTACAAAACCTCAACTCCTCATAACAAAAACATTTGTGTATAATAAATGATATTGATATTAATAAATTCAATGTTTTGATATTTTAATGTATTGTTTTGATTTATTATACACTGTTGTTGTTAACTGGCATTTTTTACATTATAATAAAAATTAATCATTTAATTTTTAACTGTATACTACTTTTTAAAAGTGTGGGGTCAGTATTTATTTATTTATTTATTTATTTAATACTCAAATTTAGCATTGATGCATAAAATGATACAAAAATGCTACTTCAAAGGAATATTGTGGGTTTGAACTTTCTGTTTCTCCTAGAAAGTGTTTGATATTATGCATTGATATAAAAAATTTGGACTGGAAAAAAGGAAAATATAAAATGCAATAAAAAAAATAATAAAATGTAATTAAAGTAAATTAATAAATATATTATTCTTAAAATTAGTATTATTATTAATATTAACAAAAATAATAAAGAAATTACTATTACTATTATTAATATTGTAATATAATGTTCACTATAAGATAAAACATTTTTACAGTAAAAGTTTAAAATGTTTAAAAGGTATATTTTATTAAGTCCTATACACCTAGGACGGCTTGGAGTGAGTAAAATAAGCTGAATTTTTTATTTTTGGGTGAACTATTCCTTTAACCTTTAAAAGTTAAACCATAATATTATCAGTAAATATATTTATTTTGTATTGTATTTCTAAAAAAAAAAAAAAAAAAAAAATTCTAAATAATAAAATTTAAACGTTATTTAATGCAAGAAAGTAGTTGAAAAATGGAGACCTAGGCTCAAGTTTTACTGACCAGCAATGGTGATGAGTCCGCTGTCGCTGATGTTGACGATGTGGTTACGACAGATGGACTGCGTGTCTTTGGAGTTGGGGTCGGTGACCAGCGGACGAATGCCACTCCAGGCCGCCAGGACATCCCCTCGCCGCACTGAGAACCAAAGAAATCAGAGACACTGACCATCTCTGACAGCTCCAGTGTGTGTGGAGTCTATCTGATTGACAGGACTACAATAGGCTATGAGATTGTATTTATGCAGTGTCCTGTTTACAGCTACATTCATACATACAAAGACAGTGATGTCTACATTAAGAGGTATTTTGTTTGATAAATGACCAAAGGATTACATGGGAAGCGAGACTGTACATAAAAACTTTGTTGCTTTGTTAAACCAACAAACCATTACTAGAACATCATGTATGAGACCTGAGTCAATTTCCCTATTGTGGTGACATCTCAAGCATTAATTATTAAGAGGGAGTTGTGTATCGATCTGCGGTACACCTGCCACTGTAATATGCAGGTTGATATTTCTGAATGGGGGGGAAAACAGAGACAGCACTCTCATTATCAAAGGGCATCTCTGAAACATTTATGACAAGGCTATGGAGCTCTGCAGACAGCAGACTGGGGAGACCAATAAACACACACACATACACCTTGAGTCTAAATGAACCTTAGCAATAGATCGCTGGGCTGTCGAATGCATTCAAGTAATCTAATTCTCAAGGGAAGAATTCAGTCCATTTTCATGCTATGGAATGAACTCAAAGTACTCGAAGAGTCACAATCACTATATGCAATATATTGGCAACCATATTGACATAAGTTGATATAAAGTTTTTTAAATTACCAGCATTGGTCAGATTATACGGAAAATGGAAGATACTAATTGTACTTCTGCAGATGCTTTTATCCACAGCAACTTATAACATACCATAACTGAATCCAATTTCTACAAGCAGTCTGTCTGTTTTTCAGGGTTCAGTATAAAGGATTTTATTATTCTGTGAATTCCCTGGGAGGTACACCCACTGCAAGTCTGTGCAGGATTTTAGATTTTCTGAAAGTTTAAATGTAAAAAATAAATAAATCAAAGTGTTCATACCTCTTTGGTTATATATACTGTACACACATCTTTCTAGGGAGTTTTCCTTCTCACTTTCACCTTCGGTTTCCAAACCATGACTAAAAATACTAAATTTCACTTGCATGCATATATTTGGTAAAAAAAATGTTTTTTTGTCATATTGTGTTATATTAATAATAAAATTACAAATAAAAACCAATATTTAAATTTAAAACAAGACGCCTCGGTTTCATTCTGAAATGTGCATCACATGCTCGTGTTTATTTAACAAAGCCTTTTGCAAAATTAGTCGGTTTTTATATCATCGCCACAAATAAATACATGTTTGGGAAACACAACCCACAGCACAATAACCTGAGACCAACTTTATTACTCATTATTAGCTGCGTTTCTAGCCCGTGACACTAACCAGGCCTAAGTTAACTTAGGTCCAGTCCGTCCATAGTATTATATTTGCTATTATATCATTAATAAACATCATACAAACAACAGTCAATTTAACTTTTAATTTAACTAATTCTGTTTTAATTTTTAATGCAGCCCTTCTTTAAACAGGCCAGATTTGTCAAATCTCTCTGTTCATCTCATTCAATAATTCTTATTTCTCTCACAGACAGTATCTGAACTGGAGGGACAAACAACAAAATCTTGTCTGTTGCTCCTACATTGTCATTGTGACAAATCTCCCACAGCCAAATCCCTTTGGCTGCCTTCACTAGAGTCCAGTCCAGCCTCAACCCTCCATCCAGGCAAGGTCCCTGTGTCATTCCATCCTCTTTCTCCACGATCTGCTTTATTCACACTCTCATACAACCCTCCCAGGTCAACGGAGTCGCGTGGTTGCTCATTCACACCCGGAACAGAGCAGACACCCAGACACACGGCGGCTGTCACATGGCGGTTTATGAGCACACGTAACGTTAATAACAGACAGCCGGATGACTTTCTACAGAAGCTGAAAGACACATGCGGTGCGGAATGAGATAACGAGACTCAACAAACTCTTAACGACTTGCCTAACAATCAGAGAAAGGAGGAAGCATTTTTTGTGAAGGAAAATTAGTTATGAAGCTAATCAATCAAGCAATCAAGACTGCATCCACGGCGCGTTGAACAATTAGACGGCTGCGCTCAAAAATCAATACCTCCACTTTCAAAAGAAGACGCTTGGAATAGTTATTAGTCCCAACTAGTAGTTACTAGACTCAATGCAACCAAGGCAAGCCATTCTGTCTATACTCCTTCATAGAAGTATATACTGTCTACTGTCTGTCTGTTCATTAACATGCTGGCAGAAATAAAGTATTTTCATCTTTCATAATTAAGTTCATTATTGAAAAAATGTCTAAAACACTGTCATCCATTCATACACTACAATTCAAATGTTTAGGGTCAGTTTATATTACTTTAAATACATTTTATTCAGAAGGGACAAATGAAATTGAACACAAGTGACAGTAAAGATTAAATTATGAAGCAAATTTGCTTCGCTTTGCCATCACAATAATTACTATTACAAATATCTAATAAAATGCATTAAATAAATTAAATTTAAAAAAAATTGAAAGCAGCATTGTTAATCATAAGAGACTTAAAAAAACATGAAAAAATTATATGCTAAAACCTTTCAGACCCCAAACTTTAGAACAATAGGGGATATATAAATTTAGTCACGCTTTCTGCAAACTGTTTGCTTTAAAAAAAAAAATCTGTATCTAACCATCCTCATTTTGAGAAAATTTCTGTTATGATTTTCCCCATTAACAAAAAATGACTTCTCAAAATGTCAACGCTTTTATAAATAAATGAATAAATAAAAAAAGTGGTTACCAGTAACTGTTTCTACATGTGTTTTTCTACCATTGTGAACAGAACAGTACTACAGTTCTCTGGAAGCATTTCCTGTTTCTCTATTCTGCGGCACCACAACAGTGCTACTGAATCTACAGCAAGAACCAGGAGCGTATACAGGTGTTGGGGGGGGAGAATGAATCTTCTTTAGGTAATCAAAACAATACAACACAAACAATATAACACAGACTTATCTGCAATTACTGCCAACTCTAAAGGTAATGCAGGTACATTATGTAAATAACATTAAATTTCTTGCACAGACCAGTTGTTTTGCTTCATAACATCGCAATATATAGTCAGAAGCTATTGGTATTAATTCTGTGATACCTGATAATAACTCTCAGCATTAACATTTTATGAATCAACAAGCCTTTGTAGATGACTTCTTTCAAAAACATCTAACAAGTTCTTAAAGAATGAATGGAACTTGAATAGTTAAGAAGAATCTGTCATATACATTGACCTACTAAATCATTAAACATATATATTTGTTCAGTGAACCAGGACATAAGGGGTTTAGAATCAATGGGCCAGTTGTTCTAAAGCAGCACTGATGGATGTGGACATTTCTGTGGGGGATTTACTGACAATGCGCAAATTTAAGAACACAGATGCAACATCTCATTTTCATAACGACCAACACAATCTACCAAGCACAGCACAAATTAGTGTAAGGATATGTTCGTATTCGAGTAATGTGTTCTTCTGGCATTCTGAATAAATTAATACGTGTCTCCCTGCTGGCTGTTTTCTCTTTTTTGGGCATTAAATAATGCCTCAAATACCAGTAAGTTGATGAGCCAGATGTTAACACATGCATTGCATGATTCATTTACTAATCTCCCCCCATAAACGTTGCATCTGATCTGTAAGGGAAACTTCTACAAATGCATATTCAATCAAGGCAGGTGCAAAAATAACTGTCTGTGCTAATTTTTCACTGCACGTCTTTACATTTTAACACCAAAAAAAAAGTGTATGTGCTGGTGCAAGCTGTTAGTAAATCTGGCCCAATGTGTACTATTGCATTTTTTAAAAGATTTTCAGTTTTCCTTTTGTTCTAAGTGTAGCAGCATATTTTATTCGCAAACATTTCATAAGAAAAAAAGCATAGACAGGGGTAGTATTACCTTCCACGTCAGGGCTGAGGTAATTGCGTACTTCGCTCAGGATGAAGTTGATGTCATCCTCCACCGGGATGGGATGGGCTGTGACTTCAGTGGGCGTGTCTGTGGTGCCGGCGATAGTCATCTTCTCCCAGGGCAGGAAGAATATGACACGGCCATCACTGGTGGCGGGGTCTAACAGCCCCATGTTGTCCGGGCTGTAATTGGTAGGAAGAGTACACACGTTTGTAATCTCTCCTTACACGGCTACACCATAAAATTACAGTTGAGGGACAAAAAGGTAGAATATGATTGAAGGATTCAGGAGAGTACCTGTAATATCCAGGGATGACAATGTGCACTCCTGCACTAGGCTGGCAGATGTTGGCATTTTTCTGGTTGTCCATTTTGCGCAGTGAGTCAGTGAAGGGGCCGGTAGCGTTAATGACACATTTGGCACGAACGTCAAACTCCTGCCCTGTGAATGGCAGAGTGAGGTGTTACACTAACTGTTACACAGGGGTCATTTGCTGAGCAGAGAAGACACATCTCTTTATAAAAGGACATCAGCAGGAAATGTAAAGGGGTTACTGAGAGACGGTTAGTTAGTGCTGTGTTGTGGGGAAATTAAACTTCAAAAGAAAGCAAAGATTTAAGTCACATTTATCATTGTTTGGCAAAATCAACATTTCAAAGGAAATCCACGCAATAGGTTATTTTGTACAAGAGTGAAAGATTCCATGCTTATGTTTCCCAATTTCTTTGAATGTTTCTTGGTTTGAAAGTGACTACTGTGTAAGCTGTAAATTCCATGTGCGTTTGTAACATCTGTCTTACTCAAAAGTTAATTTGAATAGTAATTTTTATGTCACTAAAACAATGGACTGGGCATATCTTACCTGTGATGATGTCTCGGCAGTGGGCTCCACAAACTTTCTCTTGGCCTGTTTTTGGGTCTGGTTTCTTTAGCAGATGAACCACCTCTGTATAGTTAGCAATAGCAGCACCATGCCGGGCCGCTGTAAGAGCGATGGCCAGGTTCATACGAGCGTCATTGTGCTGTCCTGAAAAGAGCCAGAGCAGAATGTGTCACACATACAAAAACAAATATATATATTTTTTTTTTTTACAGTTTTTTACAGTAAGTAAATGTTTACACATGTTGCCTAACCTCTTAACTTTAATTAATTTCTGTTAAATGGCCTCAAACTATACAGTAGCCACACACACCTTTAGTCATACATTTAAACAGGGATATTCCTTAAACGTTTTTACAGTTATAAATATTGTAATCTAACATTTACAGTAACTAAAAAATAGGACACCTCCAAAAAAAGGTTTGTGACAGGTTATCATCAGAATTAGCTTATTTCTGGGTACAAATTCATTCCCAAAACATGGTAGGTAGGCACACAATGTTTTTCTGTACATGCCAGAGACCACTGCACCCTGTTATGAATCTTTTCTTGATTGCAGTGTTTGAAGTGGCGGCTCTGTGTTCAATATTGTTCTAGGGCCTTTTGAGGCATTTAAACGATTTCAGACACATTTGAAACATGAATTACAGGAAACCTTGAAGCCAATGCGATATCACTCTATTACGGCAATGAAAGCACTACTAGACTAAAAAAAAAAGCCTCCGTGTTCCGGGTCTGTGTTCTCGATGCTAAAGAACCAGAGGGATAGGTAACCCACGTAAGCATGTCTAATGCTAACACATGCTCAGGGCAACTCCACCAGACAATAAAATAATAACACAGGCAGGAAGCCTGTTTAAAGGGCACACTTCTCAAAGAATAATGTGCGGTGAAGGCACCAGCATGCTTTGTTAGAGATCCCATGAACCTGGGTTTGCCTCAGCTCTCATAGCTCTGCGCTCAAATCAAAATACCCATGTAGAGGAGGACAAACATACAAACATATGCATGTTGGAATATTGTTTATATCATGTAAGAGGACAAATCACTGCTCACACGGAAAGCTGTGTCCCGCAGCAGTAGACTAGAAACGCTTGGTTGAGCTTGAATGTTTATTAGAGTACAGCTTGCAGGTATGGCAAAAAGAGCAGGGCTTTTGTGCTGCAAGCGGAATTCTAATGAAATAAAGAAACCGCGACATTACAAATGACTGAAAACGCAGATAAGGGAGTTTTAGCGTCAGATTAGATTAATAAAAAAAGACCTACAGAAAGAATGAATGACATATCATAGCGGAGGAGGGAAGTGACGGGCGACCGCGCATGTGGATGAGATAGTGAAAGAAAGAAAGGGAGAGAGGACTCAAGGAGGATGAGGGACAGGAAGAGAAGAAGCGAGAGAGTGCGATGCGAGTAGGGGAAAGAGAGAGAGAGGGAGAGAAATAGAGGGAGGCAAATAGCGACAGGCAGGCTGCGATCTCCAGCGGAGAAGGTCAGATTCGGAAATGTCACGGCCGTGATTGTTCCAGATTGAATAATTGGAGAGAAAAGCCGGCTGACAACCCAGGGGAAGGAGGGATGGTGGGTGGGGGGGAACGGACGTGGGGAGAAGAAGGAATAAAACCTCTAAACTGTCATTACAATCGCCGGCTTCGATTCTCCACACACATACATACGCAAATGAAGACGCTTTTTAACGCAGTCGCTGGCGGCACGTAAACACGGCGCGGCAGGGAACAGAGCATCCAGACGTCTCTTTGCCTCTGTTTCTCCCACAGATGGACGCGATGTGACAGATCGCTGCTCAGATAGCCGCCGCGCTCCCCCTGAATATAAGCTGCCCGCGCACCCTGCGAGGGACAGTGTGTATCAATGCGGGCCAAATGTAGTTTGACAGGAAGCACTGGAAGGCAGGGTTGGTGGGCGGGGCTTGTGGTGCCACGGAGGGGACCTTGAGTAAAGAGGACACATTCTGCACACCCAGACTAACCAGGAACATATGGAAGTTTTGCCTGGTGGCAGCCTCAGGCCACAGTCGGGCTAACAGAGACACGGGCAATGAGTTCGGTCGCAACAGCCGGGGGCGGTTTTACAAAGATTATGCAGGAATGTCAAGAGACAAATGAGATTGCACTTATTGCCGCATAAAACAAATCACAGTACTAAATGTTTTGGTCCCACTTTATATTAACTGTACTTGCATTAAAATTAATCATTTGGTACAATTCACTTATTGCGTGCATATATGTTTTTACATTGTATTTATATTTACAAAATTACCAGCATGTAATTACATCAGGTAATTAATTTCTGTAATTAGACTTTTGGCCCATTCCTTACACCTTAACTCGCCCTTAAACCTACCAATCAAACCTGTCCCTAACTTAATCTGTATCCCACCTTAATAGCAGTAAAAGTGCTTTGCAATACAATATGAACACAGCAAGTGCATTGTACTTATTTTTGATAAAAGTACATAGTAGTTAGGGCCACTTAATATAAAGTAGGACCAGTGTTTTATCGTTAACTACAAACTTCTTGTCCACAGGCTTGGCAAAGGTTTCACTCATAAGGATTTTTACTGTTTTAAAAGTACAAAAAAAAGGGTAGGAGTGTTTCTTGAGCACCAAATCAAAAGAATGGTGTGACACTGAAGACTGGAGTAACATTCAGCTTTGCCATCACAGGACTAAATTACATTTAAAATACATTTAAAAAATGTAATTGGAATGATATTTCAATGTTACCATTTCACTGCATTTTGCAATAAAATAGTATTCTAATATACTTAACGATAGTGAATGCAGCATTTAAAATTGATTATTGACTAAAAGAGATGAGAGAGCAAAAGACAATGCGCATAGTTGCAGATCTGTAGAGACTGAAAAATTAAGATCTGCTCCTTCTCACCATCATAGTAGACAATGGCTCCCACGAGTTTGTCTTTCTTGAGCATAGGGAAGAACTCCAGCGCTTTGCTCTTGCTCAGGATGTAGCTGCTCTTCAGGCACTGTGATCCAGCAACCAGGTCGTACATTTTAATACCAGCCCAGTAATACGGCAGCTGCCACCACCTGTGAAGAACATCAACAACAAACATAAATTCAGTAAATGTATTCACTGCACAATCTGCATTAAAATACACTCAAATATTTTGAGTAACCAGGTGAAAAAAAAAGAAGAAAGAAAGAAAGCAGCCCAAACTTAATTGGTATCCCAGGCTTGTCTGTTTGCTGGTTATAAAGTGGCATCTAGTTAATGGTGATTTAAGCAGGATATAATTGTGGCATCTGTAATTGTAATTGCTATTCTAATATTGCAAACCCCTAGGATATATTACTTATAAAAATAGACATCAGATCATCAATTAGATTCGTGCAAGAGCCACTAAGTCATATTTGTTTTAAGTTAAAAAAAAGAAAAAATCTGACAGGCAAATGATGTAATCTTGAGGTTTCTAATTTCTATGACCCTTTCACACTTCTCCGGCTGCTTTAAATATCAGAGCAAGGCATAAATGCCACGAGTAATTAGTAATGATGATGGTAAAGACAGGAAGATCTGTTAAAAACCCAGAATGACAAGGGGCAGAGACTGAGGAGGTGAGAGGTCCAGCATTGATCCACAGAATATCCGAACCCTACCTGCTGCAGGTGTCCATATGAAAGGTTCAATGTCATTTCTGTGAACTTATCAATGGATTTAAATACAAAAACTGTCTTTTCTGAATCTGGGATGTCTCCAGTGTTTTTCTTCAACTTTCTTCTGTCTTAATCCCATAGTTCCATTTCTTTTTCCCCTTTCAATGGTTAGTGTTTTTATTGCAGTATTGTAGTTTTTTACTGTCTATTGCAATTAGATAAAACTGGTTTTCTTACTTGTAAACAGGAAGCATTATAGGTAAAGGTGCAGAAAGGTGGGGAGCGATGTTCAGCAGGTTGGCACGTTCATGAAGGGCCTCTTTCACCATCATGTACTAAAAAAAGATATCGATCAAAAACTGTCTGACTCTAGAGGATTACTACATAAATGTTCCCAAGACAAATCTGAATTCTAAAGTTATGTAATTTATGTTCTAAAACAAAAAAAAGAAAATATCTTTAATTAATCTTAACAGGTGTTAATTTCTTCATAAAAAAAAAAAAAACAACAACTCTAAAATCCACAAAAATGTGAAGTCTTTCAATTATTCCTTTATTTGTATTATTAAATGAAATCCTTTAGATGCTTTACTTGACAGCAAATATTGATAGATGCAATTAATATAAATGTGATCATGTATTTCAAGGTCATGTACTTTAAATAAGCATTTTTAAAAATTACATTAAGTTAACCAAGTTAGCAAAACAGTTAGAGTTAAACATTAACACAAACACAAAACATCTACTTCTGATTATCAATATATATTGATAAGCAATCAATACAGTTGCTGGTCAACTGTAAGTTTTGTTTATTCCACCTCCTCACTTATACTTCAAATCTGCACTATCCCACTTTCTGTCTAGCTGATGTGTTCAAAATGTCACAGTGATGGCGTAAGCGGCCTTGCAATCCTTCTTCTAAATATGAGGGGCAAATAGGAAAAAATGGGGCCTTCACCTGCTCATAATCTAGTTTCATGATGGCTTTCTGCAGATAGCGGACTCCGCCGTGAATGAGCTTGGTGCTTCTGCTGCTGGTACCCGATGAAAAATCGCTCCTTTCTACCAGCGCGGTCTTCAGATCTGGACGAGGGGGCAGAAAGACAGGTAAGGAACAGATTAGACAATGCACTGGCATTTCAAGACCTTATGGTGCCAAATATTTAGACTGCAGCTGCTGTCATTTACATATGGCTTTCTCCACTATCTGTAATATCACAACATGATTATTGCACCCAGGCACATTCCCCTTGGCCTCTCGAGTGGAATACAACATCTAATGAGAATAAAACATCAAAATCCAATATAAATCATCACATTCAAGAAGGTAAAAAACTAAATTAACCCTGAAAATGCCCTTCACTAAACCTGCAAAATAAAAAAACAAAAAAAAACAACAACTGCAGAACTTTGTAAGAAAAAAGTACTTACTCCGTGTGACAGCGTCTAAGGCACATCCGGAGCCCGTGGCTCCGCCGCCCACCACCAAGACATCAAACTCCTCTGTGTTTTTCAGTGTTGAAAGCTGCTCCTCTCTTGTTGGGAGAGCATCTTTAAACGGCACCTTTAGTTCACCCTGCGCTTCAACATATGCCAACCGAGCCTGAACATATCCAGCAGGTGCCAAACAGAACATATGAGTGGTCAAAGACATTCAAATAAGCTTTTCTTTAAAGATGCAATCCAGAATTGATATTCCATAAACTTGTAACATGCATGTAAATTACAATCTTGCACAATTCTGAGATTCCCTTTATTGTTATGTAAGCTGTGAATCTACATCAAAGCATAAGAATTTCATTCATTCTGGATTGATCTTTTAAATAATAGTAATAATAGTAAAGTTATTAGATTAAATAAGACAAGAAAACATGTCTAGAAATTTACTAGAGAAACACTGAACATGCACTTCTCATAATAATCAAATCACATCAAGACGACAGAATATATTTCATGAAACGTTACGTTAGTCAGCATGCCAAGACATTGGAATTAAGCAGAACGCGTAATTCTCAAATGTTGGGTTATCTAAGATATAGATCAGTTAGTTCTAGGTTACAATGCTAGTTTTAAATTCAAGGGAGATAAAGTAAAAAAAGAAAGAAAAAAAATGCATTTATGACGTGGTCACTCTTTATGGCAATTTGCACTGTGACCTTGCATATTATAAGAGTCAGCAATGATGTAAGCTTGATATCAGTTCAGGTATTTAAACTCCAAATCAACTGTTCTTTTTAGTAAATCCTCTTCTTATAAAAGTCAAACAGAGAGACTGAAATAGTGAATGAACAGCTGCCAATCTATCGTTCGCATGAAGGCAAAAAAAAATTCAAGCTAGGTGTCGAGGGTTTTAGCCATAATGAAACGTTTTATTCATTTTTCCGTTAGCATTTGGCCTAAATGATTACATCAATCTGCCCCCAAAAGCCAGTAGGGTCCATTTGACTTGCAAATGACCAAATGAGCCCAGACATTTGCAATTTAGACAGTAATAGCATGTAAAAACAAGATTCAGTAATTAGTGTCTATTTCCAAGGACAGACATATTTAAAACATCCGCACACTATTAAGAGAGGCTGTCCTGCAATCAGGACAAGTGCATGACGGAAACAGAGAATTTCATGCAAATACGCAATCGGCCACCGCAGAGTGATACTTCAGCCAGAGTGTAACAGTGCCCTTGCCATAGAGGAGACAAACACACACACACTCACCAAATTAACATTACAATCCCAAAGATTAGCATCTGCCACATGCATGATTGCAAGCAATTTTTGAAAGAACATTCATTCTTTCTCTTTTGACTTTTGCTTACCCATTTAGGCTGCATTGAGATGACACGAGGGATAAATAAACAAATAAATGGAGAAACATCAGAACAAAAGTTTGTGTCAGTGAAGCAATTAACATGGGATGCAAAAGTGACGTGAAGGTGATCTGATTGACTGGTCTTGTTGGTAAAAACATGTGAAGACTTAAAATAATATTCAAACTCAAGATATTCTTTAACTGTTTTTTTTTTTGGACAAATTAATCGTGTAGTAAAAATCTCCATGGAAACCATGTCCTTAAGAGTGCATAATTCTCTTGCTCCCTGGAGTTTCATTGGGATTGGAACAGTTGAGATGCAAGATAATGGACAAAATGGGCTTGGGAAGATTTAAATAAATGATGAGAGAGAAAATCAGGACTCCCATTGCTCTTCAAGGGTCTGTCTTTTTTTCTTCATTTGTTTCAGAAAGCCTTGTTGATTATCTTAATCTACTTGACCTTCCGTTATTTGGTATAGCATCTAAACAGACGAGACCCCTGGGGTTCTTACTAGTTTAAATACGGACAGAACATGGTGTGTGACACACTCCCTGATGGCGTGAATGGGGATCAGATTGTTCATGATTACATATTCAAGAGAGATCCTTTAAACAATGTGTGTATCACTGTTCAAGTGTAATCTCCCTTTAGCAAACAAAACCTGATTTTAATACGGTGGTCTACCCTAGAGAGAGAACAGGGTAAGTTTTGGAGACTTGAGACAGTACCAAAGGTACAAATGAGATTTTTCCAGTGTATCTGGATTTGCAAGGTCTAATCTTAATAAGATTTGTTGCACTCATTCAAGAAATCTTTCACATGAAAACAAGAATAAACCTTTATGAATTATAAATAGAAATATAAATAGCTTCAAATCGATCATGGATTTAAGCTCAAACTACAGGGCCAGAGTTATACTGTCCTGAATAAGGTTGTATAAACACACAGGGAACATTCCTGAGTCAGGACAAGACATGCTGTGGTACAGATGGGTGTGAACAGCTGCGGTGTGTGTATTCTGCAGTCTAACCTGTAGGAGTCACTGTATGGATGTGAGATGTAAAAACAAAAATGTTTGGTATTTGTCAAAAGAATTTGCCAAATCTTTATATTTAGACGGGATAAGGTACAGCAACAGCGCTGATGGTATTTAAAGCAATACCTGATTCTTCCTGTATTCAAAGAACTGTGATAGGCCGAAGGCTGTTGCTACAGCTCCGCCCCCTATTAGGGTTCCCTTCACTGCCTTTCTGAAAGCCATTGATCCCTGAAACAGATAAAAAGAAGAAAAGAAGTTCAAATACATCATTTTGATATCACTTACTTTTTTCAAATTTAATTTAATTCAAGCATTTTGCAATGCACTGTGCATTTATAATGTATATTTTGTTAGGATATATAATACAGTAAAATAATAATAATAATAATAATAAAAAAATGTGACATAATGATGTCATTGTGTATAGTGCTTGGATCATTTAAATTTTTTTAAGTGTATTCTGTTTTATAATTGCCTTGGTTTCTGACTCCTTTATAATGTCTTGACATTATACTCAATTAACTAAAATGAGCTATTCTGAAGTCAAAAAAAAGAGAAAACATCAATTTTAAAAGGACTGAGTGTACATCGGCTTTAAAATCTTGCAGAACATATCCAATAGTTACTTTATGAAAAATTACTGATTTCATGTTAATACAAAGGAAATGCGTTGCTATATAAGCCAGTCATACTGAGAAGCTAAAAAAAGGAAAACAGAATAAAATAACTTCCTCATCACCCCAACCATATTCCCTGACCTTGGCATTATAAACTTAAACAAACCTGTAGCACTTGTTTACAACTCACCGGTGTTTTGTGTCACAATGAAACAAAACTGTTTCGTCCAGGTCTGTGTAGTTAAACGACTACCGTATGAATCCTTAAACTGACAATCTCTGGTGAAGGTCAAAGTAAAGCCATAATCAATCTTGACCTAATGTTCTGGGTAGGGATGCAAGTCATTTCACAACATGATACTAGAGGAAGTGAATGAGTCATTCTTACTACACTGCTTGACTTCACGCCTGCCCCGCATGGTCCGTTTATGGCAAACCATGTGCATAGAGAGAGAGAGAGATAGAGGAGCCACAACCTCTGACAGGGATCTTACAGGTTATTATTTTACAGTTCGTGTGCGAGAATCAAGCGAATAAGAGTCTCTTAAACTGCAGTGTCAACATGTACAGTAATTCAGGCTAAAGTCAGCCTATCACCTCTCATCGGTCTTACCTCAAACCGTTTTTACTTCACTAGAAGAATCAGAACAGTCGCATTTATTCTCAGGTCAAGACAACGGTGATGTTTACAGACTCGTGTCTTCCATCCACTCCATCACATGAACCCTACTATTAACATCGAATCAACCATCACCCATCGAGCTCGTTGCAAAGACATCGTGCAATACCATAAAACAAACACAGCTTTGAATTTAACATATGAGGAGGCAATTTCTATGACATACATTTTAAGAACTGACAAATTATGGGCTGGAGCAACAGTAGCTGGCTCACATCCAAGAATAGATCGGAGCGGATCGACGATCGACGGTAAATAATAGGCTAAAGTAAATATTATGCCGAAACCCCTTGCTTTTACTTACTGCTTTTGGCGATGGTGATGATGACGATGTCTAAAAAGGAAAATCATGGACAGTGAAGATATCAACTGTGATGTTACAATGTTACTTATTCAGGAATCCAGGAAGTACAATGACAGGAAGTATATGACAGACAGATGGTTGGACCAATCAGTATAGAGGATTCAAAGCTCTCATCCAATCGTTTTTAGGAAGGTGTGTCCAGCGGTCTAATTGCAGACGGACTGGGAATAGAAAGGCGTTTTGTAAGACCATCGTTTATGAGAGACACAGTTAAGACACTGTTTAACTCTTAGTTAAAAAGTAGAATTTAACTAATGACTTTGGAACGTGTGTTAAGCTATAGTGTGTGTTTTTGAAAAATACATTACTCTCTTGTTTACAGCTAATTTTATTTCTTTATTATAAAATGTCAAAGAATAGCCTATTGGAGGCACTATAAATAGAATAGCAAGCACTTTAGAAGGTTTACAAAAAGTGTATTCTTTCCTAGGTACTTTAAAGTGTCAGTTGCACAGGTGAGACTTTCAGCCTAAAAAAGTTTAGCGCGACCGCTTCTAGCGTCATGGAGTTGGAAGCTGGTGACGTAGCGTTGACGCAGCTTGCTTCAATCCAAACAAAGTTGCCTCTGTTACAGCGGGATTCCCTTCTCACAATGGAAACCCTTCACCGCTCAGAGAAAGTAATGGAATCAGATGAAACACATCCTATTCTATTGAAACTTTCCCTAAGCGTGATGCAGGTAGAAGCAGATATGGCGTCACTACTGAACTACTGCGTTTCTAGCAATGCATACTTAGATTCGGGGTTTTGAAGCAAGATTTAATTGTACGGCTTTATATTTTTATTTAATATTTTTTTCTTGGATTTATATTTTCAGAACTTAATTGATTTCCCCCATCCAGCAGGCTATACAATTTCCACTCAATTCTGTATGGCAACAGTAGAGCAATCTACTGTTTTGCACCTTTTTCCGTAATCTTTTTTTTCTTTCCTTTTTCTCCTAATTCCTAATTTGTTGTTTTAATTTTCTTAGAATGTGTCTGATTTTTTTTAACTAATCAGGATTTATTGCTGCATTTATTTTTGAACTGGATATAACAGCAGATAAAGTTTTATTTGTTGTGCCATACTGACTGGCCAGACCCCAAAATAGTAACAATATTTCAGTTCATTGCTTTAAATCAGTGAGATATGATCTCCTGTAGGTGGTTTCTATATTGGGTAACAGATAGTGTGTAGGAAATTCAACTCATTTGACCCAGTGGACAGTCCCGCATATGCAAACGCGCAGGCGACTAAATTGCGCACAGAGCGCGATGAGAGCGCTGAAGAACAGTCCCTCTGTCCAGCGATCAGCTCGCGTCAAGGGGTGACGCGCCTGACGTCACGCCCTCTTAGCACGTGGGCTGTGGCATTTAGAGTTCTCATAAACAAAAGGCACATTGCGCTCTGGCTCCAGTCTTCGCGTGCTGTCGAAGGAGTAAGGTGCGCAAAGACAGTGGGTCTACATGCAGACGGAACTTCTATCAACAGGAACAGCTACATGGATACATAATTTGCAACTCTTTAAATAGCGATTTGAGGTATGTAAGATTAAAAACATGATTTTAATATAATAAAACTAAACCTAAAAATGCTTTAACAATAAAATTTGTGGGAAGAATTGTAAACCAGTACATCTACTATAAATAAGTGACCGTTTCTTGACTTTAGCCTTTATGTTTAAGTTGTTCCTTTTAAAATATTAATTTTAATCTTGCCAACACCTTAAGATACATTTTTTTAAAGTTAAGTTGAAGTCATCTGAGTGCCTTGATGTTACAAAAATATATCATGCAGCTCGCACTGACATGCTTAAAGCGTAAGATATATGGAGATGTTGTTACTAATGGCAAAATATTTCTTTCACACACAGAAAAGCAAACGAACGGAGAGACACGCTCTGACATCAACCCCTGTTACGAGCCCTGACTTCAGAGATTGTTCCACGAGAGATAAAAGTAGCAGGTGCGCGGAGGTAAACTGAAGCAGGCCAGGGAAATGTATGTCAGAAAGTTTGCATAAATTCTTTCCGATGGAAAATCCTGTATTTCAATGACTTCTTCTTAAGCAGAAGGTTAACTGTGGAAAAAAAATTAAAAGGGGTTTTATTTTAAAACTGAATAAAAATACATTCTCTTTTATTTGCGTATAAATAAGCACCTATTTCCAAACGTGTGAAACTATAAAACCTTTAAACAAATATCATGCACTCTGTCAGAGAAAGCCATAACAATTCAGTTCTCTAACACTGCAGCCATGCCCTGCGTCCAGGCTCAGTATGGGACATCACCTCCAGGAGCCAGCCCTGCATCTCAGAGTTACAGCTACAACACCACGGGAGAGTACAACTGCGACTTCCTAACGCCGGAGTTTGTCAAGTTTAGCATGGACCTGACTAACGCAGAAATAGCTGTCACTTCCTCGCTCCCCAGCTTCAGCACCTTTGTGGACACCTACAGCTCCAGCTACGACGTGAAGCCTCCTTGCCTCTACCAAATGTCCCACTCTGGGGATCAGCTGTCCATCAAGGTGGAGGAGATACCCGCACACAGCTACCATCAGCAGCATCATCATCATCATCATCAGCCCCACCAGGCTGAGGAGAACCTACCCCATACCGGACCTATATACTATAAACCGTCCTCCCCAAACATCTCCCAATCACCCAGTTTCCCGGCGCCTCCGCACCACACGTGGGAAGACAGCGGGTCCCTTCACAGTTTTCATCAGAACTACCTGGCGACCTCACACATGATAGACCAGCAGCGGAAAAACGCGATGTCTCGGTTGTTCTCGTTCAAGCAGTCTGCTGTGGACACGCCGATGTCAAGCTGCCAGATGCGCTTCGATGGGTCTCTACACGTGTCTATGGGCCCGGACACCCCGGGTGCGCATCGTGGGCTGGACAGTTTTGCTTTACCGGCACCTCCGAGGAAACAGCACGCTGTGGGTTTATCCCATTCGCTTAACGTCGGACATCCTTTACTGGAAAGCCCGGTGGCCTCACCCCCTGCTAGAGGATCTCCCTCCAGCGAGGGTCTGTGCGCTGTGTGCGGGGACAACGCAGCCTGTCAACACTACGGGGTGCGCACATGCGAGGGGTGCAAAGGATTCTTCAAGGTACGCCTATGCTTATTACAGTCATATAGTCTCACTGGGGTAAATTATTAGCCTTTAGTTAATCTAGGGTCTGAACCTATAACCTTTCGGTTTCCTGCTCAACTAGAGATCGGTACAAGAAAATGCATGGTTTATAACTGATCTACAGTAGCCTAGGCTATCCTTAATTATCTCAGTTGTATTGATTTGACCCAATATGCACCTAGGGACACCTCCGTTCATCTCTGCCACCATTACTTTCGTCTAGAATTAAATTGGTTTGTCCTGAGAGTCGTATCGCGCCTAACCGAGCGTAACGGAACTCCCAGCGGTGACATTAAGACCGCTCTTTATGTCACCGTCGTGATAGAATAATCTCGCTAATCCGACAAGAGGGGTCGCGGAGAGAGCGCCGGGGGACCCCAAATTATGGCTGCCCACGAATCTGTATTTACCGAATGTCTGCTCCGTCCGGCCCTTGAATGTATTACACAGCTTTTCATTGGAGTGCAGGGTTTGAGTGTCCTGTTCTATTGTAACTTCATACTGTGATTGCAGTTCAAGTTGTCCATGTGAATGGAGATTTACATGCAATTAATACATGCATGTGCTGTTTCTTTGTAGCGCACTGTGCAGAAAAACGCCAAATACGTTTGTCTGGCAAACAAAAACTGTCCTGTGGATAAAAGACGGCGAAATCGATGTCAGTATTGCCGTTTTCAAAAGTGCCTGGTCGTGGGGATGGTGAAGGAAGGTAATGTCGAGCACTTTTTTCTGTTTTATTCACATGGCCAAATATTTCTTTAAAATAAAGATATGTGGCTTTATATTGTGGTGCGGCGTGTATAACCAATATTTATTTTTACAGTTGTAAGAACAGCCAGTTTAAAAGGTCGAAGAGGTCGACTCCCCTCCAAACCTAAAAGTCCACAGGAAATCCCTGTCTCTATGACACCTGTCAATCTCCTGAACGCCATAGTAAGAGCGCACATAGACTCCAACCCCTCCATGGCCCGCCTGGACTACTCAAAAGTAAGCATCAAACTTTGTTTAAAATCTTTTAGCAATAATTTAACAACTATTCAACATTCAATCGACAGTCAATTTTCAGAAGCAACGATAGAATATGTGAGAGTTTAATTTACACACAAGAGAGCAAAGTTGCCTTTAATGATAAAGTTTTATTGAAATTTCTCTTTTTTTTGTAGTTTCAGGCAAGTCCCGAGTATCACGGCGGAGGAGACGAATCTCTGCACATTCAGCAGTTCTACGATCTCCTCACTGCTTCAATGAGCATCATCCGCGGATGGGCCGAAAAAATCCCCGGCTTTACTGAGCTGCCCAAATGCGACCAGGAACTGCTTTTCGAATCAGCCTTCCTTGAACTTTTCGTGCTGCGGCTGGCTTACAGGTGAGCAGTTATAATCTAAAAACGGACTCGCTTTTTTTTTCAGGATCTAATCAATCACTTTATACAATTTCAGGTCTAACCTGGCAGAGGACAAACTAATTTTCTGCAATGGAGTGGTTTTACACAAGTTGCAGTGCGTGCGTGGCTTTGGGGAGTGGATCGACTCTATCGTCGACTTTTCTTCCAACCTTCAGAACATGAGCATAGACGTCTCTGCCTTCTCCTGCATAGCTGCTCTCACCATAGTTACAGGTAAGACATGTCTGACCTTTTCCAAGCGATGCGCAGAATATACAGCGCGCTTCAGACCTCTGACGGACTGTTTCTTATCTCCATAGAGAGACACGGTCTAAAAGAGCCCAAGAAGACAGAGGAACTTCAAAACAAGCTCATAAACTGTCTGAAGGATCAGGTGTCCTGTAGTGGAGAATTGTCTAAACTGTTGGAGAAGCTGCCGGAGGTGCGCGCACTGTGCACGCAGGGACTGCAGCGCATCTTTTACTTAAAACTCGAGGATTTGGTTCCCACGCCTGCGATCATTGACAAACTCTTTCACGATACCTTACCGTTCTGAACAATCTGCTGAACTGCGACAATTTCATAAAACATTCACGAATCCTCAAAGTGGCGGACTTGAAGAAATTATATTGCCGGATGGATTTTTTTAAATGTTTGATGCACGGCTGCCTGGGGACAAAAGTGAACAGACAACCGCGGAGGATATAATATCAATAGAATATTTAAAACATTGCGAATTAAAATATTGTGGAGAGAAAAGGACTATTATGCCTGTTTAAAGTGTATTCAGTTATATACTGAGAAAAGTGCGGTGTGGTGGAAATGTATTTGTATTGTCACCCGTTAGCCTATATTGTTTATGTTACCTGCAAAGCATTTATATTCAACTTCTCATGTGTTATGCAAGATGTAGCCTAATGATTTAAGGGATCAAAATAATTTTGACAAGGTACTTTAACCACTAGCTAAGTCATTTTGCATTAAGAATAGGCATTGTATTGAGTGAGCAGAAGGATTTTTAAAACTATCTGCAACATTTCAGATTTCAGAATGGATAACAGCATAGAGCACGTTTTGTGTTTATGGTTTCATTAGTGAATTTTATTGTTATTAAGATATGAATTGCTTTTTTACAGTTCAGAAAGTATGCATGGAATTCGTTACGAGCTATTAACTTTCTCCAGCACTTTGTATTAATTTCATATTGAAATAATGTCCGGTTTACGTGCAACTTGTTTAAAATTCTTAACATTATGCTTAAATTTCAGATCATTGTTTTCTATGATGTTATTGTTTTTGCACTGCATTCTATGTTAAGCTTCTCTTATCTAGTGTATTGCTGAATAAACCTAACTATTATATATTTTCTCTCGCTTTGTCAATATGATTTAGGCTACTTGTGTTCAATTAAACTTCCAAATTTACTTATGAAAGTTTTGAATGACTATTTCATTAAATACTGAAACGAAAAAGAAAAAAACAACAACACATTTTCGGCGGCAACATTTACGTTATAGGAAGCCTTTTTTCAGAAGATTTACGATTTAGGTTTTATAAAACAAATAAGGAGGAATTCTTGAAAATGTCCGGCGAATAATTTCCAGTGAAACTGCCAAATATTACTGCAAAGTAAATAATAAAGAAAAACGTTAACTCATTAAGCTCATTAGCCCAATTCTGTAACGTTACTTACTTTTGAAGACAGAACTCAGATGATTTCGAAGTCAGCCGTTAAATCTGGAAACCCTATCAGGAATGAAAAACCTTCTCCTTAATTAATACACATTTGCTTTACATTTTATCACGTTCAATATTCTCCCCCAAATTACCACGATGATTTTGTAGAGTAAGCAACCCTCCAGCTCCAGCCTCTATGAAATGACAGTAGTGTTCTATCGTTTAACAGCAGTTTCGTCTCTCAGCGTAAACTTTTTAAAAGGTCATATCTTTATTGAACCGATGAAATAACAAAACACAATCAGGATGCAACAGCCTGTGAAGCATTTCAGATGAGAGTGGAGACACACAGGTAGTCAGCTCTTTTATCTCGTTACGATTTGTTTTAGCCAACAACACCAAAAGTTTAATGCTACAAATTCTAAAGGATATTCAAAAACGCAGATTCGACAAACACAAAGGACGTAAAGATAGATTTGACTAAAATACAGCATGATATATAGGTCTAAAATGGACTAAATCATTGTCAGAAACTCTGATGTTAAAAATTCCTCTTTTCTATCTTTCCTCCCTCTCATTACTGAGGCGATAAAAATACAGATTAAATCATTACAGATTGTTCAGTTTTGTTCTGGCATTCAGTTTTACCATTGAATGAGTTTCACATATTTTTTATTTAATTGTAAGCCAGTCCAAACGTCTCAGATTTCAGTTTGTTAAATGAATGATGGCCATTCCTTTAACAGTAGTCCATTCAAGATTAGATTTCTTCCCTCTGAACAAAGTATGATTTAATTATGGGATAAAAAACAAATCAATAGTTTTGTCTATACTGCTTAATTTATATGTATTTGAGGATATAGATGAAAAACAGTTGAATCAAGTTTTCGAGTATCTCGGCATCAAATGTTTATGTTTTGAGGCTAGAATGCAAACAACATTCTAGATAGAATTCTCTATCTCTAAATGTAATTTTGAGATGCGATAGCCCTCAAAAAAGATGCATGTATGCAATAATGATTGTTTGGTTATAAACGCATTAACATTTTTTTTCATCCTGAGTCATTAAACATTCCTGCAGTTTAGGTGTTTCTCTCCAGGTGTCAGTTCTCTGTCCAGTGATATGAGCTGGTACCCCCCACCTCTCTGAGGCCGGGGAATATAAAATATCGATTTATGTTTGGTAGAAAGGCCTTATAAAAATGATCACATACACGAAGGGGATTCATGAGCCCCAGATCAATAGACATCCTGTTTCTCAATGCTTTGGACCATCACTGACTGTGAAATGTTAAAATAAAGAAATCAATATTATCTGAGAAATGTCAAATTTATTATAATTATGAGGGTGAAGGACTGGCAAAAAATGTTCCTATGGGAGCGGGTCTGAAAGGAGGGGTTTACAGTCCCTCCTCTGAATCCAGCCTGTGTGTGTGTGTGTGCGTGTGTTGAGTGAAGCCATGCACTATAGACAATAGATATGTCATGTTGATGCTTTACATGTGCGTGGATCTGAAAAACACCCTTCTTCTTGAGTGGTATGTAGCCACCAAACCTGCACAAAAAATAAAGTAATGTTAGATTAATAAACGTGTATTAGGAATCAGGAACCTGCTTCTTGTCAAGCCAAATCTTGTAAGTTTGTACTGACAATACTGAGATATGTATCACTTCCTTGATATTTTCCAAAATTCAAGACCACATGTGACTAGATTTCTCAGAGGAGTGTCTATGGTATAAACATGCAGATGGCCGGTCTGGAATCAAAGAAGGACCAAGGGACATGCCATTTGCTCTGAGCCCAGACCAGCACATTGACACTATGTTCAGTTATGTGTTTCATGCGGCCTTTATTAATAATTCATCTATGGTTAATAGCATTACAGAGAATTCTCTGATTCAAAGCTACAGCAATCCACGAATACTACAACCAAACCACATTTTATCAAGCCACATCTGTGTGTTGATAACTGAAATGTGCAAATAATAATAATAATAATAAAACAAATAAATTATTTCATAAGCAGCTATAAAGATAAAAATATCTAACCACTTGGGGAAATACACTTTATTGCCATCCCAAAATATCCTATACACACATACTTCATATATATGCAACTGAAAAAAATACATATTTCAGACAACAGGTTAAACTGTAACAGAAAAGTTTTCATTAACCCACCCCATAAAATGCAGTAAATCTCTTAATCTCAGAACTGTTAATGAAATCAACTAAATTAAATGTTTTGAGCAATTAAGAGGAAACGGCACATTTGCAAACACCTTAACATTGTTTCATTCTCCTAGCTGACTTTTCCTGTTTTCCACAATACTGTGAGTGCCATGCCTTTACAGATAGTCATTTGCATGTGACCTTTAATTTAAATGTCTGGAAAGATTGAACGGCAGAGGGTTGCTATTATTTGAGGAAAGGGACTCTATGCCAACATCCTCTATCCCTCCTCCCTTTCAGAATTCTGATAGAAAAATTGACTATTTCATTGATTAAAGCCAATCTTTATCACCATTAGAGCTATTTCAGGTTATATTCACAAATTACGTTCAATAAGGACAGAGACACATTAGAGCATAATATAGTAAACAAATAAATGCAACTTACAACAAATGTAACCTTATTGTTTTTGATAATCTTCAGTGACCAGCACAATAACCCCAATATTTCTAAAGTAGAACAAAATCTAAAAGTTGCAACTTTGTATCTTATTCATAAATGGTTTTGGTATCGTAAAGGTACATTTTCGTAATTTACAAGTGTAAATATTAGTTCCTATTTCTTCCCAATAGACAGTTTTGTATCTTTTTTTTCCAAGGGTATTTTTTTCTAAGCATAAATAAAAGCTGAATAATGCTAAAATGGACTTCAGAGCTGAGAAAAAGAGACAAAAAAATCTCAAGGGTTGAGCTGTGGTTATGTTACTCATTTAGGCTATAATTGAGCCAATGCTGACAGTCATATGTAAAACCACATAGCAAATTTAGATTTTTAGCTTTAGAATAATAATAAAAAAACCTTCAAAAAATCTTGTTTTTATCAATTAACACCTTAAACATGAGATAACCCCCCCCCCACACACACACACACAAAATAAGTCATTAGAGGCTAGTTATAGATTATTTATAGATTTTGCCCTAATAGCCAATAAAACTTTAATTAGGCATTTTTGGTTATCTTTCTTACAGGATTAAGCTTAAATCTGACAGTGGCTTAAAGAGAAAGTTCACCTAAAAGCGAAATTATCAAGTTGTCTAAAACATGTTGTTTTGCAGAGGGTATTTTAAAGAACATCAATATTTCGAGACAAAAGAAAAGCAATAAAGGTCCAGAATTCTCATTTTTGGACGAACTATCTATTTAAAATGAGCAAATGAGCTGTATTTTATGTCTGTTGCTCTCTGCTTCTCTGCACATTTATCTCATCTTGTGGAAGACCACACCCCTTTCTTTACCCATTAATCTGCATTTTGAATGGCGCTGTAAATCAAACCATAGCCCAACCCACCTCATCCACCATCATCGCACTGAAGGAGCCTCCCTCCACCTCCGCCGTCATATACAGATCCTGTGGTTTATGTCATGGGGGTTGGCGAGTGTGCGATCACCATGGATACATACAAATGAAATATGACAGAGTGGATGCTGTTAATTACTCTAAAAGAAATTAAACGGAGGGGAATCAAGCTTTGAAATGTGAGTGGAATTTAAGTAGTCACGTTCTGTAATAAGGTCATCTTCCACAATAGATCAGTCTCACTGCATTAAATAAACAGTTGACCCTTGAGAGGAAGAGACACAACCATGAACACAGTCATCTAAACAAAGTTGATTCATCTGCATTCCCTTGATGCCACTGAAAGCTTTTAAATATAGGCTTCCACATGAATGAAACACTTGTCCTAACAGAGGACTATAAGCAGGGGACATGACGGCTTTTAAATATGTATTTTTTTTCACTTAACATCACATACTAATTTTGTATAGCCGGTTGTGAGGTGTCTGTAAGGCACTTAACCACAGGAATTAGTTCTGTGAACTTTGGGGCTTTTGATGTCGGTATTGATTCAGCTACAAAGCGGTAAGACCCTTATCAGAACTCACGCAGAGGATTGCTATAAGAGCCCATACTAAGAGTCTATCTGTGACCGATAGGAGCAGGATGGGGGTGGTTTGTGCAAATCCTTGCAGGGCTTAAATTGACAGCTGAGCACATCAAAATAGTCAGTGCACATCAAAATAAGGAATAAACAGAATCTAAACCAGCAAAATAAGCTTGTGTTATACAGAGATATAGATCCTTTAGGCCTATATGTTTGAAAATCAATGCAAAGTCAACAAACTTTTAAAATCTTAAAATGCTTTTTTTTATGTCATAAATACAAAATTAGCTTTTGATTGGAAATGAAATGACCATTGAGGAATGGACCATTGAGGAATACTTATTACGGATATATAAAAAAATATTCCACATAGCAAATTGAGATTTAGACGCACGTACATTAGTCCTCAGTATTTTCAGTCATTAAAAGGTATGCTAGATTATTGATCTTGTCATAATAGCAAATAATCCATTAAGAACTGTGGTTTTCTTTCTTACAGGAATAAACTATAAACTGACTTAAAAGAATAGTTCACTTAAAATGTAAAATTCTGTCAACATTTATTCAGGTGGTTGTAAACCTCGCATTTCTTTCTCCCACAGAGGATATTTTAAAGAACACCAATATTTTACTAAAGTATTTTAAAGTGCACAAGAGTCTTAATTTTGCCAAATGGTCATTTCATCTCCAAATAAGACCTTAGAAGAGTACACGTCAGCATACTTTTAAAATGAGTAAAGAATTAAACTTAAGTGCAAAGTGAACGTAATTAAGACACTTAACTAAACTGGTATTTTATCTTGCAAAAACACATGGATTCACTATATGAGGCCTTAATTCACACCCCAGAGCTGTGAGGAACTTTGTATTATGTTTGTACTTACTTTGTTTAACATGTTTTGGACCATTAAAGTGATCCACCTGCCTACTGCAATGATAGAGCTAGAAATTTATATAAATTTGAATTGTGTGTCCTGTATAAACAAACATTTGTATAAAATTATTAAAATTTAAATGCATGCATGAATATATTCGTATCTACACATTTATAATGATGAAGTTGCAATTGAGAACAATAGTATGTTATGAAACACACTGCAGTCATAAAAGTGTCCTATACTGTCCTCAATTTAATAGTGGACTTTTATTTTGCTACCTGGAAGTATCTGCAGTATTTTTAAAATATACATTTTAAAATTTAAAGTACACTAATCAAACACACATTTTTTCACAAGGGACATGATAGGCCTGGTGTTTTGTCCTTACACCCATCAGCTAGCCTAAAGCTATGTATTCAATCTCACGGGACATTTGAATCCCACCTGGAGTTGAGAAATGAGACAACAAAATTCACTGTGTGAAATCAGTATTTGTTAGAAAGAAAGGTGTTATTTATTTATTTATTTATTTTTTAAGCTTATCCTCTAATTCAACCCTGAGGGCAGTGGCTGCACAGCCCATACAAATATCTAAGTGCATCTAAATAAGACTCTATTATTACTATTTAAAAATAAGATTCTGAAATATATGCTGTCACTATCTATTATAATTTGTTTGTATGTAGAATACTACACTATTAATATTTTTTATATCACTAGACCTTATCAATGAAATCATTGTCCAACACTGGTAAGAGATTGTGTTCCTGGCCAGAAGAACATCAGAATACCCCACAGAGACTATACATCCACACCTGCCTGGCTATTAACCCATTCAATTAGCTTCCACCAGAGGGTTCTGCTAATTATCTTAATCGCATCTTTAATGTTGTGAGTCCTTAAAAAGAATGAAGATATCTCATCTAGAGCAATCAAAATGCAATAGACTATTAGGCTAAGTGAAGCAGTAAATACTACACCAACAAAGATTTAAGAAACACACTCATTAGCTAAGCCAACATTGTTAAGCAAAAGATGTTCGCATTATGATTATTTAATAGAGGAAATAATATGCTCAGTTCTTTACTTCAAAATGCAGGCTACTTTACTGTGGATTTCCAGACTAATACATTACTTATTTAAAGAGTTATTATTTTCTTTGCACAATTCCATTTCCCTACCAAAGGACAAGTTACATCCAGAAACAGACAGTGTAAACTCATTTGTTTGATCACAACCAGAAATTTCAGGCTATTACTGGAATATAAACAACTATAAAGAATATAAAAAGGATTAAAAAGTAGAACCAGACCAAAAAAAAAAAAACATCAATGCTGAATGCGACTAAAATGAAGATACAAAAATCAATAAGCCTGGCTGATGTGCTGATGTGTATTAGCTAAAACAGATTAATTTCATACACACACCTTGTCATACTTGTATTTATGCTGAACTGTGCCTCATCCTGCTTCATTGTAATGGAAAGTCTCGTAGAACTAGAGCAAACAGTGTCACACTGTCTCTCCAATATGACACGGACCACTGGGAATCAGACCCTCTGTTTACCTGTGCTGTGTTAGGTCATTATTCCTCCCTATCAGTATTCAGAAAGTGATGCTCAGATTACGAACAATATGACCCAATTTGGCCTAGAGAAACACACAAAACATAAAGACATTGTTATAGAGCATAAGCTCTTGCAATGAAGCATTATAAACATTTCTAGAGAAAAGAACAGAACTACAGGAATGAGTTTCTTAATTTTGAATAGAAACATGCACCAATCAAAATTTACTCAGTCCTGTTTACTGTGCAAAAAAAAGTTTAAAATGACAAAGCGCTCCACAAATGGTGATTGAGCTCTTACCAAAAGGTCATCAATTTTTTTGATTTGTATTCATTGAACATGATCGATTGGATTCATTAATGACACATATGAAGACACACCAGATCAATCTAAATGGTAAACTGGCATCATTGTCATAATTTTGCAGCTCAGTGCTCATAAAGCCTATTAATTTGTGCTCAGAAATGATCGTATATCATTTAATGAAGATATATGCAGCTTCAACATGACATAAACATCAGTCTCTGTTCAACGCGATTTGTAGACAGGAATCCCTGTGTAGTATGTAACATTGCAAAAAGCTAATTAATCTTACAAAAATAAAAAGAGAGAGAGATTTGTAGCTTTCAGTCCCTTAGTGTACCTAGTATAGTTGACATCTTTTCTTCTTGCTTTTTGCTGATCAGGTGGCTGTGAAATTTTAAATGTAGCATGTAAATATGCCTTATAGAGAGATGAGTAGACTGCACTCTTTCTGTCATTGCTTCTCAATCAGTAAGGGATTGAGAAGCAATTTGTGTCGGCCTGTCGGGCTTTATTCTGTGGCAACAACCTGCTAGATGTATATTATCCCGCTTATTACACGGCTTCTCGCCCCAAAAGTAAATAATAAAACAATAAATAAATAATATAATACAATAATAAAAATTTGTTTTAACCGGGAAGTCGAGTCATTGTAACGTTCTGTTTAAAGGACAACGAAACCAGGTTGAGAGTCAACAATTCAGTATTTATTGTCCATTAAAAAGGTGAAGGAATAACTGAAGGAGGTAGGGATAAAACAAAGCAAATGAGCGCTGAAAGTCCTTCATTGAACGTCTCCTTTCCTTGCTCTACATAGGTTTCCTCTCATAGCCTGGACACAGTGAAGGGGAACAGGTTAGTCACAGAGGTAAACTTATCTTTGTTTTACAGGCGAACTCCAGCGTGGGTTGACTTTCAGGAGCGCTACAGGCATTCAGGTGAGTGGAGCAGGTTCAGAACAGCGTGCTTGGTTAAAAGCAGGATACTGCAGACTATCCAAAGAAACGGAGTTCCTGGGACTCACAGTACAGGTAAGTAATGCTGGTAAGTTTACAGGTGAGTATAATGATACAGTCAGCCTTTGGTAGTAGCGTGCTCAGGGCAGGTGAGTGTGTTTACAGCTTCTCTTAATCCCAGGGTTTCAGAATGATCTGTGGCATCAAGGTGAGTAGCGAGAGCTGTGATAGAAGGACAATAAGGCATGGAAGTTACCTCGATCTCCGACAGAGAAGCTGTAGCTTTTAAAGATAAGGGCAGATTGTCATCAGGTGATATTAATTAAAACTCAGGGGCCTGAGAACGTGGAAACAAGGCTGACGAGTCTGATCAGTGGTAGTTGCAGACGTGACATCACCCCCCCTCTGCGAGCATCTCCCGGTGCTCTTACCTGGCGTCTTGGTTTCCCCCGTCCTCGTGGACTTGGGCGATCCGGATGAGATAGACATTCATCCAGTATATCATACTTATCGATCCAGCACCTCTCTTCAGGTCCATACCCTTCCCAGTCAATGAGGTATTGTAAGCGACCCCCTCTTCGCCTGGAATCTAGGATTTCATTTACCTGATATATTGTTTCAGATGGATCGATTTCTGGTGGTGGTGGTGTTTCAGGTTGGACTGGGGTTGTAGGAAGCAGAGGGTCAGTATATTTTTTCAATAACAAAACATGGAATGTAGAATGTATCCCGGTACCGGGGTGGCAGTTGAAGTTGACCTGAAACTTTGTTGACCTGAGGAACGATGGGGAATGGACCAATGTACTTTGGGCTTAGTTTCTTACAAGGCACTCGTAATTTTATGTCACGGGTGATATAGCCAGACTCTTTCACCTGGTTGGTACTTGGGTGTTGAGAGACGACGGGTATCCGCATTGCTCTTGTGTCTGCGGATGGGGCGCTGTAAGTGGACATGGGCAGAATCCCAAACCCGTTCACTCCCTCTGAACCAATGATATAATGCAGGTAACTGAGTGGGTTCTTATGACCAGGGGAACAATGGAGGCTAATAGCCTAACACACACTGGAATGAGGTGAGACCTGTGGATTCTTGCCGCAAGGAGTTTTGGGCATATTAAGCCCATGGAAGAAACTGACTCCATTCCTCCTGGTGGTGGTGACAGTAAACACGAAGATACTGAGATATCTCTTGGACCTTTCTCTCAGCTTGGCCATTGCTTTGCGGATGATAGCCTGAAGACAAACTGATGGTTACTCCGAGTAGGCGAAAAAACAGTTTCCAGACTCTGGACATGAATTGGGTACCGTGGTCTGATACAATATCTTCAGGCAATCCAAAGTGCCTAAAGACGTGGTGAAACAAGGCTTGGGCTGTTTCTAGAGCTGTGGGGAGTCCAGTTAACGGGATCAGTCTGCAGCTCTTAGAAAAGCGGTCAACCACAACTAGGATGGTGGTAAATCCATGAGACAGTGATAAGTCTGTAGCGAAATCTATGCCCAGATGTGACCATGGGCGTTGTGGTACAGGTAGGGGCATCAGTTTCCCTTCAGGAAGTCGTCAAGGCACATTGACTATGGCACAGACAGAGCAGCTATTAACGAAATTATAGGTATCTTGTTTCATCTTGGGCCACCAATACCTGTTTTGGAGAAGTCTCAGTGGGTACCAGGATGTCCTACTTCAGGGGAAGTATGTACAGTGTCCATCAGTTGCAGGCGTAAGATGGTAGGTGCATAGGTTTTATTCTCAGGACAAGAAGGGGGCGCTGGTTCAGTGGCTGTAGCATAGTGGATCTGATTCCTCAAGCTCCCACTGGATAGGGGCTGCAAAAACTGAAGCAGGAAATTGGGCTTAGGTTCATCTTGTACAGGATCTGGATCTTGTATATGAGAGACGGCTTTCACATGTTTTGTACCTGGACGATAGGAGATCTTATAGTTAAATCGAGTGAAGAAATAGGGCCCATCTGGCTTGCCCGAGGATTTAATCTTTTGGCTTCTCTGAGGTACTGAAGGTTCTTATGATCGGTGATGACTTCAGAAGGATGCAGGAGGCCCTCAGGCCAACGCCGCCACTCTTCTAACGCCAGTTACATGGACAGGAGTTCTCGGTTCCCCACATCATAATTTTGCTCTGCAGTAGTCAACTTTTTGGAGAAGTAGGCGCAAGAATGGAGTACAGGGGGTGTACCGTGGTACTGTGATAACGTTGCACCAACTCCTAGTGTGGCGGCATCCACTTCCTCAATGAATTGACTTTGTGGGTCCGGATGGCGAAGAATGGGGGCAGAACAGAAGGCTTGTTTAAGGTCTGAAAAGGCTTGGTCAGCTTCAGGGGTCGAACAGATGATGATGAATTGAATATATCCAAGAATAAATCTGCGATAAAAGTTGGCGAAACCAAGTAACCTCTGAAGAGCTTTTGTTGTGTTGGGTATTTTTGTTGAATTGCCTCCACTTTTTTTCCTCCATAGCTATACCTGTGGGAGAGATGACATATCCCAGGAAGCAGACTTGAGTTTGATGAAACTCACACTTCTCAGCTTTTAGGTATAAGAAGTGTCCGCGCATTCTCTGGAGTACCTGACGAACAAGATTTCGATGAGTGGGCAGATCTGGGGAATAGACAAGTATGTCAGCAATATATACAATGACAAATTGATGTAGCATATCCCGTAGAATCTCGTTCATAAAACTCTGGAAGAACGAGGGTGAGTTGGCAAGGCCATACGGCATAACCCGATATTCATAGTGCCCATTAGGCCATCTTCCATTCGTCACCCCATGTCGAATACGAATTAAATTATAAGCACTTCGAAGATTAAATTTACTATAGACTTTGGCTTGACAGAGTTCTTCTAAGGTACCAGGTACCAATGGTAAGGGATAAGCAAATTTAACAGTCTGACTGTTGAGCACTCTATATTCTATATATGGCCTAAATCCTCCGTCCTTCTTTGCCACGAAGAAGAAACTGGAGGCTGCAGGAGAGACTGAGGGTCGAATGAAACCTTGATTTAGGGCTTCCTCCACATATTCCTGCATAGCATGTTGTTTAGGCAGTGATAGTGGATCGATTCGACCTTTAGGGAGTTTGGCGCCCTAAAAAACAAACAAACAGTATTGTGGAATTTTCCTTTAAATGTTAATGAGCTCTGCTGGCCCCACCCCTCTGAGGGACTGTTTAAATTAGCCGCATTCATTGTGAAACTTGTTAATTAGCTCATAGAAAAAGGTGATTTGCAAAGATTCATTAAAATACCTTGTATGCACACACATTCAAATGTTGAAAGTAAATGACTACTGCTATGTTCCTTTGTCGTGGTGATTTTGCCAAGTAAGACATGATCCTGGATCAACATTACTGTCCAAAAATCTAAACTTATCCCAATCCTTACCTTTAAACCTACCCCTACCCAAAATGTAGGCCTAAAATTTGTGAGAAATGATAGATGATTAACAAGGGTGTAGAAGCAACCAGCCATGATTTTAAGCCTAAAACAGATTCCAGCAATATTATTTCTCAATTTTGATTGGTTGAATTGGAATGTTGTTCCAGGGTCAACAAGGATGTTGATCCAAGAACAGCTTGTACTTGGTGAAATCACGCTCACCGTTCATTATTACATCCAACAACAAAACACCTCAATCGCTTAAGAGTCATTCTTGTCTACAACTTGGACTGATGATGATGGCTCACTCAGGGTGAGTCTGAGGTAAGACCACCACTGATCTATATATAATCAGTGGGTAAGACACCAGTCTAGTCTGTGTTGAAACGCTACTGTCAATAAAACTATAGTGGGAGGGGCCTGTATGTTTGATATAATTTGAGAAAGGGGTAAAGATTTTAGTAGATTTAAAAACACAAACACACACTTGGTGGATTTTTACCACTACAGAGTGGTTGTGAGCACACTGCCAACACACATTTCAGCTTAAACAACTTGTAAAAGTGCATGTAGACCTCTTTAAGACAACAAGCAGTCATTATCCACCTTTTTCTTCAACACTGAAGTAAGCCTGTGGGTGAGGCTTCTGGTTCATTAGACATTATGCTAAAGAAATAACTACTATTTCCACCACAAACCAGTGTGTTCATAAGTAAGACAATAGGTAGATAAGAGGAGGTGAGGAGGGGAGTGAAAACAGTCCAAATAGTAGGCAGGGAGACAAGGCTAGGCAGGCAGGCTGAGAGGGAGGTAGTTGGTACCAGCCCCGGATGTTGGTTAACCAGAGAGGAGAAGGAACTGTGCAGACGATGACTGAAGGTAGGCAGCAGTGCTCTACCAAGCACGGAGGGAGAAGCTACTCCACAGCCAGCCGAACAGGGCAGGGCGAGATTACACTGGAGACAAACACACAACTAAGGCAGGGAAAAAACAAAAGCACTTGGATTAGAGACAAGCTAGAATCTGGTGGCAAAGATACCACATGTATGATAGCAACAATGAACTGACAAAACAGGAAGAAAAGGATGACCAATATAAAGGGAAGGCGAACAAGAGGGTGTGGCAAAGGGAAATATGGAGGCAGGACAAGGGGAGCACATGGCAAACACAAACAAAGACACAGCCATGTGCTCAAACACAACACACACAAGGAAACATTAAACAAAGACAAAACGGTCAGGGCAGGGTCATGACAATTTGAGGAGTATTGGAGGATATTATAGAACATCAAGAAAGTGCACACCATTTTCAGATAATTTTTTCCCTGTTTGTCTGTTCACCATCCTTTCCTATCAAAATGGATGCAAAAATATAGAAAATCGAACCTAAGAATTTTGGACTCAGTGAACAAAGCCCTTTTTTATGGGTTTTTCAGTTATACCGCCCCCTGTTGGCGAAGCTGAATAAAACTTCCCGTGCATCCTGCTGTCTATGTGTGTCAAGTAAGGCTGCACAAATAATAATAATAAATAAATAAATTTTCTAATCACAGTTACGATGCGACAATTATGTAATCGTTTAAAGCTGAAATTAATCGTTCAAAATCCACTTATGTTATTCTGCATGATTAAAATGTGTTTTTTTCTTTCTACAGGTAATCTTAAGGGTATTTCCATTGATTTAATTTTAGTTTTAGTATAATATTATTATATATTAGCTATAATACCATTCATAGTTTTTTATTTTTTTAAAGAATAAACCAATCCAATAATTCACATTTGAGGCTTAACTGTATAAAAGCAATAAAGTTTTCGCAGTTTCAGCTTGTTTATGTTCATGTGGAAATATGGCATGTAGTTGCTTCAAACAATTGTACACACATCATTCAACGTGAATTGTGATCATCATAATTATTAATTGCAATTACAATTTCAAGGGAATAATTAACAATTATGATTTTGACGTAATTGTGCAGCCCTAGTGTCAAGATTGTAAAGCATGGATATTGGACAATTAATTAACATATATCTTCCCAATGCTTCAACATGCTTTGTGGAAATGGAAATGCATGAGGTCAGCTAATTATGGGGAACACTAAAGAAACTTGTGCAAGCTTGGACAATAACATTTGAGTGCAGAAACGAACCATTGCATGTGAAATATGATATTATTAGACCACATATGTTGAGAAAATGTTTACACGCCTGTAATTGTGTACTAGATAATTGACTAAATACTGCACTATGTAAAGGAGAACTACATTTCTCAGTAGGCATGTTCTAACAATAAGTACTAAAGTGTAAGTGTAAAGTGTAATCCAGGATAGTGGAAGGCAGTGTGGTTGGTGATTCAGATTAAACTATATCTTCCATAGGAGGGCCACTCTCAGAGCTTAATTAAGTTGTAGGACCCTGGCAATGACAAATGCCTCTTAACATGAGCATGCTAAGACACCGGTACTGCTGCCCTTTAGCTGTGCATCTTCTGTTGAGCAAAATACCACCATAGCATCTATAATTTTTTTTTTTCCAATTCCCTTCGCCTTAGTGCACAACCATAATTTGATGAATAATGCCACATGTTTTGAGTCAGAGATGCTGGTCTTTTCCAGTGCGTCTTATCCATTTTCTCATGTTCAGAGCATGACAGTGCAACTTGACTGTCGGTGAGATCTTTCTGGATCCTCGGCTCCTTTGGTGTTTCCTAGGATCTGTCTATTCATCACCATCGCAAGCCTCTTGTTCTGCTCTGTGTCTTCCTTCATCACTGCAGCTAATTAAAGAGCTCGGAGGTCTACTACTGTTTCCACTGCCTTGTATTACCATTAATTACAATGACATCTCAGATCCTCGGCATAGCAGCACAGTGATTCATGGCGCAGTGTGTCTGAGTAAGAGACTTATCTTGCACACTCACACACACACACTCCTGTACATATGCATGGATGCACTCACACATACACACACAAACATAATAAATTAGGCTCTACTGAAGACTGATGGGCCACAATGTAACACCATAGATCAATTAAGCACGTAGAGAATGGGAAGGCTAATCTCTCAATATAAAGAGTCGGCTTTTCCGCCTCTTTTAAAGCAAACATCATATTTTAAGATTACACAAACAAATGAAGCACTAATTGAATAGGAAAATATTTTGAGCATTTGTAATTACATTCTGTGGAACACCACAGCAGAATTTTTTACAGGGTGTATTCTACTGCTGTGGGAGGCTGTTGTATGTTAGACGTGACAAAATATTGAGTGTGATCTTCCTGTGACCGAGGTCACTCCGTGTTTCTCTTCTGGGTCACAGGACTGATGGAAGTATGAGCTCAAAGCAAAAGACTCAACATCAGCTGTGTGTTTCAGACCAGTTTAAAACACCTATATATATATATATATATATATATAAAACTTTCTGCCTCTCAGTTTTATTTATTTAGTGGAATATCAATAGTATTTAAAAAAATGCCATAAATCCTTCAATTTAATTTAATGCAATACCTTTTGTATCTATAAGATTTGCACCTAAATGACGCAATATAAGTGGCTTTAGATAAAGGTGTCTGCCAAATGCAACATTTGCATTACATGTGCATTAATAATTTTTATTTATAAATTTTCTACATTTGTTATATATAGCTTTTTTAAATAGAAATGAAAAGCATGGACAAATTAAATTGATTACAATTCAAAATAATGCAGTTCTATAAAAAAAATGTCCACAAAAATATTAGTTAATACAACTGGTTTCAACCTTAATCATAATCAGAAATGTTTCTTGAGCACCAAAGCACATTAGAATTGTTCCTGAAAGATCATGTTCACTTCTGCATCACAGGAATAAATAACATATTTTAAATAGTGTAAATAGAAAACAGTTTAATATCTGACCACATTATAGTTTTTACTGTACTTGCAGTCAAATAAATGCAATCTTGGTGCATGAGCATAAGAGAGTAACTAAAAAATATCTAATGTATAGAGACTGCATATCAAACATTTTCTATTTATTTTTATATATTTTTCTGATCTTGTCTTTCAAAGAGCAACATCCGCCGTCTTCATAACCATTGTTCAAGTGAAGTGTATACCTCATGCTGCCTTTCTAAAATATAATTAACCTCTGATACCCATTTTGTTGTCTGTGATGTCTGCGAATGAGTCTAAAATGGAACTGTATAGATGTCCCTAATCTAATAGAGCCATGATCGAGCTAAATGCAGCCATTTTCTTTAAGTGGACACAGCCACTGTCGGGTGAATCTTACGAGTGTGTGGCAGAGAGGGGAATCAAGAATCAAGAATAGTAGCGTTTTGCTCAGGCCCAAGAGTAGATAAGCAGCACCCAGGGAATTGGTCTGTAAACATTGTCAGTGATTGACATGGCACCCCAGCCTGTGGGAAACTTTACATTTTATTATCGGGCTGTAAAACTGCATTTTACAGATCCGCATGCTGCTTTAGCGGTGAGTGCAGGAGGTATATGGGTCGAGGGTGGTGCACTTGAAGCCTGTTTTGATCGGTCCTCACTAAATATCCACCCAATTTTCACAGGTCTGGGTGAGCTTTGAAGAAAATTGAGCAGATTTGCGATGAAGAGCCCCTCTGGAGGAATTTGAGAGTGTTTGAGGATTAGGAGGTTTTTATTCTCAGCATAAGGCCCGGTTGAAGAAGTATCTGATGCCTCAGGAGGTGAAGCTCAGCTGAGCATTTCAGTAAATAGAGATTGTGAAGATAAAGAGTTGAACTGACAAGCTTATGGACATGGACAAAGTGAGTTGGCATACAGTTTAGCTTTTATGCAAAGCAAATCATATTCTGAAATGCAGGGGGGGAAGAAAAGTTTTCATCCTCTCATGTTTCAATCCAGAATCAATCAAATAATCGAAACGTAAAAGAGCAAAGAGTGTTTACAATGAGAAATGCTCACATGTGACTCTTTGGAAAAAAAAACTTTATGACTGAAGAGGTTTTATAGTTCATGTCTGAATACACAATAATGAGCTCAATCACAGTAATACATAAAGAAATGGGGGACTCAAGTTTTTTTAATAAACCACGGTCGACATCTAGTGGTAATATTGGGGTTGCAGGTTTAAAAGGTTTAATTTTTTGCCGCCAAAAGGGGTCGCAATTTCGCAATGTGATTTAAGAATTTCTTTAAGAAATATTTAAGAAGAAGAATATTCTTACGGTGCAAAATTAGTGGAGTACTAACATCTTTTTTTAAACAATGTAGAATAATATGAATTTAATTTCAATATACAAACTATTACAAATATATTGAAGAATTGGAATATATTAAAGGAATGGTAAAGGGTAACACTTTAGTTTAGGGTGCAATTCTTTCTAGTTAGTAGCTTACTGGCATGCATATTACTAACAAATGGATGTTTATTGATATTAAAAAGCCCATAGTATTGCATTATTCTGCATGACCATATTTTAAATACAATAAACCAACTCATACCTAACTTAACAACTATCTTACTAACTATATATAAGCAAACGAGGAGTTTATTGACACAAAAGTCGTGGTTAGTTAGTTAATATCGAGAGTTATGCTTGTTGAGAAAAAAAAAATGTTTATTTTAAAAAATGTAATGTTTACAATGGGGGTTAAATCTAAATATTTTCACACATGCCTAAACATTAGTTGATCTCTTTTCCAAATTGCTCTATCTCTAGTGTTTTTCAGGAGTTTAGGACACAGAATAGCTTATTCCATAACTGGTTTATTTCCTATTTGGGTTTATGCTTTATTTTTTTTAAAGATCAATTGTATTTTAAAAAGCGTTGTTTGATGCCAGTTTTTGCAAAGATTTGTTTTCAAAAACAGTACCGTAGCAATTTTATTTCTTGATATGAAATTAGGTCTGCATATAGCCTCAGAAATATCTTAAAAGTAAAAAGAATTGATAAAGTGTGATTTGTGGTGGCTGTTTAATTAATAAATGAAATTATTTTAATCTTAACTGTCTGACTGTTATTATCAGTGTTGTTGAGTTAACCCTTCCAGCTTTAAATATTTGTAAAATGATCAACACTTTAAAACATTTGTTATTAATGTAGAAAATTAATAAAAAATAACCAAATGTAATCAGTTACATTAGGCTACTTTATAGTAAATTAGCCTAATTGCTAAACTTGTAGCCTAATCTGTAACGTTTTACATTTCTAATGTAACCTTTACACATAGGAGAAGTGGACAGACCTTGACACAATATGGTGTTGAAAGAAGAAGAATTTAAACACAACTGATTGCACGCACTCGTTGCCATATGATTAGAGTTATAAACTCCTCCCCTCTGCTGCCGGGGCGGAGCTGACGCGTCCGGATCCGCCCTGATGGCCCGATGACAGCACGGACAAGATGGCGGCCAGCTGGGAAGTGAAGTGAGGATGTCAACATCATTTCTTCAGTTTAAACAAGTCAGGATTTCCACCACCTACCCCCTCGAACAATCCGCGATATAGTTCATGTTCCGTGCATCCTATTTAGGAGCCGAAACCGGGGCATTTTTACGCAAACGCGCGCATGTATTTGCGCTATGTTTTGGAAATCCGTTTACGCAAAGAGGACCATCAACTCTTGACGAGCGATCTGGCCTGCATGAACCTCCAAAACCCGCTCCTGGAGTCACCAAAAGAGCGTTTCAACGTCCTAACGCACGCTACATCGACTGAAACTCAGCGATCAGTCCGATCGACGCTGTTTTGATTGGCGTTTGCGCTGATTTCCGCGAGGAAGAGCGGCAGTTTTCATTAAAGCTGCGGAAGTGGAGGAGAGCTTTTCACGCCAGTCATCTCTCAGATGCACTTTCTGTCCTCCCGCGGATGCTCTTCGCTTCATTATCCAGCTGTGAAACATCTAAGACCACTTTAAACTCAAGCAAACGGGATCCAGGGGTGCATTAGCTGCATTTAGTCCGGAAACAGTGTTTTTTGCTGACTTGCTGGCCAGTTTTAGTGGTTAAAGTGACGCCATGGCTCATTCTCCAGTGCAGGGCAGTCTGCCTGGGATGCAGGTAAAGATAACGCACAGCATCTTTTATTTGACGTCTACTGTGGAACACGTTTAGGTTATGAAGTGTTTATGCGTTGTGTTATATCCCTCGCTTCCTTAAGCTTAAGAGTTTCCACTCTCTGATAAGTTGCAGAAGACTATAAATCTGTTTGACTCCCTCTTTGTCTAATTTGTTAAATGGTGGTAAACATAAACTTGTATTATGCAGCGTGAGGTTGTCTTATTGCTTTGTACACCACTAAGAGTTGTTCAGGTGGTTTTAGTCTCATAGATGCCCCTGGGACCCCAAATGTGAAAGTACGTGTCAATCTAATACGCAGCTGTACATTTTCACAAATAAATAACTTAAATAAGTTACATTAAAGTAGAAATTGTTACGCTACTTATAACAATTTAAACAGAGTACCTTGTAATCTGTAGGCTAACCTACTACATTCCCTAAGAAGCCTTCCCAACAATACCAATATATTTACACTAAAAGTAATGCAAAATAGGAGTAGACAGACCTGCAATATGATATGAAAGTTTATGAAAAATATTAGTTGGAAAATATTTCTGTAACGTTGCATTTATTTCTCATTTCTTAAGTACTGTGCTCTTAGATGCTTTTAGCCTATTTAAATATTGGTTATTTTAAAACGCACATTATTCATTTAATTTATTTTATGTAATATTACAATTTATTTAAAATTATACAGATTTTTTTTTTATATACTGTCTTATATGTATTACATTTTCCAGTTTCCTACTTTAAAAACCTTTTAGTAATAGATTGGAAGTGGTTTGGTTAGGTATGGTTTACTGTATTTCGGTTATTTGAGAAACACATCAAATATGATGCTTAACAGAAGAAGCTTTAAGTCTTTCATCATCTGTGAAGCTTGGAGGACAACAATTTAGAAAGCATTTCCATTAAATATTAATTTTTTTTTATGTCCTAGCTCTCTAAAGAGCATTAGCATCACCTTTCTGGGACATCTTTTATGAAACCAAGATCATGTATGAAGTAGGACAGTACCAACGTACAACCCTTTTCAGAGTCATTCTATTAAAATTTTCATGTTCTTGCCCTCTAGAGAGCATTAGCACCACTGTAACCTTTCTAGGACACATCCTTTATTAAGCATGGTCATGTATGAAGTGGGACAGAACCATTCTGTTCTTCAAACCACAAAGATCCAAGAAAGAAAGAAGTGGAAGGGTAGAGACAAAGGGAAAGCAGTTGAGGAGGGATGGAGAGATGTCTCCAGAGAGTAGCTATCATAAATGGGTCACTTGGTTTGGTCTCTATTCATGCTGGGCCATATGACTGGTTTGCCCTCAGGACAGGAGAGCAATCTGCCATAGCGAGTAGTTGAAATGGCTTATCATTCCTTTAGGTTAAATAGGCAGGACGCCATTATTGGCTAAGAACCTCTGTCTTTTTAAACGGAAATCCGTCCATGTGAGATGAGGAAAACCAGAATTATGTAGAAGGTCTTCCAGGGAGGGACACAGGTCACCAGTTCTCAGAGTGCAGTGATGGACTAAGTGTTCATTCTCTAGTATTTCCTTATGGGTCACCGAGGAATTGTGGTGGCCATCCATTAGGAACGTTTCAGAAGCTCTCACCTGGCTTTAACACACCTCATATGGCCGGCCTCAGAGTTTCCAGCTCCCTAAAACACAAACACAGATGGGAGCCAAGGGATGACGTGGCCTTCTAAAAGAATTTGTTGGCTGTTACACCTGTCAGTGTGCATCGGGATCAGGATTACAGAGATCAGCTGGGAGTGTAGGCGAGCAATCAGCATTAGGGCTGAATCAGGGAGCAAAGCCTTCATCATCTCCGTGATGGGACGAGTAGATGACAGCTAATGAATCTCTGAGTGATGCATTAAAGGGCTTCTTTGTGGGTGTGTGCGCTTTGAGAAAAGATGTGTGAAAATCATCTGCGTATGAGAGAATCAATTTGTGTGTGTTGTTCATAGGGTGGCATCACTATTTGACAGAGCACAGATTGGCAATCGGTCTCCAGAATATTTGTCAGCTCGTGTCATTTATCACGGTGACTGGCCCCTTTTTTGTGAAGGCTTTTGTCAATTTTGAGATGTATTGCTTGTGGCATTTTGTTGTAAATGCCCTTGGTAAAATCTAGCCATATTAGACAGATGCAAACATAGACAGGTTGTCTCATCTATGAAAATAATAACGAAAGAGGCGGAATGCATCAAAATACAGCAAGAAGCGTTATATTGCTAAATATTACTGCAATTAAAATAACTCAAATTTTTAGTGTTAAAAATACTTGTGCGCTTATTTTTGTGTAATGCTGTTATTTGTAAAGAATGAAATGGAAAACACATCTTCAATCACTTTAAACCTTTTCTAGAGGTAATCAGCCCTTTCAGCCTTCTATCAAACACGGTCAAGATATCCCTAAACAGATTTCCATTTATTCACCGTACCCTGAGGCATTAGAATAATGTACTTTAAGCTGTGGGCAAAATCTGCTCTCTTTCATCTTGTATCTTTGGCGCACTAATGCTGTGGACGATCGGCTCTGTCGTCATCCATTTAACTGGATTTCACACTTTTATGAGGTCCCCATGAAATCCTGCCTTGCGTTTACCTCCCGCAGCGCCCATCATACAGCACTGGACAAGCTGTTCTGCTGTTGTTCGGCATCAATATGACTCTGTGTTTGGTAGGTTTAGAGTTTACGCTAGCAGAAGAGATTTGGAGGATTTTAAGGTCGGGAATTTTTGCATGCTCAGAGGATGTACGCGGCAGCAGTTCAAGGTTGTCTTAAATTCTGTTCACATTGACGGTTCGTCTAGCATGGTTTGTTTTGCTTTGTTTGAATTATCTTGGTGAAAGGGTTGTGATGTTTGGGATTGGTTATGCAGGCTTAAGTTAGCATGCAAGTGTTAAACCCCCGAGCAGTTTGAGGTTTAGTTAGTTCTGCTGTTATTTTTTCAAGTGCTGCACAGTTTAACCGCCGTGGACTCTGCAACGAGGGCTTCATGCTAATAATATCAATGCTGTCTGTAGCTCTCTCCGTGTTTCCTTTAAGAAGGCCTCAGGGGTCTGAGATGTTCAGGGTCATGGCTGAGACCTCTGGGAACTTTGGTCCCAAGCAGATGTGCTTCAGTTTTCAAACATACTGAGGTCCTGCTTCAGTAGCATTGAAGTCAAACCAAACACTGGATTATAAAAGCCTATTTTAAGGCTGCTTAGAAGTAACACTGTCATATGTTTAACCGTAACCATTGCATTAAGGTCATTTTAGGTAGCCTAATTGTCATTCTCTTGGATTGCTGTAGGTTAGAAAACTCTTCCTGCTTTTAAAATATAGAATCCTTTATGCAGCGTTGACCATTAAAAGCATATACTGAAATGTCTTTGTTCTTCGTTCCAGAATTTAAAAGCTGATCCTGAGGAGTTGTTTACTAAGCTGGAGAGAATCGGTAAGGGTTCGTTTGGAGAGGTGTTTAAGGGCATCGACAATCGCACGCAAAAAGTTGTGGCCATCAAGATCATCGATCTGGAAGAGGCTGAAGATGAAATTGAAGACATTCAGCAGGAAATCACAGTGTTAAGCCAGTGCGACAGTCCTTTCGTCACGAAATACTACGGTTCCTACCTAAAGGTGAGTGGCCAGTGTATAAAAAAGGGCATTCTGAGGTCATGCCGTGTGACCTGAGGGATGTAGGTCATGGTTACACAGGAGGGCTCAAGGAAAAGGGATATCTCCTGGGTTAACTGAGTTCCACTTGAACAGACTGGACCCTTATAGGGCTTCATTCAGGTCTCAAATCTTTTTAGCTACACTACCGTTCCAGTATTTGTATGTCTTTGTAAGAAATTGATACTTCTGGTCACCAGAGTAGGTGGATTAAAGGCTCAGTTCACTCAGAAATGAAAATTCTTTCATTATTTGCTCATCCTCATGTCTTTTTAAAACCTTTTCAAGCATTAAGTAATTTTAATGAAACCTGAGAGATTTTTGGTCCCGCCAATTGTCCAAAAGATTTAATCGCATCAAAAGGTTCACAAGAATATAGTTAAAGAAATCCACCTGAAACGAGCAGTTTATGAAGTCTTATGGAGAGACACAATTGTTTTTTTTTTAATGAACAGATTTAATTTAAGCTTTTAAATGTTGATCAATGGATATACATAGAGTACATCAAATATGGTAAACAGAATCTAAAAAGTGCTTGCCTGACATAACCAACCTGCTTGAGTAACCAATGCGAGAACAAAACTCATGTCACGCAAGCATATAGGAGCCTCCGCAGGAACTATTGAAGTTTGTTTTTGTGCATTAAGCGAGTAGGTTGAGCTGCTGTTTACCACATATGATGTGGGTTTGATATGGGTTGGGATGACAGGAAGGTGAGTAATTAATTTTTTTCATTTTTGGGTGAACTTCTCAGATTTAACCTTTGATTTCAAAGCCTCATTACTCTAAATTATAAGACAACTCTGTACCCTCTAAGTACTCATATTTTCTCTTCTAATTTGTAACTAAAGAGAGCTCATTTATCTTACCAGAGTTGAAAACAGTTGTGCTACTTATACTATGAAGTATTGAATTGGCAACACAATGTCTTTTTTCTGTTGCTGAAGTGATGCCGGTACACTGACATTTCTATAGTCCAATTTTGGCTTCAAAGAAACAACTTCCTGAAGAAGCTCATCAGTCTTTTATTCTTTTGAGAGACGATACGGTCTTGAATCGGCATACTGGATTTAAACAGGACAGAGAGAAAGAGACGGCCCAGATACAAGCCCGCAAGAGAACATCAGAGTTTGAGAAACAGACACCTCTTAGGTCCTCAGCTGGAAGCTTTTGTCAATAGAATATGCTAAACAACAGTTTAATCTGAAACCGCATAGAGCCGACTGGGTTGTGGGCCTTGTAAGATGAAAGAAAAGGAAAAAGTTGGGGTAAAATGGTAGCATGAGCAACTTGGAGCCTGGATAGTAGATAAGTGTGATAAGTGTTCCAGATGACTGGAACAAGGTTTGAGGTAATGGGAACAATTTGATACTAAGATCTGTGAGAACTGCCAATCAAAACCATGTGAAGTGCTACAGAAAGTCAGTTTATTAAGAAACTTGTGCCAGAGTTCTGCTTAAAAGTCTTTGTTCACACAAGTATCCCAATTTTGCAACAAAGTTTAAGGAATACAGCATTTATTAAAAGATAACGATAAACCTTTGTGGCTTATTTTTTACTGCAATCTTTTTAGTGCAATATTAGTGAATGATGAAAATATTTAGAAATATTAAAAATGAAAATTCTGTTATTAATTACTCACCCCCATGTCGTTTCAAACCCATAAGACCTTTGTTTATCTTCGGAGCACAAATTAAGATTTTTGATGAAATCAGAGAGATATGGAGAATACTTTTTTTGAGCAATAAAAAAAAAAAAAAAAGACATAATTTAACTTAAGTAATGTTATTTTTGTTTTCTTTGTGCAAAAAAAAGTATTCAGAGAAACTAAGGTTGATCCACTGATGTCATATGAACTGTTTTAGATGTGTTTTTAGTACGTTTCTGGATAGGGGATCATTTCAGTCGTATTGCTGTCTATAGAGGGTCTAATGGCTATCTGATGTAATCAGAAATATCTTAATTTGTGCTCCGAAGATAAACAAAGGTCTTATGGGTTGGGAACGACATGATGGTGAGTAATTGGTGACAGAATTAAAATTTTTGGGTGAACTAACCATTTAATACTGCATAGAAACTTCTAAATTTTGAATTGTGTATATATTATGTAAGCTGAACATTTATCCTTTAACAGATGAATCCTGTTAAACTGACCATAGAGCTGAAAATATAGTACTACAACAAGAGAACATGATCAACAAACCTTAGAATAATGGCAAGAAATTGCATCTTTATTAGGGCTGTAACGATACACCAAACCCACGATTCGGTTCGTTTCACGATTTTTGACCCACGATTCGGTTCGTA
>JAUCMT010000114.1:5110502-5140193 GCA_032357475.1 Enteromius thamalakanensis
GACTAAAACTATCACATATAGAAGTGACTAAAATTTGACTAAAACTAATAAGCATTTTAGTCAAAAGACTAAGACTATGACTAAATCTAAGATGGTTGTCAAAAACAACACTGTTTCAGAGAGACACACAAAGCGTTTAGCACAGAAAGATGAAAGAGCACATCGAATTTTGTAGCTGCGCTGTGGTGAGCCATTAGGTGCAATAAATGAATCGTTCACTTTTAAGGGGCTCTTGGCGTGCTTCTTCATTTTTAGTTTCTACACGCACACACACACAGGCTCACATGCTCTCACTCTTAAGCTCATCATGTGAGGTGGGAGGTATGTAACCCAATTTTCACTCTTCCCTCTCTCATTCTAGCTAATCCCAAATTAAAGGAGAGATTAGGATTACACATTTACCCTCTCGCTAGCAAAAGCCCGACTCCTCTGGAGAAGTTGTTGCTTATTTGTGAGTTGATGGGTTTTTCTCACTTTTCAACATCCTCTTCATCTCTTTCTCTTGCTCTAGGACACAAAGTTATGGATCATCATGGAGTATTTAGGTGGTGGATCTGCCTTGGATTTGGTACGATGAAAAACTTTCTTTCTTATTAAAACTACAATCTTTAAGGTTTATGAAGCGATTGTGATGTTTGTCATTTTCCTCTCAAATATGTGGTTTCACAAATGTAAAACACATTATGTTTAAACATATATTATTTTTTTTATATCTTATATGTATTTTTTGTTGTCTGATCAGATAGGGCTTGTGGCTAATCATTGTTCACTTTCAGCTGGAGCCTGGTGCTTTGGACGAAACGCAGATCGCCACCATCTTGAGAGAGATCTTGAAAGGTCTGGAGTATCTTCACTCTGAGAAGAAGATCCACAGAGACATCAAAGGTATGGATGGTAGAATCAAGGTCATCTTGACCTTTAAAGACCGTCCCATGCATATTGCACACAAGAACAAAAGAGAATATTCCAAGGTCTCTCGCTGAAACCACGCCCACTTACAACAAAGCTACCGTCTTCCTCAAGCAGCTTCATTTAAATGAGACCAAGTTCAGTCATTTTTTGTATGTTATAGCAACCGCCCAACGTGCTGAAGGCATAGCAGGATAACTGTAGGCTGTAGTATCTAACAGTAATGACAGTAACTCAATACGCTGTTTTCATTCAAATCAAAGCATAAATTCATGCAGAAGACATATCTGTGCTGACACAGAAGAGCATACAGTATTTGCGTGCAGCAGTACTTTCCAAAATGACACTACAGTCTATTCTTTAAAAGTCATAATGAAATGGTAATATCTAATTTGCTCAGTAAACATAATTGAATATTTTACATATTGCTGGTATAATATGTTAAAAGAAAAGTTGTTTTTTTTTGGTTGTTGTTCAACACATGTTTGGGTCCTCTGAGGGTTCCCAGACCCCAGTTTGAAACCACTGTTTGTTTCTTTCAGCTGCAAATGTATTATTGTCAGAGCAAGGGGAGGTGAAGCTGGCAGATTTTGGTGTGGCCGGTCAGCTCACAGACACGCAGATCAAACGAAACACGTTTGTGGGCACACCCTTCTGGATGGCCCCAGAAGTCATCAAACAGTCCGCCTATGACTCAAAGGTGAGGGTCACTTTAGACATGCCAAGACCTACTTGCTAACTAGAAATCCATCATTGCGCCAGACGCCTGGCTCTGGATTCGGCGTTAATTGTGATATAATTTCAATTTTTCCATATGATTCATTGAGATGAGGCGATGACTGTTCTGCTTCCACATGACCTGGCATGAAAACGTTGCCCGTTCACATACTTTTTTTTGCACTTCCTGTCAGGCTGACATTTGGTCATTGGGCATCACGGCGATTGAGCTGGCTAAAGGAGAGCCGCCCCACTCCGATCTACACCCCATGAAAGTACTGTTCCTCATTCCAAAGAACAACCCCCCGACCCTGGAGGGCAACTACTGCAAACCTCTGAAAGAGTTTGTCGAGGCCTGTCTAAACAAAGAGCCCAGTTTTGTGAGTATACTCATAGGGGATTCCCAGAGGTCATTTCCTCCTGTCTGGTTCACTGATCCTTCTGGCAAAACGTTCAAAGTTGATTCTATTTCTGCTACTGAGGTCATGATCTTTTCATGGTTTTCAAGGCATGTACTATAATTGTACCTGCATCAAAAGATAGTTTCATTTCAAAGGACATTTTTTTATCTTTGTCTTTCTCTCAGAGACCGACAGCCAAAGAGTTGCTGAAACACAAGCTCATTGTGCGCTATGCGAAGAAAACATCCTATCTGACAGAGCTCATCGACAGATACAAGCGCTGGAAGGCTGAACAGTCCAGAGCGGAGTCCAGCTCCGATGAGTCTGACTCGTACGACACTTAATACACTACTAAAATGCTTTTTATTAATATGCTAAAGAAATTTAAGAAAACTTAGTTTGCTCACCCTTATGTCGTTCCTTAACAGTATGCGTTTCTTTTTTCTGTGAAGTATAAAATAATATTTACCTCATTTATCTCCTGTATTGTACTGTTTTAGATGAAAAACTCTAAGACATAGTCAAACATTTTGGAATGGCATGAGAGTAAGAAAATACTTTCAGCTGGTTGTCAACCTTGGGTTAATACAAATAGTGGAAATATTTACATACTGTTTTATTTAGTCGATTTTCTTCAGAAATAGATCAAATGTCCAAGTAAAGAAAACCTTCCCTTTTGTTATTTTAGTTTATTAAAGGGATAGTTCACCATTAAATGAAAATGATCCTGTCTTTTACTTAGCATTCTAGGTCTTCTTTCTGACAAATCGGAGATATAATAAGAATTGTCCAGACCCCTCCAAGCCTTTGAATAGGGGTAAATGGATGATGGCCGTGACACTTCGGAAGACGTGACATAATGTGTGCTTATTCATAAATAAAATGTCCCTCACACAGCTCTGGAGGGTGAATAAAGGCCCCCCCCCATATTTCAAATGTAATAAACACTTTTACATTTACATTTATATTTACATTTATTCATTTAGCAGACGCTTTTATCCAAAGCGACGTACATGTGGAGAAAACAGCAAGCAATTAGTCCTAAATTTCTGTCTTTTCTGCTGACTGGAAACCGGAAACTGGTCTGGTGGATGATGTAAGATGTATGAGTCGCGTGATTAGTTACAAGCATGAAGAGAAAACAAAAACAAAATTTCATTCATGAATTAGAAGCACAAACCGAGGATTTGTAAAGAAAAATGTATGAGGATTTTTATATAAGCCCTAGAGGAGAAAGTGTTGTTTCCTTTGAAACTCCATTTCCCAGACGCATACATCCTACGAAATCCCCCGAGACTTTTTCCCGGTTTCCACAGTCAGCAGACATGAGAGAAAAGTGCTTAAGTTTGAAATATGGATATTTATTGTGCAAAATATATATGGATTACATACGGACTTTTAATACCCCCCTGAGCTGTGTGAGGGACGTTTCATTACGAATGCACACACGTTATTTCAAGTCTTCCAAAGTTTTAACGGGGACCACCTTAAGCCTATTCAAAGACTTGGAAAGGTCTGGACAACTTTTATTAGAACTCCGACTGGATTCGTCTGAAAGAAGAAAGTCACCTAGGATGCTTCAAAGTTGAGTAAAAGACAGGATCATTTTCATTTTTGGGGGCGAATTAACCCTTTAAAGCTTGTTCAAGTTAAATCCATAGCAATTTCCACAGAACAAATGAATTGAATGAATTGAGTTAATTGTTCTTGTCCAAGCAATGTTTATATTTATGTGACGTTAAGGTTAACACAACACACAGTGTGACGTTTAAAGCTTTACTACCCAGTAAAGGTTAGTACTTAAAAGTATGAGGAGTGTGAAATGTGAAGGATCTAAGAACATAATCTGGGATTACTTTACTCCAGGGTTAAAGAGTCAACTAGAGTTAACAGCTTCCATTATAAAGTCATTTGAATCTGCTTGGTTAAATAGTCAGACTAGTACGACAACTATCTTTAACGTCCTTTAGATTGAACATTCATTAATTTTCCTGGCTCTCTACTAAAATCTTATACGTTTCTGATACCTCCCGTTTCATTATTTTAAATCAATCCCTCTTATATTCCCTTGTGTCTTGCATTCAGGGAGCCGGATGGCCAGGCGTCTGGTGGGAATGACTTTGGCAGTGATGACTGGATCTTCACCATACGAGAGAAAGACCCCAAAAAGCTGCAAAACGGAGCCAGTCTAACAGCAGAGGAGGTTGGTGACTGAGCTGAAGGCCATGTCTGACTGTTGTTGACCTGTTTCTTCACTGCGTGATGTTTTCTGCTTCCACAGGAGCCCAAAAGGAGGCCTCTGTCCCAGAGTCTGTCCACCGTCATCACTCCAGTCTTAGCTGAGGTAAGACAAATCATTCAGGTCACACAGGTGCGTCAATACCAAAAGCAGAATTCCAGCGAGGCCACATATGCAAGTTTTTGGGACCCCAAAGTGTTTTCTAATGCCTTATGTGAGGTCTCAGTTCTCTATTTCACCGGTGTCTACTCACTATAGGATTCACCACTTGTATATAAAAGATCAGTATGAAGATTAAAAGTGGCCTTTGAATGCTTTATTATATCTTAAAAGCATCTTTTAAAGGCAGTCGTCACTCCCTCAGGCCTCTTGCTAATCAGTATGGAGCAATGAGGTATGTGAGACGGAGAGCGGAAAATAGAGGGATGCTGGGAAAAAAGCCCAGGGACAAGTGACTGCACACTAATTTGTTCCACCCTCTCCTTCGTTCAAGGACAAATCCTTCCATTTCCTGTCATGCTCTTCATGAGAGTGCAGTGCACCGTAGTCTAGACTCTTGACTCCACAGTAAGATTGTTTTTAAAGTAGGTAGTATTTTAATACGTATTATGTAATAGAAATATGTTGAGTGGTAAAGGTATTTTTGGATATCCCAGTATATATTCAGCACAATTGAAAACAAAGTTCTCCAAATCGTTTGTGAAAGGGAGTAATTTGGTTTTAGTGTAAAATAATGAATAATCTAATAATATGATTAACTGAATAATTTGAGAGTTTCATTAAACTATACATTTTTAGTTGTTACGATTTTATTTTTTAATATTCTTTTTTTTTGCCAAAACTGCATATACTATGCTGTGGTCCGAGTTGGTATCCGCAGGTTAAGGTCTCTTACTGCTGTCACTACCCAGGATGCTCTCCCTCTGATAAGTGTGCTTTGGATGAATGTGTTAGCTGCGTGTCAAATTCTGTGTGTTCTTAGCTGAAGGAAGGGGCGGGAGATGCCGCAGCTGCGATGGTAAAACCTGAGGTTCTGGAGCAGCTTGGAGAAGCTATTTTTCTCGCTGAGGAGGCATATCCAGGGATCTCGGATGTCATGGTCACCGAACTTATTCAAAGGCTACAACGGTAAGCGTACCGCAGTACTGATCAATCCTCATGTAGCTCTTTACTCTTCACTCTGAAATGAAAACTGTTAATACTGAACTGTGCTCAACCTTTGTATGTAAAAATATTGTATTTTGGCTTGTTTTCTGTAAGTGCTTGTTAGCCAGTACTTGCTTTGATGGTCAGCAGTGATTTCCGTATAAGACATTTACCTATCAACTAGCAGGCTTCCTTCATGTCCGGATTCTTCAGCTTTGGTTTTCTCACCTGCAGGTTCTCTAGGGGAAGAACATCATCCTCATCGCACCAGTGATAATTCCATCAGCCTGTCCGTCTCTCTTCAGTCCCGCCCCCCCGGCATCAGCTCAGCGAATCCTGACACCAGCAGACTCTGTGACGTCTACCCTGGAGGACCAACTGTCCTTCACTAGCTTATCAAGAGAACTTATCAAACTCCTCAAGCTTCCCCTAGTTTCACTTTTCTTTTTTAATCTCCTCGAACACTCCTTGGAGTATGAGCGTATGTATGTGTGTGTGTGTGTGTGTGTATGCGTAATAGTGCGCTTGTAATGGAGACCGCTTAAGCAATGGACAAAACGTAGATGTAACTCCTTTGGCTAAGCACAGAGCGAGAGGGAGGCAGGTGGTTTTGCATTATCGTACCCAAGCTTTTGGAAGATTGCATTGTGTATGCCATCACAGGGCGAGGAGCTCGCCTCCTCCACCCTAAACAGAATACAAGATAGTGTGCATGACTCTGAACAAAATGCATGTGTGAAGACGGATGTCTGTCGGAGTGTGTGTGCCTCCGAGCCCTAAAGTGAAGGAGATTGCAGTTCTCACGCTGAAATCTCAGGTAATCTGCAACGAGCAGAGCAGTCATCCAGGAAGACAGAGGGCGCTATGTTTGGATTTGTGTACAGATCTGTGTATATAGTCTCAATTTTACAGACCTTTAAAAGAGATGGATTTTTGCAAATGAATCACTGTGTACAGATGGCCAAGAGCTTCTGTAGATATTGTTAGAAACAAAAGAAAGGTAAATATTTAAAAAGCCTCTGAAATGGCCGTTACTGAAATGCCTTGCCTTTTTATCAAATGTACATTTTTGGGGGTGCTCTGTTAATTTTAATAAGAAATTAAAGGGTTTTACTCAAGGTTTGAGATCCTACCCATGATTCTTTTGTCTGTCTGTGAGCAAAAACAAAATTAGATAGTAGTAACGATTTCAAAGTAATCATTATTATTGGCAAAATATTTTTATTGTTGAAGCACTTCATCAAAAGTTGATTTTATTCACAGCTTATTGGACCCAATATGGTTTAAAATCCATTTACAATGTTCTATAGAAAAAATAATTTAAAAATACATAGAGGAAAACACTGAACTCCAATGCTCATAGTTGCATGCAAGTTATCTGGCACATTTTATCCTGCAAATTTAGTCGCATGGTGAAAATGAATTACTTAAACTTCACAGTACTTTGTCTTACCCATTGCTTGGTAAAGATGAATGGCTATTAAAAGTGATTTCGAATATTTCCAGAAAGATCCAATCCACAGTGTTGTGTGATGTACTTCCACACTTGTTTTCCATAATAACAGTAAATTGCATTTCCCCCGAAGAGTCACTTACTTTAACTTATTATACTTAGAAATAAATCCTTCCTGCAAAGGCATCAACGCACATGAGAGTGACACCCAGTGGCTTTAATGCTGATCTTAACCATATCAAACTATAAACTCCCCGAACCTTCTGCCCATGGTTGTCGTCCCAGACACACCATTCAATTTCAGGTAGAATTCGCTTTTCATGTGCTGATTTAGGATTGTGTTGTATTTGTACTACTGCATAACAAATCCTAAGCCCAACTTGATAAAAACGGTGAATCAGTTCTTCGATCAACAGTAAAGGGAACACCAACGCTTTCAAACCATAGATCAAGAGAAAAAAAGCAGCGACGAATCTAGATCTTTGTTTGTTTAACGTCTTTGTTTTCCGACGTCTCGTTGTTAGCGTAGGCCAAATTGTCTTTGGTCATCATTTCAAGGTCTTTCTTTTTCTTATCTTCTGGCTCAATTTCCATAAATTTAGCCTCAATTTCCGTCGGGTCCATATAGGTGTAGAAGTAAGCCATGACCGCGAAGATGATACTCACGGCCACCAGGAGACAGGCGAACAGCACGTATTCTGCCCACTGCAACGACACACAAACACAGGTGAGTTAGCACCAAAACGGATGCCAACAGTGACATTTGACTAGGATTTCGTCCAAAAATGTAGCGGCCTATATGGTATACCTGCTCTGGAAGTGAGCCTGCCTCAGCCACGATGAGCACAATGATGTTCCCCACTGCAACAGTCAACAGCCAACCAGCCTGGAGGACTGACTTCATATTGCTTGGTGCCTAAAAGATAACCAAATTATGAGAGAGCTTCAAATAGTGTTCAGTTGAAATATTTGTTCTGAATATCGAATTCAAAGACAGCACAACATACTTGTGAATAAGAGAAGTCCAGGCCAGTGACAGAGAAGACCACTTCTCCACAGGTCATCAAAAAGTACTGAATGACCTGCCAGGCCATGTGGATGCTGTTCGGTTCAATTTCACTTATTGCTTTAATGTTCTCGGCACACTGCACACATATTCAGACATATTCAGAATTATATGCATTTTCCACTTTTCCACAAAAGGGCAAGAAACCATTGCTAGATCTCCTGCTAGGTCTAGTAAGTAGTAGGTGCTTTGTGTCTTTTTTTACTATATGAACTGTAAAAAAGTGTAAAAAAAAAAAAAATAAAAAAAATTATATATATATATATAAAATTATAAATAAATTACATTTGACTTTATATCAAAACGTACATATTTAAATGAAGCTGATATATTTTAATAATAATATAAGTGCTGTCAATTAATTTACAAAAAACGGTTGCACATTATTTTCTGAAATGATGATGATAAATCATGATTAAATGTAAATAGCCCCACCTTACATTAAAGTTTTAAAATTTAAATATTATTAATAATTACATATTATTACAAGTCATCCTGCTCTAGTGGGCTCTTGCTTAACTAATGGTCGAAAGGGATGACATACTGTCACCTGTGGAACACAAAAGACGATATATTTTTCTTTTTAAATTCTTTTGAGGAATAAAATTGCATTCAGGTTTGAAAAAGCATGGCATATAAAATGAACAGTTGCTAGTACTAACTCTTCCTAAATGTGTTCATACTATAATGTGTGATCGTAAAATCATGACTTACAGATTCTCCAAAACTAAAGTTTGTTGGGATCAGGACTGTGAAGGAACTTCCGAAGCCCAGCTCCAGGATGTAGTGACATGTCTGTCCCATTTGATTCGCAATAGTAAAGTTGGCTCTGGGAAGGGGGATATCAAGTCAGTGTAGAAAAGCTGCCTAGCGAAAGGTTTGCACCATATCTGAATCTGTACAAACAGCTATCGTGTATATGCATATGTGTATATTTATTAGTAACTGTAATACATAAAACACAACACATACTTGCCGTGGGCAACACGGAGGTAGTCTGATCCTTGATAGGGAGCGATGAAACCCAGATTGTCAGACTTTATCGTGAAGTTCAGAGGAGATGTAAAGCCATTCACAAACCTACAACATGCATTTGCTGTAAATTGATTTGAATAGGTATTCCATTTTCAAAACATCTCTTCAGAATAAAATAATGCACTAACCTGATGGCGTTCAAGCCTTGACTCGGTTTCTCGGTTGTGTCATTGAGCTGTAAACAAAACTATTATTCAGAACACACTCAACAATACCGTATCCGTAAAAACAAATGTAAACGAAGCACTCACAGTCTGCAGCATTCCATAATTGATCAAAACAGTGTGCCTTTTTTTCATCTGGAAATCAAGCGTTTGGGTTGTCAGTCCAGCGGATACTGTTACGCTCTCAGTGTCAAGCGTCATATATTCATTAGAGGACTGGGGGAGCAAAACATGGTTCTGATGATTATGTAGTTTACATACAGAACATATGCATAACGTTTCCTCAATGTTGTTAGAACATTCAAAACATTCAGTTTTTTTAGACGTTGTATTAACGTTATTGTCTGGTTGACTAAAAATAAAAAATAAAAATAAAAAATGTTTTTAAAACGTTCCATTATGCCGCAATGATAACATTTTTAAAATGTTCAGTCGACAACGCAATGAAAAAAAAGTTTATCCTAATGTTTTTAGAATATTCCATTAATAACTCAATGGTAACGTTTCTAATGCTAATGTTTTTAAAACGTTCCACCAATAACGCAATGATATTTTTGCGCTAATGTTTTTAGAACATTCCACTGACAACACAATTATAACATTTTCATGCTAACGTTTATCAATCGCGGATAACGTTAAGGAAAGGTTCTACTAACGTTATGGAGGAATGTTTTTTATCACTTGAGAAAACCTTTGGAGAATAGAAACCTTCAGCTAAAGTCACGAGAACGTTCCCTATTAGCTCCTGTCAAATAATAGTTTCAAGATAATATTTTTCCTGTGATGTATTGTTTGCATATAAGACATAATAGTGATTATGTACAATTTTCTGATAAATGTTTCCATAACGCCAAAAATAAATCTTTCTTTGATCAATTTTGATGTGCAAATGTGTGAACTTACATCAAAACCAGGAACATCAAACGGTTCGTTTTCCCCTACTACAACAGACAGTGATGCGTTCTCCAGGTTCAGGAACTTCACCTGCGTTTGAGAGCTTGATGGGAAGTTAGGCATTGTTTGCTGTTGGATAACAAGACACATCAGAAACATACAATTTATTTTGTTTCGCTGGGAACGTACAGTATCTCAAATGCATTGTGACAATCATTGTACCAGAAACTGAAGGGCATAAAGCAAGCTAATAAGCATTCTGTACTAATAACAACGTAAAAGCAGCATCAGGGTTTGTTTCTTAGGCATCACTGCAAAATAGCTAACAGTCTGCAAGATCTCACTCACATCAATCTGAATCTGCAAAAGAGCAGCAGCTATAAATGCTAAAGCGGCCAGCAGCATACCAACAGTCATCCTCCGCAGGGGCCTGGGAAACACCGCGCACACACAAAATCACAGTCAAATAACGTGTCAAAACCAAATAAAGCAAATACAGTCCAATTTATCCACAGGGCTTACGTGAAGTTAATATGGCATTTCTTGATAAGTGGATACACTGCAGAGTCCATGATCGGCACCATTATCACAATCAGTATGGGGTTCACAATCTGCAAAAGAATGCAAATAATAAGTACACATGTACACTACAACGCACAATATTATCATCACACACAGTCCTGATCATTTCATATCCTGTTAATCACAGCAAAACACAATTATGGAGGCACAAAACAAACCGCGTCGCATAAATCAGTCTCACCTGCATCTGATCTGGCTGAATTATAAATGCACCCTATGATGACAGAAAGAAAGAAAGGATTTAACATATGACAACATAACTGGACAGTTGCATTTGCATTTGGTAGGTATTTATTTATTTATTTTTCAAGTTAAAGTGCATTTTGTACTTACAAAGTTACCATCCATAATGGTGGCTTGAAGAGTCCAACGGGAGCCCTGGAAAGACAGCAGAACTCTCATTTAACATCAAGCCCACAAACAGATGAGTGTTTGTGCAAGAATGCGTGATTGTTTGAATCATGCCATTTGTAGCATCATTGAGTTTCTACACTGACCTGCTGGTCAAATAAGGCCCAGAACATCGGCAGAGGGATATAGAGGAACAGAACCTTTAACACCATCTTCACCTGAGCGATGAGGAGTTTCTGTAAAAAGACAGAACGTCTGTGAACTTCGAACTTCTAAGCATTGGTGCATATTTAAAACATTTAATCAGTGTAACATACATCATATTTCTCTTCCGCCCAGTCCATCCAGTGCTCTCTCTTGGGGTATTGCTTACTGCTGTGATTAAAACGGTTCTGAACTGCAAACTGTAGACGATCAAACAAAACAATCACGCAATTAGACTTTTCCACATCACTTGATTTTTTTTTGTTTTTTTTTAAAGAAGTCTCTTCTGCTCCGTAAGCCTGAATGTATTTGGTCCAAAGTACAGCAAAAAGACGTAACATTTTGAAAATTTTGTGCTGATCAAAAAATAAAACTGACTCTGAATGACTTTGTTGTTTAAAGGAAAGTGAATTGTAACCTCTCCTTTTTTCCGAAAACGTAAAACACTATTTCTTAAAGAAAACAATTTTGTCTGTGCTCTTACGCCAATGCAATTCATGACTCGCAGCAGGATGTTGCCTTTGGGGGATTCCATAATGTACATGTTGTGGCCTATGATGAACACAACTGAAGAGAAAAGAATAAACTCAGTCAAACACTGCTGACAGCAAGTGGTCATAAAAGGTATTGCAACCGTATTGATACAAGTCCAGCGAAGCTGCTTTAACTTACTGAGGGCAACCACCATGAGAGCCGCAGGGACTCCAAAAGCCAGCGGGAAACAACTTTTCTTTGAGTAGATACCACACTCTTGAGCTGGAGAACAACAAATACACACAAACACAAGACATATTGTTCATAAGCATATTTACCAAACTACCATGTATTACCAACAAAGTAAAAAATGCAGGTACACTTTATTTTAAGGTTTCCTTGTTACATTTTAGTTACACATTCAAATACATTCACATTTAAATTTAGTAATTTAGCTGCAGATTCATTTATCCAAAGTGCCTTACATATTATGACAGTTAGAAGCAATCGAAATAAACACAAGAGAAGTGCTAGCTATGGCAAGTATAGTGGTATAGTTATAACACACGTTTTGAACAATGCAGCAGTTTCATTTCAATATAAGTGTTCGCCAGAATATTAGTACAGAGTAATATTAATTAACTGCATATGCCAACTGTATAGTTTGAATTACTTGCATGTAGTCTGATTATGCAGAATTTATTGTTATTACAATAAATTATACATGTAACGTGTAACAAGGACAACTTAAAACAAAGTGCTACCAAAGATGCCATTCAGATTGTAATTGCTGTAAATACACACCTCTCAGGATGGGTGTGATGAGAGTGGAGAGAAGACTGCCGGCGTTAATAGACAGATAAAATATAGAAAAGAATGTACTTCTTTGTTTTTCCTGCAATAAAATTAAAATTATTATTAACATTATTTATATAGAGTGTATATACTACTATTAAAACATTTGGGGTAAATCCTTTTAAAATGTTTTATTATTACTCATCAATGACATTTTTGTAAAAATGTATATTTCATATAATTATATATTAAATATATATATATAATTTAGGATTTTAAGGCAATAATAAGTTTCTACCGGCTGAAAATATTTGGAAAATGTTACAATATGAGGAATGCAGAAACACAAGAAACAAGCATTCCTAATCTAACATTTGGCCTAAAATATACTTATTTCACACATTGACCAGTGGCCTTTAGACATTTTGTCCTTGTGGCAGGGGAGAAGTAACTTCCAAATCACTTAAGTATCTATCTCTAGTTGTTAAACACTCAATATCAGAGACTCAACCTTGAACTGATAACAGCTGATTGATTTACACACAATAATGTGCTGCTATCCTTGCATGCAGTTCATCCTCTTTATTAGGGTCTGTGTTTATCTGTTAATTGTGTGTGTGTGTAAGGGTCCACGTGCCTGATGGTCTTCAAACTGATCTCCTCCAAATGCCGCCACACAGGGTTTAATACCTCCAGTTCCCAAAGCAATGAGCAAGAGTCCCACCATAGACATGGCACTGAAATAAATGAGAGGGAATTCAAATTAATGTGATAGAAATCACATAATAACAATGTCAGTACATGTAAAATGATTATTGTTTACAATAATATAATAACAAAGCATATCCCAAGCAGTAACTCACATATGGAAAGTCATGTTGTCAGGTGTACCGTCTCTGTCAGTATCCGTGATGTCATGGATGGCACTGATAGCCATGATCACCTGGCCGATGGTGTATACTATAGATAGATACACAATAGTCCTGCGAAAAGTGGAGAAAGGGGGTTGTGTTAATATACATACATGTATGTATTCTGATGTATGTCTCATAATCTAATGTTATTGAACTATGCCTTTTGACTGTGTGACAGTGTATAAACTGGGGTCCGGTGACCACCAGGAGGCCACAAGGTGGTGCTTGGGGTCCAAGAAAAGTCATTTAAAAAAGCTTTGGATCAGTATTTAGAACAGCAAAAGGCAAATAAAATTGAGTTATTAATAATAATAATCTTAATTTTTTCTTAAAAAAAAAAACGTTAACGATTGTTTTAAAATTAATGTAAATTACTACATTTCTTACTAATTAATTCATTATTAAATAATCTCAAAATGGGTTTTAACATAATCATAGTACCATTCAGATGTTTTAATGCTTTGGAACAAAGTTGCTTATGCTAATTTATTTGACAAAAATACAGTAAATAATACTGTAATATTGTGAAATATAATTACAATTTAAAATAGCTTTTTTCTATTTTAATGTATATTTTTAAATGTCATTTTAGTCACCATTACTTCAGTCTTCAGTGTCACAGGATCTATTCTAATATGCTGATTTGGTGCTCAAGAAACATCAAAGCACAGAAGTTATTCGTAGCTGAAATTCACTGACTATCATATATCGCATACAGCATATATATTGCATGTATTTCTAGTATAGTTAATAGAATGTTATTCTGAATATTTTCCAAGACCTAAAACTTACTTGAACTTGCCCAGCCATGAGTCTGCGATGATGGCCCCCAAGATGGGTGTTAGGTAGCACAGAGCCACAAAGGTGTGGTAGATCGTGGTGGAAAAATCGTTGTCCCAACCGATAAAATACTTGAAATACAGCACCAGCACCGCTGCGACACACAGAGATGGGAAAGAAGAGCACGGCAGGAGAGTCAAACATTAAGAAGGAAAGAAAGACTATCTTTGTGGAGGTAAAACAGAAATAAACACTTTGTGTGGTCTTACCTTTCATGCCATAGTAGGAGAATCGCTCACAGAACTCATTCACCACAATGAAAAATATGCTGACAGGATATCCCAAGCAACTTGGCTACAACAAAAAAATAACAGTTCAACTACAATTTTACAATACTAAAATATCTACAATACTGAGATAAAAGTCTCACCCTACTCTTGGTCTTCTTTGTCCTTTGTTCCTCTTTGTCTGCAAAAAATGACATGAAAATTCAATATGCATTCAGTTTCAACTTATTGAATTCCAATGCTATTTACACTGTAACATTTATGGACAATTTGTGCATTGCTCTGTATAAGCAAAGAACACACTCATTTCAGTCTCTAAGGACAAACCCAAAGTTAACCGGAATAAATATTATTGTTCCATATCAGCATTCAGGTTTACTTACCTGCCATGATGACTTCTTTGCCTGAGACTGCCTCTTGTTCCTCTCGTAAAGAATATCCTTTAGTATGGAGATGCACACTCACACTCACTCGCTCACACACTCACACACGACCCAGCACAGAGCTGTAATCCAAGGGAAACAGGGTTTTATAGACTCCGGGCAAGAAAATTCTATCCTTAGTCACCACTGGGTTAAAATGAGATTGACGTAGGAGTTTATGACAGTGTTTGTGACTGTGTGTGTGCGTATGAGTGGGTCCAGTTTAGTTATTTATGGCAGTCTTATCAATATATACTGAAATCAAATCAATGTTGATTAGATATGCTAGATCATTTTGAAACTTCCAAACATCGCCAACACATCATATGACTGTTCTAAATAACCCTAATATCACCATTTATTACCCAGTTTAGATATAACTCTGTTTATACGTTTAATATATTTATTGTTAGACAGCACATACTATATAAATATATCAGTGCTGTCAAACCATTCACATCCAAAATAAAACTGTCTGCATATGTACCGCACAAAAACAAAAATTACTACTTTTACAAAGCACATCGTCAACTGTTTTGCAATGTTAGAATGGCTTACTTAAGCTGAAAAGCTGAAGTTTGTAGAGCTGTAATACATTGAAAAAGAGAGGTAAACAAACTGCCCTCATCCACACAGAGATGTTGCTGTGATACAATGGCGACAGTGGTGGAGAGGACAGGGGGAGTATGGTGCGAGCGAGTGTGTGTGTAGATCGAGAACAAGTCAGCAGGTTTTATTCAGAGTGCACTTTAAAAACAAAACTGAATATGAAACTTCAATATGTCTAAAACATACTGTATATAATATATAAGGTGATTTAAAATAGGGAGGATTCAGATATGAGAGCATAAATTATGTATTTGCAATAATGCCCATAAATATTGTATAGATGAGGTTGTATAGATCAGGTTTTAGTGACCTTTATAAGGATCTATTAAGGTTGGTAAATAATAAAGTTTACAGTAGAAGAGATAAATTAATTTTGAAGGAAGTGCCTGATAAGAATGAAAACAGCATGAAAACTGATGTAAGATAATACATTTTATTCAGAGATTTTAGGGACATATTTCCAGAACATATTCTTTTAAATAAAAATACCCCCCCCTCCCATATCTAACCCTTGATATAAAACAATTTACATTTAAAACAAACAAACGGTTATAAAAATCCTTGTGTTTATCTCTTTTGTCCATACATATTTAGATATTTCACATCTAGCCTTTTTACTTTGGCAAGAGATCTTCAGGAACCAAAACAGGACAAAGAAAGAGAATTATTGCACTCCGCTACAAAGAAACAGCAATTGTTTCTTGGCTTTTAATGAAGAAAAAAAAAGGGGAAAAAATGGAAGTGTGGGCTAAAAAGCTTGAGTGGCTCAGGTGATCATGGGTATTTTGTACAGTAACGCTCAAACTTCCTGCTACACTAAAGCATAGTTATATTCTCTTCACTACTACTCACTGCCTTAGACACAGGAAGTGATGTCGCAGCCTGTCTTGCAGCACAGAGCAGCAAAAAAAAACACAGAGTTGGTGACTATATGGAAATATGAAGTGTTTAAATTAAGGAATGTGAAAGTAAAAAGGCAGATTTTTCAAGTTGTTCTGGTTGTGTAAGAAATACAAATGATAGTCTCCACAGGAAACACCTGTGAACGGAGGACTGGAGTGGAAGAGAGTGTCGAATGGGAATAGTAGGTGGACATTCCAAAGACCGGACACACCTGATATATCCCAGTATCCTGGATGCTGATTGATGGGCGATTCATTCAGGAGTGTTGGACAATGAAATTCCATTCTTTCCTTGTTCTTTCTCTTGTGATGCGTTTCAGTCTGTCTGTCCGTCTCTCTGGCTGTGGGCAGGGTCAGAGGTTTAAGGCCAGGGGTGAGAGTCACACGGAGGAGGCGGAGCTAGGCATGCCATGCAGGGTGGTGCCGCTGGGCGTGCCACTGATGGCATTGAAAATATGCAGCGAATCAGAAAGAGAGCTTTTGGTTCTGCCCTCCACAGCGGAGATCTGACGGAGAGGAAGAGAGTGCAGGGTGAGAAAGAATAGATCAAACGCACACTTGAATTGGCTGTATTGTTTTTCATGTATGATTAATTGTATGCATTATTACCATCCGATCTACAGAGGCCAGCACGAAAGAGGAAGAGAACAAGCATCATAAATATTAAATATGAACCATTCATGGTAACCTACTAGTGTTCTTGCGGGCCATAAACTTGGAATAATTATGAATCATTTTTAAATGTTTTTGAAAGAAGTCTCCTATGCTCACCAATAAAATGACATTTAAAACATTTTCATTTGCAATATTATTTAATAATATTACTTTTTTTCTCCTGTATTTTTAATTGAGTAAATGCAGAGACTTGTCATTCAAAAGGAATTTATTTCAATAATTCTTTAGTTAGTGGCTTATAAAAACAAGCTTTGCAATTTGTATGCTTACCTGTTCATGCATGATGTGTGAAAGCTCTCTGGCTAGATCTTTATAACTGGCTTTCATCTCGTCATGATATTCCTGTTGATCCTCCTTGATCAACCTTTCGTTCACAGCTAAAGCCTGTCCACATGCCTCAACAAACTGCCTGCATACACAAACACAATACACACACAGAATAAGAAAGCTGGCGCTTGTGCAGAGAATTTAGATGACATTTCAAATGGTGTTTTTGTACCTGAAGACCTCTTTAAGCTGTTTGACTTTGTTATCTGGGTATTTTTTGGCGCAGGCGTCATCAAGGAAAGCTCTGGCATATGCAAGTGGCCCAGCATTCACCTGAGGAGAAGCGGTATTAAAAAAAATATATATTTTTCATTTGCTGCTCAGTTTAAAACCTGAGTGTGTGATGAAATGGTGAAAGTGCATTTTGGGGGAAGGCTTGCTGTTCTTTAGGGAATTAAATGGCTGAAAATGTCTCCATAAAAATAAAAATATTAAAAATCCATGCCCTACATGGAAGAAAGGAACTAAATAATGTCTTAAGTGAATTCTAAACATGCCAAATTTTGGGTGAAAGTGTGGGTGTGAACCAACACTATTGCTTTGTTTCTATATCTAGTGTGGTGTCTTGTTGTCTATTGTCTACTGACAGTGATTTTATTGTTAGATGTCACCAAGTTGTTGCATTATTATAGAAGACATTCCTACTGCTGAGTGCCATAATATTTTGATGGGCTGCACAACTAGCTATAAATACCGTTTTCCTCTTTTGTTCAAACTAAATTTGATTAAAAATACAGTAAAAAAGTCATATTGTGTAAATGTAAATACATTTAAAAATTAAATTTTCTATATTAATATTTTAAACTATAGATTTATTCATGTTATGTCAAAGATTAATTTTTAGCAATCATTACTGCAGTCTTTAGTGTCAGATAATTAATTTTTATAATTGTTCTTTTCACTGGCTAACAGTTAAAATATTAGCATGTTGCTTATCTACTAAATTTATATCCTAAAAAGAAAAGAAAATTCAAATTGAAATGTTTCAATTAAAATTTTTTTAACATATCTTGAATGTAATATATGTTAAATTCATTGCAGTAAATTCTGGGATCTAAAAGGGCGGTGTTTTGCCAAAACAAAGTATCTTTGTCCCACGCTCTGCTTTACAATGCCTAGAACTGTTGACTAATTTGCCTTTGGAACAGTGGGTTGTGGGTTTATGTCTTCTCACACACACACACACACCTGTACACTAATGCTTCCCTGCAACTTAAGTTGCAGGCGGATCATGTCGACCTCACTGGTGGCACAAAGGGCTCTGAGTTCTGCCACTTTCCCGCTCATCTCATCTATGGCCACCTCGATGGGACTTAGGTCTGTGTGGTGCTGATACATCACCGCTATGCGTTTCTTTACATACGGGAAACAGTGTGTGGCTGAAACAGAGAGATAGGACAAGACAGAGTAAATAAAAACTATGTGTAGTCGTACGTACATAGAAGGGCTAGAAGAACAAACACATTATGGTCCCAGATGAAATCTACTCATGTTTGTGCAGTGATCAGGATTTATGTTCCGTGCGGGCAGCACACCTCGAAACTGTGAAAAGTGGTTTACTTAAAACACGCTTTCTAAGGTCATTCTGCCTCAATGGCCATATCTGATCTGCAAATTTATCACAGGATGAAGATCAGGGTTCAACTTTGAAATTTCCTGGTTGCTTTTAAAACACTAAACAACACTTAACTTGAGACAAAGACACGGATTCATTGTTTTTTTAACTCAACTGTGGCCCAGAGTTCATCAGGGTGTGCAGTATTAATACAGGAAGTACAGACTAAAATGTAATCGTTAAAGATTAGGGTTCAGGGAAATAGCTGGTTAAATAAATGGATTATACCATATGGAGGCAAAGGCCAATATGTTCATTAAATCTTGTTTTCCTGTCTACGGTGAATGCAATAAACCAATGATTTAAGGAAGTAAGAGATTAAGGTACAGCATGTACACTAAAGTTCAAAATCAAAGGTAAGTACTGTAAAAAGTAAAAAAGGGATTAATGCATTAAACTGATTAAAACTGATGATCGCACTAAATTAGAAAGAAGATTTAATTTGAAAAGAATATACTTGTAGGTCACTCTTTATATTAGTCTATGTACTTACATTTAAATTAATGATTTGTTGTTATTAACGTACTGTGAACATACCTGTTTTAAAAATTTTGAATTACAATGTTGACCTTTCCCTTACACCTTAACCCACCCTTAAACCTGCCCATACCACCAAACCTGTCCCTAACCTTACCTGTATCCCACCTCAACAGCAGCAGTGTTTCGCAATATAATATGAACACAAAAAGCACATTATAGTTGTTTTTTTAATGTAAACCTGGGCCTTAAGTTTTAATAGCTGCTCACAGTTAGCTAATCATGCTAAAGTTGAACCATTCCTCACCGTGATCAACCTTTCGGCCAAATGAAAAGCATAGACTCACGTGGCTTTTATTGTTAGCAAGTTTTGTACTATAAAAACAGTAAGCTAAATGTTCTCTTCTTCTGTAGTGTCTGTTTTTTTTTTCTCACTGCTGTAACTGTTCTGGGATCAGTGATAGTGATCACTCACTGGTGAGCACCGTCCTTCGTTTACACTGTTCCTCGACTCCACCGTGTCTCTTTCCTGACTCTGTGAATGGCGTCTCGAACACAAAGCGCCGAATGTTGTGGCTCCTCTCAAAGTCAGTCTTCCTCTCTTCCAGCTCTTTTTCCTCTAGATACGGCGTCACGTGCGTCACTTGTATATATGCAAACTTTGCCTCCAGATCTTTAGGGTTGACCTGACACAGATGAGGCGTGATACTTTAGGGTGGGAGGAGACCAGTAAAACACTGATAAAACATGAATAAACAGAATTCTTGTCTGTAAGTGCAAGGAGGTTAAGGTTTTCCTGCAAACTCCACATATCAGGAGGTCTGTTGTCAAAACTGAAATAATCTGTGATGTAATTAACTTTTTTTAGTGCCTGTGTATATGTAAATAATCATGATACAGCCCTTCTATTATACTACATAGCATGTGAGCTAGATTCATTTTAGTGCAAATAGACCCACACCAAAATTTCCCTGTATGCAATTGTGCTAAAATTCTTGAAACACTTACATTGTCTGATTGTTTGCCAGTTTCCTTTACACTGAAATTACAATAGTATACTATGGCTTGTATTGTCATGATGAGTTTGTGCTTTTATTGCGTACAAAGTTTATGAAGTTGTTACCTTGTTTTTAGTTCTGTGTGTATTTCATGCATGTTATTTTGTTTAAAGAGTATTCATGTGATCAGCATTCATCACATTACATGGAGATTTTATCAACAAGCACTTTGCTCTCTATGACATACTGTAAGTATTTGTCATAGAAATGTACATTGGATAAGAAAAGTATTTAAAGACTTTTTTCTGCAAAGTGAAAACACATGCATTGCAGCACATACAGCAATACTGAAAAATTAGCTTCACTTTTTAAACATTTTTAGGTGACGACAACTTGCATTCTTAAGGCATGCAAAGGTGTGGGCTTCATTTTTTAAACTGATACTACAACCAAAATTAAAAAAAAAATCATTCCCTCATATGAGCCCACTAACTTAAGGTATATGAGATTTCTTAAAATAGTCATACAGTTTTGCAACAACATGAGGGTGAGTAAATAATATTTTATTTTTGTGTAAACTTTTACATTTTAAGTTCTATAAACTGAGCTTCTACCTAGTCACAAAATAGTCATATAAGAGTGTGCATTTTCTCACCCTGCCAGAGTCCTGGATCATTTTGACATTTTCTTGGCCAAATTTGTCAGAGTAAAGCTTGAGGAGACGCTGGGAAATTTCTGATAGAGGAGTGAATTTTGGTTCTTTATAGATATATTCCTTTCCATCCTCATCTTCAAAGAAACCCTGAAACACACACAACATTCCAGTCACGATGTGTGCGTGACATACAGTATGCATGCACTGTTGAATCTATTAATGCGCAGCCAACAAATTCTGGTTTCAATCCTATAATCAACAAACCTCAACAGTACATCACACATGTGGAAATGAAGAGTTATGACTAATGGACACACACATTGACACTGAATTGTCTTAAAAACCTCCAACATTTCAAAGCAAACCGGATAAGCTCAGACTATCAACATCACGTCTCCTGCACTTCAGATTCGTGTTATCTTTTAATAATCAGTGCTATCTTTTATTTTCTGTTGTCCACTTTTAAAACATCAGCACTTATGCAGAACACAAAGCTTTTTTTTTAGAGTTTTTGTTGAAACAGCTCAAGCCATAAAATCTCATGGCTTCTGTGAGGTTAATGGGCACAGCGTATAGCGAAAGAGCTCTCTAAGTGTTGCCTAGCTCATTTTTATGGTCCAAACCCATTTAAAAATGGCTTCCAAAGTAAACAAAGAGTCAGAGTGCTGTCTGGCTCAACCGGGTTAAAGAAATGACAGGATGTACAGATGATAGGATGTGTTATGATTTAAAGATTGATGAATGATGCTAGCAGCACACGGAAAAAAGGCTCTTTTGAATCCAAAGGCTTTATGCAAGCAGACAAACAAGCGATAGTTAAGTGAGACTACTATGGTCTAAGCAAAACTTGCCTGACAATGAGTAAAACAGCACACACAGTTCACAACAACACTTACCGCAGCCTTAGGAAAGAAAAGAGAGCAGAAAAGATTGATTAACCCGAGGCCGTACACATGCTTTAAACAAGACTTTGGCTATCATGCACGGTATATTGTCATGCATACAGGAATGCCTAGGTCTCCTTTCTACTTTTAAAGAGGTCACATCATACATTTTTATTATTTAACAAAATTTTAATGTTAATTAACGTTAATGCTATTTTCTTTCATTTACTAGAAAAAGTTCTTATGTCTGCTTTTTTATGCCTGCTGGAGGTGTTTTTTGCGAAAAAGATTTAATGCAAATAATGGAAGATGGAAATGCATTTGCCGAATACATATCTCAACTTGTTTTAAAAAAAGTCATGTGACTGTACGCTATGGCCTAACCTCTCTAACCAGTAAACCTGGTTGCACATCATCTGAAATGTTGTTATGGTCATTTTGAAATGCCCCAACAAGTCAGTCGCCAAAGTATTTCTGTATTACTGCCACCACACATAACCGCGTTTTTACACAGCAGACCTCCACGAAAGCAATGCCTACATTCATTGTGTTTTGTCTGCTCACTATGAGACACAAGTCATTTATTAAATATGAAAATCGTATATTCAGTGACCTCTCACACTTTTCCTGGAGATATTTTGTTTCTGATGTGCTCAAAGAAGCATTTGCAGTTCATGTATTATATAATTTTTCTTCACACATCCAAAATTTTTGCTGCTCAGTTTCAATACATTTTGGACTGAGGAGGAAGTTTTTAGAGCTAGAAGTCAAAGTTGTTTTTTTTATCTCAGTATGATGCTTCATGCAATGACCTCTTTAAAATAAAATGCTGTTATATTGTTGCAATAATGCAGCTGACTCCTCAGTCAAAACTGTCTGTGTTCGCTGGAATAGTTGAAACCACTGCACCATTACATTGTCCTACCTGGCCAAAAAATGCCACTCTAAAGAAGGTCCCAAGTAGCCTCTTCCCAGAATGCATCACCTCCATTACTTTAGTGTAAGCCCGATGTAATGTGTCATACAAGTGGGCCAGTTTCTACACAAAAGTAAAAAAACATATTCGTACTGTCCAAATATAGTATATACTGTATTTCTGGCAAATGTACTGTAAATGCTGCAGTTTCAATGACACATAAACAGTGTGTGTGTGTGTGTCTGTGCGCCCACCTCAAAGTCTCTTCGCTGTTCATAGATTGGAATGATGAGTTTGTATATATCTGAAATAAGTTCATAACGTTCAGCTTTCCATAAACCATCGGCACAAGCTTCCAACAACTCCATCAGCACCTCCTGCAGATAAACATGCAGATACAATTACTTTTTTAATTTCATTTTAGTAATTAACTCATGTTACAGACCAAACTGCTGTTCTAAGTAGTACTAATCTGTCATTAAGTTTAACTTAAGATAAAATTAAATTATCTTGATAAATGGGACAGTGACTCATAAGGTGCCTTTTTAGGTTTTCCTGCAAGATTCCTCAGTTATTCAAAATGAGGTCCAAAAGAACTGGACAAAGTCCAACAGCAGAGATGATCTTTCATCACAAGTTTAAGCACTGAACAACATGTAAATGTTACACAAAACTTACAAACTGATTATTCACAGTGACGAGGGACTCTCAGGTCTAATCAAAGCTCATTATCTGGACTTCCTTTACTCACACACCCACTGGAAAAGGGCAATTGATACTGATTAGATAAGAAATAATTTTCTACCATGGATTATTACTGATGTTGTTATAAAAAAGAGTTCTGAATTGAGTCCAGTGCTGATGCAAAGTTAATATAAAAGAGTGGCAGGAAGGGGCTGTGAATCATGAATGTGGCTAGATATAATTGAGATCAGGAGCGAGCTGGTTTAACCTCATTGAAGTGAACGTCCTGCATGCCCACATCCTCCATCATGGCTGCCTCTTCGTCAATGTTGGGTGTGATCACACGAAATGCCGAGCACCCCTGCCGGAACATTCCTGCCAAGAAAAAGGAATAGTAAGTAATAGTAAAAAACTTTACAAAAATAGCAAGCTTTTGGAAACATCACACCTCACCTAAACTGATCTCCTCCATAAATAATTTTGCTTAGCACTGCATAATATGTGAATGTGTTTATTTTTGTGCATACATGTGTTCATTTTCCTGACCCTGCATTATTAGAGCTGTTATCACACAGAGATTACCTACTGTAAAAAAAAATTCACAAACTACAGATTGCAAAATACAGTTGAACCTTGAACAAGACGCCTTTATAAATCTGTCTCTCTTTGTGTGCATGTTTATGCGGTTTATGAAGACACTAATTTGTATAATGACATGGGTATTAAAATATGAATGTGATTTATTTAGGACATTTTCATTGTCCCTGTAATTCAAAAAGCTTAAAAAAAATACTAAATGGTGTTTTTTTGAAAATCTAAATATGTCCTGTTCACAATTTCCTCTAAAAGGGGTAGGTTTAGATGTATGTAGGGTCAGTGTAGGGCAGGCTTCATCAAATCTTACCCTGGAAGTCCAATGCACTGCAGAGTTTAATAAAGCTCACCTGAGCATGTTAATCAGTGTATAAGGATCATTAGAAAGGATCATTTTTTTATCAGGGTTGGAGCTCTGCAGTGCATTGGACCTCTAGGGTAAGATTTAATGAAGCCTGGTGTAGGGCAATATCACATACAGTCTGTACAGTATAAAAACCATTAGACCAATGGATAGTCCCCATAAATCACAAAAACAACATATGTGTGTGTGTGTGTGTGTGTGTGTGTGTGTATGCGTGTGCGTGCATTCAAGCATGGAAAGAAATCAACTTCCACCTGAATACAAAAAAAAGCTCAATAATCAAAACTTACAAAACATATTTGATAAGCCAGACAAAAAAAGCTTTTTGTACGATTTATTACTTAAGCCTATTAATATTTGATATACTGTATCTAATGCATTGTAACTTATGTATTTAATGCTTGCTTTTAGAAGCCACACTTTTTTCAAAATGTGAAATTTTCTTTGATTACAGTAATCATTGTACTTTACATCAATAAATCACAAGCTGTGTGCTGTAATGCACATGCATAGCCATTCCAGTGGGCAAATATTGTGAAAAAATAGTTAATTTCTGACTGCAGTCTATGTTTACTGTGCACCCCCTAGTGGATTCCTCACCTTTCCTCTTCAGGTACTCGGACACAAGTGCTGCCACATGCACGTAACACATCGCTGCCTATAGAAAAAAAATAAGCCACTGATTTACCAAGCATTGTTTTACTTTATGGCCAAACAAACTGATGCTGAACAAACTGTTAACTGAAATACTGAGTGAAGAACAGCAAACTTAAGGAGTTAAAAATATAAGCAGAAGGATGTGTTTAACCTAATTTTGCTAAATGAGTTTATTAGTTTTAAAGACCCTCTATTTGATTAATTAGTATAAACTGGCCAGCTTGCCTCAGACAGATCTCCATTCTTCACGTGAATTTTAGCCATACTATCCAGCCAGGTTTTGCGGAGCTCAGGGGTGCTGGTGTAGGATTTGGCCAGGCTGTACTGCAGGTCCACCAGCATCTCTGGGTCTTTTTCATGTTCCTTCATCTGCTCAGTGGCCATCAACACCGTCCGGATCCGCTTGGTCAGGTCCTTCACATCCGAGGGAAAAGCAGTGTGCTGGAAGAACATAAAGAGAGCGTGCATAATAGGCAGATGTGACATATGCATTGATTCGAATTTAAAAAGCTGGTGATCTACCTGAGTTTAGTGTTCAGTGTTATTCTGACATTGCTTACATTTATGTAGATGCTTTAAGGTTGCAATAAGGTTGCAATACAATACATGACATGACAGGACTGAATTTGACATTATTTGCTAAAAGTAATAGCCAGTGTAGAGATTTTTGGCACTTCTAAATTCACAGAAAAATGATTTATTATTATAAGTGATAATACTTAATCATCTATTCAGACATTAAAAGTCATGTAGGGTATTGTAGAATATACTTAGATAGAAACCTACTGTATATGTATTTTGTGTATTATATAAACGGAAATGTGTAATTTTACCTTTACAGTTTTATCACTGTTGGCACAATTATTAATGATGGACAGTGACTGCTGGAACCGTGTCCCTCCAATCCCAATGACATCAGCAATCAGCTGACTCACTGCTATCACCACCTGAGAAAAAAAATAATCAAATAAATCGCCTGGTATTTCAGCCAGATTGTGGTTTTTTAATAAGAAAGGGCTAGTATTGATAAGGGGTCTCTAGAATCTGCCAGCGGCCCTGGGACACACAAGGGGGCCTCATCAAATCTCCATGGGGGTAGCAAGATGACTTAAAATTATTTTTAAATGATTTGATTGACACTTCTGGTGTTTGTTTGACCCCCCTTTACCCTCTTATCTCTCTCTTGCCTGCAGGTGCGTGCGGACAAAGGACTTCCTGCCATTGTACTCAAAGTTGCTCTTCATGAGGAAATAGAGCAGGTGGGCGGCATCACTGCGTATGGAGCTCAGTTTGGAATTACAGCACTTCAGGATCTCATAGCACAAACAGGCACACATATCCGCCCGTCCGTCAAAAAACGTACAGGGAAACTAAGAAAGACAGAAAAAGAACAAAATAATGAACAACATCAGTATGTGTTCACACTAATCCCAATTATGTGATTTGAATACTAAAATCAAGAGTAAATTGTCTGAGGTTTTGATGAATCAAAGCCATTGACTTCCATAGTATTTTTTTTCCATCCTATGGAAGTCAATGGCTTTCAGCAACTGTATGGAAACCAACATTCTTTAAAATATCTTCTGTGTAAACAGATTTAAAAAATACATGAGGGTTAGCAATCTATTACAGAACTATCCCTCTGAAGGGTGAGTGAGGAAATATATTAGAAAATATAGAATTTTAAAAACCTAAATAACTTTTTTCCTTGTTTGATCCATAAATAAACCCTTTTAACTGTAAACTCTCATATCCCATGAATCAACAGTGAGGGTGGCTCTTTTACCTTGTAAATGAAGGTACGTAGGGAGGTGAAGACCTGCTTCAGTGCCGTCTCTGATTGGGGGATCTGAAGGAAACAGAGGTGCACCTGGAACACCTTCTTCATCAGTGGGTTGTGACCCAAATCTGCACACAGCTGTGTCTGTGGATACATGGTTTAATATGAAAGAGCTTCAAGGAAGAACTGGACTTTGACTTGTACTTATAAACACGCACTTCCACTTGTTGCCTGTACCTTAAAGCCCATAATGAAGACACTGAGTGTGTCCAGCACAGTCAAGCACACCTCCGTTGAGACGTTAGCCTCCAGGAGACACGCGTCAGCATCACTGTGGCAATACGCTGGAGGAGAAATAGGAAAAGAAAGATCATATCATTTAATAACTAAACTGAACAGAGGTGAGAAAAGCTGCTTTAGCCACTCAGTATTGCTTTGCTGTCTCTGGTTGGACAACATCAGTGATCCTCAAACCTGGTCCTGGAAGAAGTATTTCAGAACCAGGATTGAAAAAAAACACTGGATTACAAAACTTCTGCACTGAAGATAGAGCAAAGGATGACTTGTAGAATATGCACAGCACTATGCTTGTTGGTCCCCTTGAAATGCAAGATCCCAAGAACAAATTCTCAGACTGAAACATACACACACAGTGTGACTTTCATGATTGTCAAAGCACATTAAAACTGTTCTAATTGTCATCTTAGAGATTTTTTGAAGGATGAGGAGTTATTAAGGAATGAATGTGTGTTAATGTGTCTTACTGTGGTTGAAAGTGTGTGCGTTCTCCAGGCTGCCCAGCTGGTGTAAACGTGTGTGCATGACGCCCCCTCTGTTACGAGACACAGGAAGAGTCAACGACTTCCTGTCCGGAGCCATAAAACCCACCCCATCCTGGCTTCTGAGGAAAAACAAAATCTTTATTAAAGATCTGGTTAGTTGTCATTTAAATACATAAATTGTAAAAATGCTAATATGTAGGGGTCATGTCATAGATTTCATAGAGATCTGCATATACAGAAATACCATGTTCATTCTCTTGGGGGTTTATTACAATTTTTAAACTGTTTTGTATGTTAATACATTTTAAAATGTAACTTATTTAAATAGTAGTAGATCTAAAAAATTTTATCAGCCAATACTCAGGTCTTCAGTATCGCATAATACTTCAGAAATCTAATATTTTTAAGCAACTGTTGTGCAGCTTAATAAACAGCTTCTTTGAAAAAGAAATGAGTAACAGAGGCTTATGATCAGCAGTTTTGCTGACAAGTCAATATATTTATTGCATATTGCATTATCTATTCTTCCATAAAAGCCTATTTGCAAAGCTTGCATTATTTTATGACAGGTTCACAAAATGTGCATTGCACAAACTATCAAGGTCGGATTGTAATGACTAAGGATTATATTTATAGATTACTTTCAACGGATGCTTTTATGGAACATTTAGAATTTTTGGAATTCTTATTTATTTCAAAATATCAACGAAAGCTTGGTTTCTCATGATATGACCCATTTAACACACCTGCATTAACTGCGGTTGACTTCTACTCTATTTCTGACATTGTATAGTCTTATATCATATTATATAAATATGATACGCCACAATGCTGTAGATGGTTTATTAAAGATGTTAATACAGTGCATTAGATGTTGGCATCCATTAATCATTTGACTGCTTATCCACTGGAAAAAGAGCAGGACATGTGATGAATATTATTGTACTTGATGTGTTGGATGATGGACACAGGCAGGTAATAAATATCTAAACGGATACCACAAAACCTTTTGCTCTTAAGACTATTGAGAAAGCATGAATATGGAAATGTCTCAGCACACATAAACACAGAGCAGTGAGTTAGTTGAATGAGTCAGCATGCTGTTAGTGAAGGCCACTCAAGCACACAGCAGATCTTACCCTGTTCAGGAGTGCCAGGATGCTACAGTATCACTGACTAACTGAACCCTCGCCAGCATTTCAGCCAATAAAACATATACACACATAAAGGAGTAGCGTCATTCAAGGTAGTGTAGGACTTGATGCTATGTATGCATGTATGTGTGAGCGCATGTTAAAAGCTAGAGAGAGACAGGTAGATTAGGATAGCAGTGGTGGTCTTGAACCTGTTTTACGTGTCTAGTTTTACAGATGACAACTGGTAAAATAATTTGTGATAAAATCAGAGCTAGAGCTATGATTACAACTGATTAAAAAAATGTATCATTTGTGACATCCAATTTTTTATTTTTATTATTATTTTTATTTAATAAAAATGATTTACAATGAATCACATTTATCAATACATTAGTATTATTGTTATCATTACTTATTATTACCATTACATGAGGCAGAAAATTATATAGATTTAGTTTTTTTCCATGTCACTAATCTTAAGCACTGGCCCAAATTAATTAATCCTTAATGTATTATTACATTTAAAGTGCCTTATTAGCATGTTTATGTTTACATGTAATATTACAAAACAGGTAATCGCAAGAAAATAATATACAACAAAATAATAATAAAAAATATAATAAAACAATAAATTAAACACAGCATTAAAAATCTTATTTAGTAAGTGAATAAACACATGTATAATGCATTAATAAAATACACTGAATAAATTATGTATTGAATGTTACCAATATTATATATACACACAATAGACATTTATTCAATACATTATGCATAAGAATACTAGAATAACTGTATTTGAT
>JAUCMT010000114.1:5145600-5169363 GCA_032357475.1 Enteromius thamalakanensis
TTTTATGAACGATTCCGATGGAATCGTTATTTTTTAAACGGTTCCAAGTTGGAACCGGTTCTCGATGCCCAACCCTAGACATCAGCATATTTGAATGATTTCTGAAAGATCATGTGAAAACTGGAGTAATGGCTGTAATAGCTTTGCCACCAAAATACAAAGTTATTTTTAATATTACAGTTTTAATGTATTTGGCTTCAAGGAAAGAAGGAAAAGAAAAATGCAGCCTTGATGAGCATAATAGATTTCTTCCAAAACAAATCTTCCAGACCCCAAACCTTTGGGTATCTGGATTTAGCATTTTATATAACTATCTGTATATAATTTCATGTAACTAAGCTGTGTACCTTGGGATCTCCGGGTACAAAACAAGATATGTAGTTGTTTATCTGCTTGAAGACAAATCCTCGATCCATAAAGGTAAAACAGCGCTGTAGTGCAGATAACAGGAAGACACAGTTGTTAAATAAACTCAAATAGTCATTAATGATACAAGTCTTCACATACAGCTCAGGATGTCTCACAGAGAACACTTTGCAGACAAATGACCAAATATTTGTGCATAAAATGAACTGGCTGTACCTTTATGAAGACGGCCAGGCTATGATTGGCATTGCGGGCAGCGTCTAGATTGTCCTTATACTTCTGTGTGATGTGGGGCATCAGCATGTTCACCAGTGTCTCCACAGCATGGTGGAACGAAGCTGTGAATCGCTGATTCCTGGACAGCTAAAAAAAAAAAAATTAAAGAAACAAAAGAAACTTCCTAACACAGCATCCCTTATATATAAAAAAAATCCTAAGTCACCCTTTTACACGTTTTCTTTCAGGAGAACGAGAAGCTTTTAGAGCATGTTATTTTGATCATGTTTATTGTTCATAACAGTGAACGCATAATAAGTTTTAATCAAGATAATAATATATAAAAATTAAATAATTTAAATTATGGTTACCATTTATTTTACATTAGTAATATTATTGGGACATGAGTAATTTTACAAGTAGTAAAGGTATGCTTTTAGTAAAATAGAGTTTATTTGAGGTATATATTTTTACCTTGACCTTGCCACTTTCCATCAGGTACTGTGCCATTGACTTCACCAGGGCTTCAAAAAAATACCACGAATACTGAAACACCGAAGTAAACGTTTCAACCATTGGCAAATAGAACTCATAACAACCTTGCTGAGATTTAAAAGTTTTAAAACAGAAACTTTAAAACTCATTTACCTTGAGAAGCTTGTTGCTGGTTAGGAAGTCGGTTGAAGGCTTTAAAATGGATGTCATGGCTTTGGCCAGTTCCTCGTGTACTGTCTTACTGCTATTGGTTGAATAGGACTCTGTTTTAAACACATACTGGAATAACAGGAATAAAATCATTTAAACTGTTTTAGAAACTGAAAACACTATGTCAGTGTATGCCATGTACAGTACAGTATGTGTACGACAAGTGTTTACCTTCACATAGGACCTCAAGTAGTGTTCTAGACCCTCTTCGTGACACTGAGCAACAATGTGGACCATGACCCTGCAGAGAGGACAGATGAACAACAAGGAGGCATGTAAGACAAAAAATAAAAAAAACACATGCTGTGATTTTGGTGACTCCTATTCTCTCACCTGGTGGTGTTTACAGCAACATCCTCATTACTGGCGGTGGTCAGAACATGAACCAGCTGGTTTAATATAGTCGGGAGGAAGTTGATCATAACATGACCTTCCATAGCGTGAAGACTCTAGGGATTTATGGGTAATGTTTTGTCATTTAACCCACCATAATAAGAATAATTAATGCTTCTCTAACTTCTCTTTGCTCACCTTGAGGTATTTGACAAGCTCACCCTCAGTTGGACGGGTGGCACCAGACTGCATACTCTGGAAATGATGGAAAAAATTGTGCAGGTGCTGATCCTGATGAGGTGAAAAGAGATGTTTAAATTACAAACCTGTTACTAGATTCATAAGAAACCTGTGACTAATCATGACTACCAGGCTAATTAAACATTATGTACTGTAATTCAGACAACGCTGACATTGATTCTCTGTGTTAATAAGATCATAATGAATATAAATAGTCATACCTGAGTGTAGATGGTAGAGACCAGATGTGTAGACACTTTAAAAAGAGGACGTCCTCCATCCACCCACTTTATCTCAGGACTGGAATGCTGCAAACACAACACCCATAAAACAACATCACGTCTAAGCAGTACATTTTGATTATACTGACAGATCACCCACTGAAAGATCTATTTCATGTCTTTCTCATAGACAACAATGAGATTAAATGAAGGGCAGTCGAAGACTTTTGCTGAATTTGTACCATGTGTGTTACAAAGCCATGACTTCTCATATTTCCTAATTTCATTTTCATGAAAAAAGAGTCGACTAATCTTTTGTGTTTTTCTTAATGTGTTTTAAAATAGATCCCAGTAAAGTCAGAGATCTCAATGAGCTACCATATCCACATACATTTTATAGCTCTCTATATTCCTAATACTAATACTAATTTATGCCTACCTGTATCACAATAATGCTAAATATCTCAATGGGGTTGGCATGTTATGGATATAACAATGTTAATTGCTATAGAGCAACTATGGATTGATACTGCCAAAAGATACAAAGATATGCTTCTGCTAGATGAATAGGCATATATAAATCGTGTAACAGATCTAGACAGGTGGAGCTGGGGGAGGTAGAAGGTTTATTGGAACTATACAGTGTGCTGCAGGATCAGCTTATGACGAAATCTTAACCAGAGCAGTTTAAATGTTGACCATGCAAAGTAATTAGGTCAAACAATAGCTCAATTGCTGTATAAGGAACAGGTCCAGGTTTACTCAGCAAATGGCAGATTTGTTTTTGCCACACATGGAATGTTTTTGTTATGACACATAGTACTGTAGGTTTACCTTGCTTACACCCTCCTGACAGCTGAGGTAACCGTTTGGTAGGTTGGATGCCACAGAGATGTGCTGCTCACTCATTACAACACGACCATCTTTAAGCAGAGGAAGCCAGGCAGAGCCCACTGACAGAGAAAAACCAGACAGGGTGATGAAGTGGGGAAGAAAATATTCACCACGGCCAAAAACTACACTTACAAATTGATGATAGGTTGATTGGTATGCCTCTCTCTGATAATGCTGCTAAAATGCTATGCGTAATAAACAAAAACAGAGAAGCAAGTTCCTGGAGCCCTACCCCATGCCTCAAAATATAAACGCTGTCAGCAACCCAATTACCCAGCATGCTTTACCTGGGGTTTCCACTATGTCCCGCTTCTTCGTGCTGCTGTCACAGCTGATGTGGTAAAATGTGAAGAGCAGGTGGTGCTTTTCATGAAGTTGTGTGGGCAACTTGATTTTTATCTGCAGTACAAAAATTACATGATTTAAAGAAAAAAAAAATATATATATATTTATATTTATATATATAGATATATATGAAGAGATTGGTGTGAAAAATGATCTGTATCTTTAATATTTAGACAAAACATTTTATTTGGGGTTCCTAAATAATTTAAAATAATTAAATATATTAATTTACATTTAAGTGTACAATGACCAGGTTCCTCATATGTGACCACAAAACCAGTCACAAGGGTCAGTTTCTTGAAATTCAAGCTGAATAAATAAGCTTTCCATTGATGTATGGTTTGTTACAGACAATATTTGGCTGCGATACATATACTTGAATATAACAAATCTAAGGGTGCAAAAAAAAAAACTAAAAATTGAAAAAGTTGTTCAGAAGTTCTTAGCAATGCATATTAAGAATATTACATATTATTTTATGGTAGGAAATTTACTAAATATCTTCATGGGACATGATTGTCTTATATCCTACTGATATTTAGCATAGTAGAAAAATCAAATATTTGGATATCTGGTCCAGTTTTATCATTATATTGAGGATATATTTAACTAACTATACACTAGATATTTTCAATTTGGAGCAACTGAGACTACTAGTAAAAATATTACATGAGCACACAACAATTTGAGTAAAAAGTTCAAAAAATAAAAGTGCAAATTGAATTTACGTAAAACCTAATGACCTAACAATTTTTCTAATCTCAAAATTTTTCGAATGCCCCTTATAAAATATATATTGCGTCCCATGCATTACCTCATCATAAAACTCTGGGTTCTGCTGGTGGTGCAGTACAGCTGCATAGGCATGTTTGGTGAAAAGAGGACCTCCTGGACGACCATAGATACACTATGCATGACAGTGACACACAAAAAGAGCAATTTTTTTAAAAGTTATATAGCCATTTAACTTGGCAATGCAAGGAAACAGTGGAAAAACCTTTTGTATGTATTGTATTTGAAAAGGGTATTGTGGTAGCATTGTACCTTCAGAGGTTGGGCATCTTCATCATCTGACTCTTTGAATTCCACACATACTGCAATGTTCCTTGCCTGAGTCACATAAATCACAAGATAAAGACCAAACATGAGCCAGAAAACTACTTACTGTCAGATCTCTAAAGGCATGATTTAAAAGCGGCGGGTGTCAGCCTTTATTACACTGACCATCTCATATGTCGATAACTTTGGCCACTAATTTTGCAAGAAAATGGAAAAAGCAAGAAGCAAGAAGCTTTCAGCTGATAATGCTAATGTACCTTGGCGAAAGACTTCTGGCTGTCATATTTGAGGTGTTTGGGGTAGACGTAGAGATGATTGTTGTAGGTGGTGAAAGGCTGAGAGCACTTGGCAATACAGGGAACAAATTCCTCCACTTCCAACAAAACACCTTCGCTCGGCCCATCACTCTCAAAAGGCCTCACTGGGATGTAGGATGGAGTGACACAATCTAGCAAAAGGTGAGAAAAAAAATAACCAATTCATTTCACACAAGGACACACAGCTTAAGGTAGAATATATGATGAAAATATGGATGCGCAGTTGTGTTAGAGTTACTTACTAGCAACATCAGGAGGGACATTATCAATGGTAACGTCCAGATTACCCAATATGACAGGAAGTTTAGCCATCTTCTCAGGTCTGTTGAAATTATCGGTTAAATATTGTATTCAAATAAATTTGACAATACAGTAAAATAAATGTAAACATACAAAACAATTGCATTTTTGTTTATTTAATCACTTAAGCTCATTGAGGCTGAATTTATTTATTTTTGATCAATTAATCAAATTAAATGTAAAATCCTCAGTAAAAAGTATTACATTTTGAAATATTATTACAATTTAAAACGATGGAAAAGCTCAGTTTTTACAATGATTACATTTTATTATATTTTAAAATATAATCAAATAGGAATTAGATATTTTAAAACTGTTTTACTGTATTTTTGATTAAATAAATACGTCTTTGGTGAGCATAAGAGTCTTCTCTTAAAAATATTTAAACATCTATTTATTCCAAACTTTTGACAGGTAGTGTACATTATTAGAAGCTCATACATCTGTTGGAGGCTTAATAAAGTGCCCCTCTGAGAGGTACTACAAAACACATTCCTAACAGTGGGACCATCCACAGCTGCAAAAACACTTCAGAAGAATATGATGTTCGGAAAAATATTTCCATTGTTTTAATAAACTGAATCTACTGTACTGTAAAATGGACACGAGCGAAGATAAGTCTGATGACATGAGGAGAATACTGACTTCCGAAAATCCGCCAGCAGTTTGAAAAGGTCCTCTTCTGAGAGTTTATTACTGTCTTGTCGGTACAGTGCGGAGAACCGAGCGCTTTTATCCAAAGTCCCTGAGGCATCTTTAAACACAGGCCTGTGGAAAAGAACAAAGAGACTAAATATTGTGATTGACACAACACACAGAGAGAAGAACAGAACATTTCCAGACAGTTTTGGCTCACCGGGCAGCCCATGCGAAAGGCATCCTGTATTGGCCAAGTCTGCTGCAGGCCATCTTGGCATTCTTCAAAACCTTCTGAGCAACCTGTGAAGCAAAACACACACATTGTTCCCCACAACCTCTCCAGAGACTTTTATTAACAGTGAAGTGGGCAGAAAACACATTCCTGGCAGTCTTGCAGAGGTTTTGGATGGTATGGTTGTGTAGTTTTAGGCAGGATAGTCGCTGTGGGATGTGGTAGAACTGTTCGCAAGTTTATGGATTCTAAGCCCTGGTAATCTTTCCTTATCCTCGTAATAACCACTTATTGTTTTGACTGACAGTGTGTATTTGGTTCTTCTGTTTTGTTCGGTGTATGAGTGTTTGTCTGGGTGAACTGTTTTGTTTCTGTATGTGTGTGTAGTTGTGTTAGGCTCATTGCCTTGCTGGAGTCAGAGCTCTTCATGTAGGGCTCAGCACAGTGAGTAATGCCTCCCTGCAGGATTTTCTCCATTCGGGCAACCAAGAAGATGTCAGGGTGAGGACACGTCACGGAGAAGACACCCTGAAACACAACATATAGACTTTTCTTGTGTGCCAAAACTGTGTCTCAAAGCGAGGTTAATTATATATAAGTTCTGGAACAAATTGTCTCTAGAGAATAGCTAAGTAAACACACTCAAACTAGAGACCTGCACAGGACAGATTTTTCAGTCCCACTCCCGCAAAAATATACATTATTTTCTCCCACTCCTGCCCGCAGTATTCAAGTTTTATCCTGCTCCCGTTTGCAAAAGCCCGCAGGTAAACATACAGTTAGAAATAGGCTGATAATTTTGCAATGAAACAAAATAATAATAAACGTTGATTTCTTAAGTGGTCAAACAGAAAACCATTTGGCCTTATACTGCTTCAGAACATGCATTAGCCTTTGTTTCCTTCAGCAATGTAGAAATAATAAGTACAACATAGCTTTCAACTGTGTCTTGCTCTTCAGAACATCGTGCCTCAGTGTGGGTCTAGTTCCGCGACCCATCCATACATCCATCAATCCATCTATCTATTCACCTCTGAAAATAACCTGTTAGATCAGTCCACTTACTTTTTTGGGGTACTGCAGCATCCCCTCTGGCAGTTCACTAAGTAGGGTTTCTCCATGAGGTGTGCCCACCCCTCCGTTGATCTGCAAGCTGGGTGATGGGATCATAGAGCGGACCAGTGGGTGATTTAGATCCACATTAAAATCTGCAGATATTTTTCGGCTGTTCTGCACATCAAACAGCGAAAGCACCACAAAGAAGGGTTCCACCTGTAGAAAACAGCAAAGCTGCATCTAATCTGTACCAGAAGTGTGGGTCGCGCAACAAGTTGACATGCTGAAACGCTTCAACAAACAGAGGAATGTATGCAAGCACCAGAGGAACAGTATTTACATTTGAAGCTTATTGCGAAGTATTGTAAGCGTGTGTGCACATTGAACTGGAATAGGAGAAACTGGTTTAACCTTGAAATAATGACATATTTACATTTATGTAATCATAAATCGGGGCTGACTAACAATATACACACAATTCTCCCTTTCCCATGGAGTTTGGCTTATTGCCACAACACATCGCTCATTAGAGACAAATGTGTAGCCAAAGAAAAGAGCTTTATAACCACAGAACAACTGTGACTGTGCATGAGAATCTTACATTAGTAGTAGGTCCCTCCTCATTTTCTGCAACACAGCTTTGAAGGTTGAAGGACAGATCATTGCAGCTGACCAAAACTCTCTTCCCAAACTTTTCCTCAAATTGCTTCACATCAGGTTCAATGCCAGACAAATCGAGTCTCTACAGGCCAAAACATACACGCATAGCATTTAAATCAGTAGCTCACCCTGTGATTTAATGGATTATTTATTATTGGAGCTGCGGCTCACCTGTGTGTCAGAGTCCAGAGTAAAGAGTTTCAGACGAGTTTCACTCCTCATTTTGGTCTCAATGTCTCTTGCACTCTGAAAAGCAAAAACAGGTTGTCAGTCGCTAATTACCACAGCTGATTGTATTTCCTGTTCCAGTATATTGCATGATAAACATAATTTTCTTGATTACTATTTTGTCTTAGTTTCCATTGGAATATCTAACAATTCTTAAAATAAGGTTAATGTACATGAGAAGTAAAGAGAAGGAAGTAATGAGAAGGATGTGCATTTCTAACATAATAGCAATTCCACAATTATCTAATATCTCTTTACAGTTACTTTAGAAAAAAATGCATAACATTTTATTAATGTTCCGATATTTTCACTGCAAAATAAGACAAACCATATAGTATAAATGCACTCAACATCATTAAAGTGAGATATCATGGTATTTGCGAGAAAATATTCTGCCATCAGAGAGAAGAGGCGCCTAGACGATTGATTCCAGGGAGGAGAGACGGCAGACAGGAGAATAAAGAGTGAGATAGAGATGGGATATGTGTGTGTGTGTCTGTGTTCCAAAGTGTGGGTGGTTCATTGTGGAATGGTTGGAAAACATTAGCCTAGACGACTAAGGGTGTGTGGAAAAACTGTGGATGTGTAGAGAGAGGGCAGACAGCGAGGACGCCAGCATTGAGATCATACTACAGTCAAGACACAGGAGCTGAAGACAAGTATTCACCTTCAAACACACACACACACCCTGGGAAACTGTAGATTATGGTTTGTATAATCAGCTAATCAGGAGCTAATGCATGTCTATATGTGTGTCTATGTGTTTACAATACCTGGAAACTGTCCTGAAAATTCCCTGGCGAGATGTCTGTCTTACCCAGCTCATCATCTGTGTAAGACAAAACACACTTGCTGTGCTGAAACACTCAAAACCAACAAACACAGTCATTAGTCCCAATGTCTATAAATCAACAAGTAGTGACTGGAAAAACTGTCAAATAACGGTGTCAAATCATAACAACAAACTCAAAAATGTGGCTGCGCAAACATTAAAGCTGTCAAACAATTTTTTTTATGATTTAAGAGGGAATGAAAAAAGTTTTTGAACAATAAGGTTTTTCATGTTTTTTAAAGAATTATCTTCTGTTCACCAAACCTGCAGTTATTTGATCAAAAGGACAAATGTAATTAAATCCATTCATCAAAGCTAGAGTGTTCTGGGTGGAATATCGTGGGTGGCTATTACTTTGAAGCTTCTTAGGTTGGTTTAAAAATTATTATATATCATACATGGTTTCTAGGGTGTTGTGGGTGTGTTGATGCTAACTATGCAATTTCTAAAGTTTTCAGAGTGGCTTTAAAGGAAAAAATTCTGTCATTAATTATTCACCCCCACGTCGTTCCAAACAAGTACGACTTCTTTGAAACGCAAATTAAATTTTTGATGAAATCCAAAAGCTTTCTAACCCTGTGGTGGTTTCCTTGTTGTCTATGCAGGGTCAGAAAGCTTCTGGATTCATCAAAAACATCTTAATCTGTGTTCCAAAAATGGAGAAGGTCTTCATGAGTAATTAATGAGTAATTAATGACAGAAGTTTTGGGTGAACTAACCCTTGAAAATATCTGGTATGGGTTTCTAGGGTGATGTGGCTGTTAGGGGGTCTTTAGAGTACGTTGCCAAGGTGCTGACACAGTATGTGGCTTCTAAGGTGTTCTGAGTGGTTTTACCAAAAAAATAAAAAGGGTAAAAATGCTGTTTCTAGGAAGTTTCTGGTGATTGCTAGGGGTTCCTGACGTTAATATGTTCAGTATGCGGTTTCTTGTGTGTTTTGGGTTGTTGCTTACTTTCCCAGGATATTCCAGCCCCTAGATATGATTTGGACTCTTCGCTATAGGCAAGTCAAAAGGATTCCAATTTTATTGTTTTTATCTGTCTATCGTAACAGCACACATCTCCTCAGCAAGATTTGAGGTATCTTTCATGTCTGTTGAACAAACATTGCGAGACGAGTTAGGCGCCAAAGTTTAATTCTAAGGGTCAGACGTTTGTTCTGATCCCAAACCCTAAGTATGACTAATAGCAACAGTCATGCTCGCCTTAGCAAGCTCCACAAGTAATTAGTTATATTTGTGCACTCTGATTGGTCGACAGGTGTTTATTGTTTTATTCGAGGCGAGAAGAAAGGAATGTGCTGTCCTTTGAAACTCATCAAATGTAAATAAAGACTCCCAACCTCCTCTCCTGTGTGAAATCCAAAGGGTTTAAGAGGTGTTAAGTGTTACTGTTTGTGCATGGCTATGTGTGCGTCACTTCAGGAGTGTCAGGTATATGGAACTATCTTTCAAAAGACGTTAAAAGACTGGGTGGTCTCTACAAAGAACAGATACATGAATCCAACCCACACCAGCTGGCTGTAATACATTTCTGCATATTCTGTGTCAACAAGCTTATATTATCATATAGTAATGTATTAACACATGCCAGCGAACAAACGTGACATCAGACACACACATCTGTGAAGTGCACACACTTATACACACACCATCGTGCAGTTCTCCATTCCTCCTCTCCTGCATGGCGAGCTCAAAGCTGCTATGGAGGATCTTGTTAAGGGTGCTGATCCAGTCATCCATTTCTCCTTCGCTGTCTGCCGCCAGAAGATACGTGCTTTTATCCTGCATCTTTAGCTCAAATGCGAAACGACGCACCTTACTGTTCTGCATGGTGATAGAAAAACAACATTTCTCATCATGTCACTTGAATAGCATACTGTAGGTCACATAATTTAGCTTTGGAAGAAGTTTATTGGAATTTTGATTGGTATATTGGTAAGTCCGAGATTTACTGGAGTATTAATGAGAAAGCAAAAAATTCAGAGTAAAAAGTAAAATCTTCTTGATCTCCATTTAAGCTCATCTCTGTCTCTCCTACGGGAATGTAAGCACACCCAAGACACTGGAATGATTTTACACTTCATGAATTTATGACGAATTTACACCAGAAATGACTCTGGAAAATATATCCATCCTGCAGCAGGAGCAGAAAGCCATTTATTCCCAGACGACTATGGGGGAATATCTGGCTGTTTTGCATGTGCACCTGTTGAAATGTTTAGGTTTCGGATCTAGAAATAACTTTTGCTATTTCTCTTTTGCCTGAAATGTGAAAAACAGACAAAATGTCAAAAAACAGATGTTGAACACAGACAAAACAGGTTGCGCATACCAAAGGAGAACTTTATTCTTTCAGGAGGGCTGGTGAATCGAGGAATGTGATCACAGTTGCACTCACACACACACACTGTGCGCAGCACAGGAGAAAATGGAAAGATTTGACCCTGGGAGAAATCATGCGTGAATTAGGCTGGACCTCATCTTTTCCTCTCTGCCGCTTGCTAGTTTTTATCTTTTTCTCTGTCTCTTCAACCTCTTTTGAGGAACTGGCCATCCAAACATTGATATCCCCTCTTGGTCGAGACAAAGGAAGGGACTCATGAGGATGTTATTAGAGATCTGAACTCCTTCTATAAACTGCTTTGTGCTGCAGTAAATACACAAAACAAAGCATTTCTTCTTCGGGCGCCCTTATGAACTTTAAAAGGAATGTTCTGGGTTCAATACAAGTTAAGCTGCATCAATACAATTTGTGGAACAATGTTGATTACTACAAAGTATCATGTTAGCTTAGTTCGATCCCTCAATAATAAAAAAAACAAACAACAATGACAGTCAATTACAGTACAATGAGTTACAACAGAAGTAAACAGATTGATAAACATAAATAATAGTTTCCTTACACAACAAATAAATTTGTACAAATTAGATTATCATTATTTTACAAGAGAATACGTTTTTACTTATATTTTATTTAATATTACTAATTTAGAAATATTTATGTTTTTGGTGAGTTGTATCACATGTCATTTTAGAACCTGAACTAACCTTCATAAAAATGTCAAATGATCTATTTTAGCTACCCAATTGTCACAGAGTTATAACAGCTGGAATATATTATATTTGTATGCAGGTTGGTTGCACCAAATGACTTTGTTATAGTAAAACATTAAATAAAGTAAAAATAAAATAGTTTTTTTTCTTTCTTTATGATATAATAACAGCATAACCATTACATTTTTTTTTTACTTTATAAAATCTTTCATTAAAAACTTGTTCATCATAGAACCATTTGAGCCAATACATATACTGTATGAACTGATGATGAATCCAGATAACTGGAAAGATAACAATATTAGCATCCACATCAGTGAACAGTATCATCTGTTAATTCTAAGCGCACACTTATCTGCAGCTTTAATTTCTTAAGCTTGTGACAGCATGATGGGATTCTGATTAGCTGTTGACCATCTGTTTTATTGTTAATCATCTGTAAAAATAAATAATTCTGAAAATGATTCCAATTATATCATTTCTATGGGTCTTTATTGTTGTGTTTGTGGTGTGGACTATACTATTCTATTTTTTCGAACTATATCTTTATCGATATATATCTTTATAGTTGTTGTTCGTGGTGTGAACAGGGCTTCATACTGGTAGTTACCTGGATGACACCCATGCAGGAGTCCAAGAAGATGGTTCCCTTGGGTTCTTTAGATATTTTCTCATCTTTGTAGAAGTTCAAGTTGTATGATCCATCTCCCAGTTGGGTCAAATGGAAATACCTTCTCTTAAAAGACTAAAGGGACAGAAAGAGAGAACGCAAACATCATTAAATGTACAAACCAGATGTAAACACTCTATGTTTAGATGTTAAACTAGTGACCATTCTAAAAATAACATCTAATGGAATGGGACCATGGGAAAATGCCTTAGTGAGAAGTGGAAGTTGGTAAGACCCCACTTCCTGTTCGTGGCCTGGCGAGCACAAATCTGTTTCTTTCAGCATCACTAAGGGTCAGAATATGCTTAGCTCTGTCCGTGACTAAAAACAAACAGCTGAACATAAAGCTATGCAGAAACTGACTGTGTCATGTTAATAACATCAAACCTTTATGATATGGCTACGCTTGGAATGACAACCATACTGCTATTTTTGTGCAGTATGCATACCATGCAAGATATGAAAATCTCCTGTATGCATGAGCATTTTTGAAAACATGCAGTGTGCAATTAAAGCCCAGTTACTACATCCCACAATGCAGATGTGCAATTTACAAGCATGAACTTTGAGTAAAGACTGTTGACAACAATTAATGAAATGTTCATCTTTGCATAATGTGTTGTGTTTTATATATATTAAATATACAGTATAAACTGTGTTCTATTTCCTCATCATTAATTCTGAAAATGGCTTGTGTATATTGTTAACTCACCCTCATGGTAACACTGATGGCACTGTTCATGTTTGCTTTATACAGCCAGCCATGTTTGGACACGCCCCCTCTTTGAGAGCCCAATGAGGCAGCATCCTTCAGGAACCAGGGAGGAACATAACAAGCACATATAAGAACACCCACAGGCACAATCATACACCCACACTCTGTGACTTCATCTGTTTCTTCAAGCCTGAATGAAAACACGTCGATATCTAACACAGTTTCCCACATTAGAGCCTCTGGACGCCCTCCTCCATGTTTCAACATGAAGTCCATTTTCACCTGACCCCCTTAATTATTCATGTTCTCTCTCATCTCTACAGGGAACAGTCTTCAAACTGTACAAACAAACTCCATCCCTGAGTGAGCGCTCAGACAGAATGGCAGACATGGAACTGGAATTCTGGGAAATGTAGGTGAAACCCAATCAGGGAATCAGATAGCCTAGAGACAGAGTCCTGCGTCTGCTCTTTCTCTGAGGCTAATGTAGTCCCAGAGGCTCCACACACGCATTACTAATAAGCTGTAAGTTCCTTATTATTTATTTATTCTGCTTATCAGCCAGTGAGAACAGAGGGAAGGAGAGCAAGAGAAATGGTGTGATGTAATAGGCTGATTAAGTATGGTGCATGCACCTAGTTACGTACAGTGAACACCATTTCCTTTGCCTGTCACCATACTAAGGAAACTGGTAGAGTAAAGAAATAATAGCACATGACTTTCTTGTGCTCTTTCAGAATTTTAAGGTCTAGACAGAGGGAGTTAAATATTATCAAATTCCTGGCTGCATAATGGCATTAATCACAGTAATTACAGTGTTGCATTCTAAATCATGTAATTGACATATTTGTGGGTTAAAGAGACAGACAGACAGATAGATATGATTGAAAGATTGACTGACTGATTGATTGATTGATTGATTTTAACATTTAAAACGGCTGACTCTAATAATACTTTAGACTTCAATAATTTACATAACCTAATTACATAATAACCTAATTTGTTTTAAATTAAATTTAGTTAAATAAATAAGTTTGCAATGTCCTTTTTAGCATTTATTACTTCTATTATATTTCATCTTAATCATGTTCTTCATTGACATTGTTGTTACATTTAGAAAAAACGACATAATTAGAAACATGATTTTGCAGTGATACAAGCTTGTTGAAAAAATATTTAAAAAGCTAATATTTACGCTCTTTGCAATCATAATTTGAAACATAATTCTGGCATTTGAGTTCATAATTCTTTCGCTCTTCTTAATAAAAATAATTATAATAATAACAATAATAATTTTATAGCTTTGTAGGATGAACATGTAAAAAAGAAAACTGTAAATAAAAGTCATTTAAGATGAAAAATTAAGAAACATAATAAAAAAGTCCATCAATGAATTTGATTTTAACATGAATTTTATATAACAAAACAAATGAGTTTGACCTAGAATAAACCCCTGGTACAAGTATTTATTTTGTTTTGTTTGATTTCCCAGGGAAACCAGTGAGGAATCATGGGTAATTGAGCCTTACCTCTTCCTTATCAGCATCCTCATCCACCTCAAATACATGACTAGCTAGTTTCTCTGGCCGAAGAACTTTACTGTAAAAGAACCAAGCACAAAAAACAAACATAAGACACATAGAATTTAATTTTTTTTTTCTATGTACATGTCAACATCACAACATGAGACTATTTTCTAAGGTATTCTGAGTGTTTTTTAGTGTGTGGTTATGGTTTCTAGGTCAAATAAAATCTCAATGAGCTAAACTCAAGACGCTGTTCCTCTTCACTCTTGCAGCTGATGCTAAAATCTATGTGTGTTCAAGGAAACTGAATTAGCAGAACTTTCAAGAAGAAGTGGTGGGCGGATCGTAATGTTGCTCATGATGACGATGACAATCGTCAGCTTCATGTACACAGCACACATTATCTCCGTCTCCTCCATGACCATCATCCCTCCTGCTTTCTCTACGACCTTTACCAAATGCCAGACGCTGGCTGTCTCATGATCTTCACAATGTGATTTGCCAGTTATTGACCACTAAGACATAGTTGCTCCATCAGTTAGTTGATACAGGAAGTGACATTAGTGGTTGCTGCCCTGTCCTAAAATAGGTGAAGTACTTATGTATTGAATGACAAAAGAGAAAGGAAGAGAGGAAGAGAAAGCAAAACAGTGGAGGAAATGGGCTGCTGATGGGTTGTTGTAGTGTGAAGAAAGGAGCATTTCCCGATTTAGCTCTGGACGAGACCTTGCTGTCAACACAGGGGCAGGACAGGATAAGGACACTGATAAAATTAGCGAGTAAAAAAGCATCTCCCTCTCTATCACAGAATCACAATGTGGGCAAACAATGACTCTTTGGCTCTCTTCCAATACCTACCCAACTAACAGGAAACGTTCCCAAAACATTCACTAACATGCTTTAAAAGTTGTGTAAATGTTAATACAAACGTTATTAAAATAAAGATTTTATAACGTTTTTATAACGTTCTTGTAATAGTGATGGAAAACATTCATAGAACAACGTTCTTAGAACATCTTTAGGACATTATTTGCAATTGATGAATGTTCTTATAATGTTGATAGAAAATGTTCTTATAACTTTGTTCTTAGAATGTCTTTAGGATGTTATTTGTACTTGAATGTCCTTATAGTGTTGATAGAAAACTATCTTAGAATATTGTTTTTTGAACATCTTTAGGAAGTTATTTGTACTTGACGAATGTTCTAATAATGTTAATAGCAAACGTTCTAAAATCAATCTTGGAACGTCTTTAGGATGTTATTTCTCCTTGATGAATGTTCTAATAATGTTGTTAGAAAACGTTCTTGAAACAATGCCCTTGTAACATCTTTAGGATGTTATTCGTTTCTGGATGTCCAATAGTATTCTATGTCCCAGAGAACTTTATTTCATGCTTAGAATCGTTTTGGACATTACGTTTTCTTTAATGGTATTTTATTTTTTACTGTAGGACCTTTTATTGATTTGTTTCCAGACCCGGCTCCAATTGGAACCCACCCTGGCCCCACACCAACAGCCAATTACAATATTGGTATTATATATTATATATATATATATATATATATATTACAATATTATATATTTTTTTGGCTGCTTGGTATCTTGGTATTTCGCTTGGTATTCCGTATTGAATATTTGTTTTCCGTCTTGAGTGTTCTGTGTTGCTTTCTCCGAAAAAGACACTGAAAAACCATACACTGGCAGAAATCAAACACGGGTAAGCAAAAACAGTCAATACAAACATTTAGAAACGATGGGCGAGGCAAATCGAGACTTTGCGTCTGAACTGTGCAAAAGTCAGCATTGATTTACGGTGGCGAGCCCTGGAAATGGTTGCGCCGAGGCCTAGGTGCGTGGGATAAAAGGGTCCTGGTGGAATCATTAATATTCGGGCGAAGGTTTCCGCTGCCGTTCGTTGGAGAGGGCCCAGACCCACTGTCCAGGCTCGTAGGCAGGATGTGGACGCCTCCTACGATCAGCTTGGGCAGCGACTCTACGAATGGCTCTCTGGAGCTGGATGTGAGCGGCGTCCCAAGTCTCCTTGCTGCGTCTTAACCGGTGGTCCACAGAGGGTAAGTTTGTGGGACCAGGGGAACAAGGGGGGTTGAAACCCAAGGATACATTGAAAAGGGATCATGTTGGTGGCTGACTTTCGCAGGGAGTTCTGCGCGCATTCGGCCCATAAGAGATACTGGCTCCAGTCATTCTGGTTATTGTGGCAGTATGATCGGAGGAAACGCACAAGTTCTTGATTAGGGGGCTCTGCCTGACCGATAGACTTGGGGTGATAACCCGAGATGAGGCTCACGTTAATATTTAACTGCTTGTAGAAAGCCTTCCAAACTCGTGAGGTAAACTGAGGGCCTCGGTCGGAGACAATATCCTCAGGGAGACCATAATAACGGAACACCTGTTCTAGGATGACCTGGGCTGTCTCCCATGCCGTGGGTAACTTGGTCAGGGGAACCAAACGACAGCCCTTGGAGAACTCTGTGATCTGTGCGGGCTGGTCAAGTTGACGTGAGAGGGCGTCTGCTTTGGCGTTTTTGAATCCTGGGCGGTATGTGATCTTGAACTGGAACCTGGAGAAGAACAATGACCACCTAGCCTGACGGGAGTACAATCGCTTAAAGAAAATGAAGGGCTCCTTGGCCCCCTCCAGCCAGTGACGCCACTCTTCCAGGGCCGACTTCATGGCAAGCAGTTCTCATAGTTGCGTTCGGCAAAGTTGAGCTTACGGGAGAAGAAGGCGCAAGGGTAGAGTTTTCTCGGGGGTCCCCTGGCTTTGGGAGAGCACTGCACCAATCCCGGTGTTAGAGGCATCCACCTCCACAATGAACTGGCGTGACGGGTCAGGATGCTTGAGGATGGGAGCGGAAGTGAACTTCTTTGTGAGATGGTTGAAGGTCTTTCACTTTCGGGAGTCCAAGGAAGGTGTTTGTAGGCTTTTTTGGTCATTTCATTGTGGTCAAGGAAGCGGCAGTCTGACTGAAGTTATTGATAGATCTTCAGTAGAAGTTAGCAAACCCAAGGAATCTTTGCAGCTCTTTGAGGCTTTGGGGTTTGGGCCAGTTGACGACTGAAGCAACCTTTGTCTCGTCCATGGAAACGCTGTCAGGGCTGATGATGTACCCCAGGAATGAGATCTTGGTTAGATGCTGAGTTTAGCTTACAGCTGGTTCTCAATGAGCTTTTGGAGAACTGTGGTCACATGGGAGGTGAGATCTTCTGAATAGATGAGAATATCGTCTAAAGTATGTACAGCCGTGGCCAAAAGTTTTGAGAATGACACAAATATTAGTTTTTACAAGAGGCTTCATTGGAGAATATGACTTTGCCTCAGTCCTCAGCAATCCATTCTCAAAAAAGTCTGGGGCATTCTCCAAAGTCTCTTTGCGATTGTTTGGGGCATCTGGAAAAAGGCTTGTCTGGAGAAGAAAAGGTGAGCGCTACCGTTAGTCCTGTGCAGTGCCAACTGTAAAGCATACTGAAACCCTTTATGTGTGGGGTTTCTTCTCATCCAAGAGAGTGGGCTCACTCACAATTTTGCCCCAAAACACAGCCATAAATAAAGAATGGTACCAAAACACCCTTCAACAGCAACAGTCCAACAACAGTTTGGTGAAGAACAATGCATTTTTCAGCACTATAGAGCACCGTGCCATAAGGCAAAAGTGATTACAAAGTTGCTTGAGGACAAAAACTCTGAAGGGAAACTCCCCAGATCTTAATCCCATCGAGAACTTATGGTCAATCCTTAAGAGGTGGGTGGACAAACAAAAACCCACTAATTTTGACAAACTCCAAGAAGTGATTATGACAGAATGGGTTGCTATCAGTCAGGATTTGGCCCAGAAGTTGATTGAGAGCATGCCCAGTCGAATTGCAGAGGTCCTGAAAAAGAAGGACCAACACTGCAAATACTGACTCTTTGCATAAATGTCATGTAATTGTCGATAAAAGCCTTTGAAACGTATGAAGTGCTTGTAATTATATTTCAGTACATCACAGAAACAACTGAAACAAAGATCTAAAAGCAGTTTAGCAGCAAACTTTGTAAAAACTAATATTTGTGTCATTCTTAAAACTTTTGGCCGCAACTGTATATACATGAACTTCAGGGATATCAAATTAAAAATAGTTTTTTGTTTTTTTTTAGTAATAAATTATATACCATTACCCTTTTTTCTGGAAGAAAGTAGTTTTATTCAGCAAACAAGTTAATCAAAATTGTTACATAGATGTTTTTTTGGGCTTCTAAAATCAGCATATTAGATTGATTTTACTAAAGAATCTAAAAATACAGCTTTGCCAATACATATAATCATTATATTGTTTGTTACGAACGGGACCGAGACGTGCAGATCCATTATATTTAAAGACATGGTCAAACAGGCGGGGTCCAGACAACAGCAAACAAGAATTGTAGAGGCAAAACGCAAGAATAGTCCAGAGCGGTAGCGAGGGTCAGTCGAGCACCGGGGCAAAACCAGACACAAACGATCAGGCAAATAATAATCACACAAGGAAAACACTTTGTACGAGGAAAAACACTCAATACACAGTGATTAGACTGAGAAACATGAACACCAGGCAAGAGGGTTATTGGGGGGGTGGAGCTGCTCAATTGCTATGGGAACTAACAAGGAAGCAGAGACTGAACAGGGAAAACAGTGGGGAACACACTTCATAATAAGAGTCCTTAGAGTACAGAAACACAGGCGGGGGTAACACACATAACAGTCCAGGGTGGATGGCCCTCTGGTGGAGCTCGAGGGCACTCTGGCTGGTGATCGTGACAGTGTAATATATATGTCATAAAATAGAAAACTGTTAGTCTTATTAATAATAATATTTTGCAGTATTTTACTGCGCTTATTGCATTTACTGAAGGGCTCTTATAGGCTCAACAAAGCTGCATTTATTTGATCAAAAATATTAAAATAAATCAGTGGCAAATATATTCCATACACCCTTTCTAGTTTAGGTGTCGATGATGCACAATTTACATGCGTGGAGTTCATTAAAACATGGGTGAAGACGTGCATGTTTTTGTTTTTTCTCTACAGTGTTGATCGATGGAGTAGAGTGGAACGATGTGAAGTTTTTCCAGCTTGCGGCTCAGTGGTCATCTCACGTCAAACACTTCCCTCTTGCCATCTTCGGACCCTCCAAAGGGCCTTACTGAACCACAGCCTCACATCTTCACTCCTCTACGCTACGGCTGCCTTTACACTCTGTGCTGCCTGATGTTTTTTATTTCAAATATTTCTGCTTTCTCACGGTTTGTGTCTGTGTTTTTTTTAATGTTTATTTCGTTGACATTTGATTGTTCTTTTATGAAAGACTTGATGCAGTCTTGGCAACAGGGCATATTTTTTTGGACTACGTATGTTAAAACCCTCCAGTGTTTATAGTGAAACGACTAATGAACTGAATCTTTAAAACTGATCTAACTCCGTAACTAGTGAGGTTTCAAGTGGTTTTGTGTCATTCTGCAAAGCTGTATCCACACATTTCAGCAGCCGGCACGCTCGTAGGAGAACAAACCAGCAAAAAGAGGAGAAAGGAACTCTGCTTTTGTTATATTAAAGGACAAAATCGGAACGTTCGGATGGTTTTTCCAGATGGCTCTGCTTTTTCCTGAAGACGGCTAAAGCGTTTTCTTCATCTCTCTCGCTCTATAACTTCAGCGAGGTCAGAGAGTCTCTCGAAGGTTAATTGTGTGTTTGTGTTACAGTCTCCAACTGGTCATATGTGGTTTACTTTGTAGATTTATTTGTTTGTGTGTGTGAATGTATTCACTGAAGGTACTGAACGCTAAAGCACTTTTAAAACATTAATAGATTGTGTTTTTGTTCTTTAATGCTTCCTGTGGTGCACAGCGCTGTTCACTCCAGCTAAAAACTGCAGCAAAGCTTTGTGGGAACTTTGGAGACAGAAACTGGACTGAGTGTCTGTGTCTACATTAGACGGACCAGTTTAAAACCTGTGTGCTGCACTAAAATCTTTTTTAATGTAAATGTTTCCTAGAATGAAATGTTCGTTCTGTTTTATTTGTTGGCTTGTTTGAGGATGTTTGTGAGACGTCCAGTTTTCCCCAGATGCTGTATTGGATTTAGAAGATAGTGCCTAAAACATGGAGATTTTTGTAAAGCAGCGATGTCCAAGTCATACTTAACCCCAAAATCATAAGAAAGGGAAGTGCAGCATATTTTAGGGCATATTATTTTAATTTTAAATGAAAACATTTATTATATATATATATATATATATATATATTATTCTCACGCAGTTCATGCATTAGGTGTCATGAAATATACAATGAGCAATACTTTTACATGTTTATTAATCTTGGTTAATTTCCATATACATTTCAAGTTGAATAAATTCACATTAGTTTATGTATTATTACCAGTGAATTACAATATAATTATTAATTTAAATAAATTAATTGCTATTTCATGAGACCCAATACATTAACTGACACTACCAAACTGAACCTTATGGAAAAGTGTTGGGAAAAAATCTAAAGGATAATGATTTTTAGGGATACTGAGCAGCAAACTTAGAGTAACAAGACTCTTATTTGTCACAATTCAGATAAACTTTCTTCTGATTTTGGGGTGAAATGACCTGCAGATGTTCCCTGAACACTAAAATAAGCAAGCTACATACATATGTCACTATATTTTAATCTCACTAAATGTAGCATAAGAATTAGTGTTTCACAGCCTGTGTGCGAACAGTATACCTGCCTGTAGGGGACAGGAGCACGTGTAGATGCTAATGACTCGGTGTTATAAAGGTATTAGACATGCCTTTTTCATAAGGCCTTTAGCGAGGCTCTGAACTATCTCTTTAGTCTCTTTCTTGCGAGACGGTGAGATTGTTTAATCCTTGTTACTCATATAGAGTAGTTTTAAATCAAATTATATTGTGCCTCACTTGCTCCTTAGAAAGCCAAAACATCTCAAAATAAACAAATCCAACCCCTGAGGGAACCATCCCATAATCTCAAACTCACAGACTCGCACTTGTCATGAATTAATGCAAGCAAGTGGCAAGCATGTACAATGATGTCAGTCTTGTTCTATTTCTGGTCAGCAGAGGTTTTGGTGCAATTTACTGGAAATACTTCATGCTTGTCCAGACTGTAAAAGGTTCATAATTTATCATACACAGTATGTTAGGAGCTGTGCTGATGTCAGCTTATAGTTAAAGCTGTGCTAAAGAACTGTTTGCTGTTTAAATGTATACCTGCCACTAGTATTAGTTTTGTCTTTTATTAAAAAAATATAATTAAAAAAAAACTTTTTAGCTTTTTAATTTAAAAGTTCCGCTCCAGTTATGGGGGATTACTCAGATAAATTTGTATTTGTAAGAAAAACTGTTGAAAAAATACTACCACTGTAATTCCTTATGGAATTTAATAAAACTACACACACTAAGATTTGTTTTGGTCCCTGCTTGTTATTTTAATACTTGCATGAATATTAAATGGATATTAGGTATTTGCACTTTTTCACCAAACTTTGATTCAAAAGTCTTTAACTCTTATTTTCTCTGAATCGCACAGTATACAGTAGACTACATTAAAAGTTTTTGAATGTTTCTTTTGACAAAAAGGTTCATTATTGTTTGCATTTTAATCATGTCTAATGATAAAATATTTTAATATTGTTTCTATTTGCAATTTTTTATTTGTATATGTTGTGATCATTTGATTTTCACATTGAAATGAAATATGCAGAAACAAGAACCTGAGATTTTGGCTGAATATATCCCATTACTGCAGGGCCTCACAGGTTTTACAGGATCTTGGAGATGCTTAGACCTTAGCCTGAAATTGGATTTGTGTGTAATAGCAAAATAGTTAGGCTACATTTCATTTTGTTGTATAGTTAATTTAGAAAAAAAAAACGCTTGGAGCATTTTTTGTTCCTAAATATAGGTTTTTGTTTTTTAAAGTTACGAGCAAGCAGCCAGCTGCAGACAGAGCTGAACACTATGTTTGATCAACTTAGCCTTCTTAAGTCATCACAACATGCCTAAAATAAAACCTATATAAAATTACTAAAATAGTTTAAGCATATGTTTAAACGTCATGCCTGTACCATCATAATATGTTTATGTAAAATAAATAGATGTTGTGGTATATCCACGTTTTTTAGGAGAATCTAAAGCGCGCTCTTCAGGAGGCACCAGCACTATCACTTTTTATTTTTTATTTTTTTTAGTGGAAACAAAATAGCCTATGCCCTCATTTTTACTGATTATTCATCATTAATAATATTTGTTAAATGAATATTTATGTGAAACGCGTTTAGGCTGCACAGAAAGCTGACATATTGATATATATACTGATATAGCAGCAAAAAAACTTTTATTTAGCTGAACTATCGGATGATGACGTCATGGGCTCAGATTTGGTTGAACAATCGGCGGTAAGGGGCGTGTCATGACGCACACAAGTGACCAAAAAAAGTTTTCTCGTTTCTGCATATTTCATTTTAAAAAAATGATCACAACATACGCGGACCTTAACATCTGAGTGTAAAAGCGTGAAATAAACTACGTGCATGCAGCGCAGTGGTCAGTTAAGTCACAAAGCTTCCAAAAAGATTAAAGCTGCCTTAAAACTATGCAAGCATGTAATATATTTTATATGAGCCATGTCTTTGAAATGTTCTGGAGCAGCCCAGCGCTGTCACTCATCAAACACGTCTAAACCTGAAGTGGGTCAGAAAAGGTAAAAAGAGCTGAGAGTAAATAAGATTTGTTTCAGAACTGCGTTACATTCAGCAGCGGCAGGTCTTAAAGAAATAACAGCCAAAATAACCAGCTGCTGTGATGTCTATTAATCAAAGAAAAAAGGGGACTGCTTTATAGATTCATCTATATTTCATTTAGAATGTGTCTAATTCAATTTCTGTATGTTTCTGCTGAAGTGCACAAGTAAATATGGTATTTATTATAATGGCTTATGTGAAGATTTTTATAAGTTCACTTAAATTAATTTGTTATGTCAAAATGTTAAAATTTATAGCTCTCGATTACAGTATACTGCAATGTTAAAGACTATAGTCAATGGTTGAACATTTATTTTTGGGACGGGAGCCAAGTTTATAAAGAAATCAGCATTGATAT